>SJYW01031268.1:667804-700114 GCA_006410735.1 Raphicerus campestris | reverse complement strand
TGAGAGGGTAACAGGTAGGAAGGCCAGGGGTCGCCAAATGGAGGAAATAGCCTGCAAGTGTCAGACATTTTATCTCAGGAGGAAACAAGCTAGCGATACTTTCTCAAACTCCTGTTACTGCTGCAGCTGCCTCCAACTACCATTTGGGGCTCCTGGATCAGATATCCTCAAAATGAAGATTAAGAAAATATGTTACCTCCCCAATTTAGGGACGCCCCTTTCCCCTGGGCTACATAATTCTCCTAAAAAGAGAATGGAAGAGCAGGTCCTTATCTCATGGAATGTTGCCTTTTGACTCTACCAAGGGCTTCCCGGGGAGTTGTTTTCTTATCTCCGGGAATGTGGCCTTTTGGCTCTCTTGGGGGCTTTCCGGGGGATTGTTTCCAGGAAATTGTTTTTCCAAGAGACAGTTAACTGTCAAAATGTGATCCGACCCGCCGTTTTTTGACCTGATAACAAACGAGCCTATCCCTGTAAAAATTAAAACCTGCCCACCAATCGGACGCTCTCCACCCCACCTGTACCTGTTTCTGACTTGTGTGCTTAAATATTTCTCTGTAACCACCATTCGGGGTTCGTGCGTCCTCAGAGGTGACTGAACCCCGGGCGCGCTGGCGTAATAAATCCTCCTGCTGTTTGCATCGAATCTGAGTCTTGGTGATCTTTTGAGCGACGGATCTTAGGAAAAGACCGTAAGGTCTAACACCTCCAGTTCTGTTTTTATTTTTCAAGATGGTCTTGGCTATTTGGAGTCTTTTGTGTCTTGTCACTATACTTTTGCTTCCTCCAGGGAGTCCCATAAGTAGAATCAATCTGTATATAGCCTTCTGAGTTTGGCTTTCTTGACTGGAATTTTTGACGTATTGTTTGGGTCAGCAGTTAATTCTTTTATATTGCTGAGTAATATTTCTTTGTATGGACAGACCACCGTTTATGAATCCATTTAGTTTTGAAGTAAACTTGAAGGATTATCAGTAAAGGTACTATAACAATTCACATACATTTTTTTTTTAAAGTATGAACGTAAGTTTTTACTTTTCTCAAGTGAATATCTAGGAATGGGATTTCCTTGTATGGTGGGTATATACAGAACTCAGAAACCACCAAGCTGTTTTCCAGAGTGGCTGCATCAGTTTGTATTTTCACCAGCAATGTATGAGAGTTCCAGCCGGTCTGCCTCCTCACCTGCACTTGATATTACTGTTGTGTCTTTTTTAATTAAAATGTTCCCTGGGTATGTAATGACATCTCACTGTGGTTTTGCTTTGCCTTTTCCTAATGTCTGTTAATGTTCAATTCGTTTACATGTGCTTGGTTNCTTTGTTTTTTGACTGTTGAGTTTTAAGCCAGCTTTTTCACTCTCCTCTTTTACCTTCATCAAGAGACTCTTTAGTTCCTCTTCACTTTCTGCCATAAGGGTGGTGTCATCTGCATATCTGAGGTTATTGATATTTCTCCCTGCAATCTTGATTGCAGCTTGAGCTTCATCCAGCCCAGCATTTCTCATGATGTACTCTGCATATAAGTTAAATAGCAGGGTGACAATATACAGCCTTGACATACTCCTTTCCCAGCAAATTTCTCTTGCTTTTTCTATGATTCAGCGGATGTTGGCAATTTGATCTCTGGTTCCTCTGACTTTTCTAAAACCAGCTTGAACATCTGGAAGTTCACGGTTCACGTATTGCTGAAGCCTGGCTTGGAGAATTTTGAGCATTACTTTACTAGCGTGTGAGATTTACTAGCGGAATGCAAACTAGCATGTGCAATTGTGCAGTAGTTTGAGCATTCTTTGGCATTGCCTTTCTTTAGGATTGGAATGAATACTGACCTTTTCCAGTCCTGTGGCCACTGCTGAGTTTTCCAAATTTGCTGGCATATTGAGTGCAGCACTTTAACAACATCATCTTTCAGGATTTGTAATAACTCAGTTGGAATTCCATCACCTACTATACATACGCAATTGCTTCTTTCTCTAGTTTGCAGAAATGAATCTCTAGTTTCAGAAGAGAACACAATCATAACTTAGATGAGTGAAGAGACAGCTACACACTTGGGAGCCAAATTTTGGCACTGAAATATATAAACTGGATCAAAGATGTGATTTCTTGTGAAGAAAGATGGAAGCTGTCCACTTTTGAGGGAATCTTTAACCAACACTAAAACTTATATTCTAACCAGCATTAGTGAGTTTTCAGGCAAGAATTGATAACTGTTAAGACCAAATGTTGGTACATATGATAATTACTGATACATATTCGTTCTTATCTCATAGTCTTAACATTTCTTTTTAATATGTTGCCTACTCATGGATGTGGTGCTTTTAGAAATATGATAGAAACCTGCCCTCCTCTAACAATAGCTTCTGTTCATAATATTTGCTTTTGGTTATATTGCGGCTTCTCTGGTGGCTCAGTGGTAAAAGAATCTGCCTGCAGTGCAGGCAGTATGGGAGATGTGAGTTTGATCCTTGGGTCAAGAGGATCCCTTGGAGAAGGAAATGGCAACCTACTCCAGTATTCTTGCCTGTGAAATCTCATGCAGAGAGGAGCCTGGCAGGCTGCAGTCCATAGGGTCGCAAAGAGTAGGACACGACTGAGCACACACACTGTGTGATATACTATACAAAGAGAAAATTTCCCACAGGATTGCAGTGTGGTAAATGCCAGTTCCCCGGCAGGTGAACTTTGACGTCCCTTAGGACCAGCTTATATTAAGAGATAATAGTAAACATACTGTGTGGAAGAGGAGGGAATTCTGTAGGGCTGTGGTCATCTTCACTGTACCGAGGAGGGGCATTTTATGTATAAAGTTCTTCCCCTTCTAGTTTAATAGCCTCAAAGTTCTTCTTTCTTTTACCTTTACATGTAAATGCTTTAATAATTGTATAAGCATTCCATGAGAGTCTTTTAAAATATATACTTAAAAAACTTCACAGTCTAGCTGTTTTTTTGCTAATTTGTAGGAAGAGAATATTTTGGTTGAGTTTATTAAGGTATAACGTACACACAGCAAAGTTTATCCTTCTTAGTATATTGCTCTGAGTTTTGAGGGAGACATAGTCATGCGATTGCCATCATTATCAAGAGAACCGTTCTGTAACCTGCCGTCCCAAATTCTCTCATGCTGCTTTGTAGTAAACCCCTCCCTCCATCCCCAATCAACAGCTGAATTGTTTTCTGTCTCAATAGTTTTCCATCCTGCTTTAGTTTTTCTGTTTATTTTTTTTACTTGGAGTATAGTTCAGTTGCAGTGTTCTTTTCATTTTTACTGTACAGTGAAGTGAATCAGTTACACATATACATATATCCACTCTTTTTAAGATTCTGCTCCTAATAGATTATTAAGGAGTATTGAGTAGGGTTCCCTGAGCTATAACGTAGGTTCCTATTAGTTATCTATTCTAAATACAATAGTATGTATATGTTCATCCCAATTTCCCAGTTTATCCCAGCCCCCTTTTCCCTTGGTAACCTTAAGTTTGTTATCTACATCAGTGACTCTATTTCTGCTTTGTAAATAGGTTCATTTGTACTATTATATTTTTTACATTTCTCATATAAGTGGTATCATATGATATTTGTCTCTCTGTGTCTGACTTACTTTACTCAGTATGACAATCTCTGGGTCCATCTATGTGCTGCATGTGGCGTTATTCCATTCCTCTTTATGGATGAGTAATAGTCCATTGTCTATATGGACCACGTCTTCATTATCCACTCCTCCATCAGTGGACATTTAGATTGCTTCCATGTCTTGGCTGTTGTAAACAGTGCTGCAGTGAATATGGGGTTGCATGTATCCTTTTGAACTGTGGTTTTCTCTGGCTTTATACCAAGGAGTGGGATTGCTGGATCAAACGTGGTAATTCTGTTTTTTGTTTTGTTAAGGAACCTCTATACTATTCACCATAGTGGCTGTACCAACTTATTAACACATTCCCGCCAACAGTGTAGGAGAGCTCCCTTTCCTCCACATCCTCTCCAGCATTTATTGTTCGTAGGTGATTTTGAGGGTGGCCATTCTAACCAGTGTGAGGTGGCACCTCGTTGTACTTTCCATTTGCATTTCTCTAGTAATTAGTGATCCTGAGCTCCCTTTCTTGTGCCTCTTGGCTGGCTGTTTGTATGTCTTTTTTGGAGAAAGATCTATTAAGATCTTCCACCCACTTGATTTGATTTTTTGTTGTTGTTGTTCTTTGATCTTGAGCTGTGTGAACTGTTTGTATATTTTGGAGACTAGTCCCTTGTCTGTTTCATTTGCAAATATTTTCTCATTCTGTGGGTTTTCTTGTTGTTTTGTTTGTGTGGGGGGGGGGTTGTTTTTTTTTGTTTGTTTGTTTGATGGTTTACTTTGCTGTGCAAAAGCTTTTAAGTTTAATTAGGTCTCATTTGTTTACTTTTGTTTCTATTTTCATTACTCTAGAAGGTGGATCAAAAAGATATTGCTGCTGTTTATGTCAAGGCGTGTTTTTCCTGTGTTTTCCTCTAAGTTTTATAGTATCTGGTCTTATGTTTAGGTCTTTAATCCATTTAGAGTTTATTTTTGAGTAGTGGTGTTAGGGAGTGTTCTAATCTCATTAATTTACATGTAGCTGCTCAGTGTTCCCAGCACCAGTTATTAAATAGATTATCTTTTCTCCATTGTATATCCTTCCCTTCTTTGTCATAGATTAGGTCACCATACATATGTGGATTTCTCTCTTGACTTTATATCCCTTTTCCACTGATCTGTATTTCTGCTTTTGTGATAGTACCATACTGTTCTGTAGTATAGTCTGAAGTCATGAAGCCTGATTCCTCCAGTTCTGTTTTTATTTTTCAAGATGGTCTTGGCTATTTGGAGTCTTTTGTGTCTTGTCACTATACTTTTGCTTCCTCCAGGGAGTCCCATAAGTAGAATCAGTCTATATATAGCCTTCTGAGTTTGGCTTTCTTGACTGGAGTTTTTGATGTATTGTTTGGGTCAGCAGTTAATTCTTTTATATTGCTGAGTAATGTTTCTTTGTATGGACAGACCACCGTTTATGAATCCATTTATTTTTGAAGTAAACTTGAAGGATTATCAGTAAAGGTACTATAACAATTCACATACATTTTTTTTTTAAGTATGAACGTAAGTTTTTACTTTTCTCAAGTGAATATCTAGGAATGGGATTTCCTTGTATGGTATATACAGAACTCAGAAACCACCAGGCTGTTTTCCAGAGTGGCCGCATCAGTTTGTATTTTTACCAGCAATGTATGAGAGTTCCAGCCTGTTTGCCTCCTCACCTGCACTTGATATTACTGTTGTGTCTTTTTTAATTAAAATGTTCCCTGGGTATGTAATGACATCTCACTGTGGTTTTGCTTTGCCTTTTCCTAATGTCTGTTAATGTTCAATTCGTTTACATGTGCTTGGTTGCCAGCCATATAGCTTCTATCATTCCATTTACTTCCACACTGCATTGTGTTTGTTTGCATATACTTTAGCTACTATTATATTTGAATTTATTGTTTATTATGTAAATTCAAATCTATAACTATGTGCTTCTGTATAAAAGTGCAAATCATTGTTATATATTAACCTAGAATCCTAAGACCTTGTCAGATTCACTTACTGGCTCTAATAGTTTTGTCATTTCCTAAGATATCTGTGTGAACTACCGTGTGATCTGAAAACAGTTTTGCTTCCTTCTCAAATACAACTTTTTAATGGTTTAAATTAATTTGTATTGGCGTATAGTTGCTTTATAAGGTCTTGTTAGTTTCTGCTATATAACAAAGTGAATCAGTTGTATGTATACATATATCCCCTGTTTTTTTAAATTTCCGTTGCCATTCAAGTCACCACAGAGCATTGAGTAAAGTTCCCTGAGCTAAACAGAAGGTTCTCATTAGTTACCTATTTTATACATAGTATCAGTACTGCATATTTGTCAGTCCCAGTCTTCCCGTTATTCCCAGTACCCTCCTGCCTTGGTGTCCATACATTTGTTCTCTATGTCCTTGTCTGTCTCCCTCTGCTTTGCAACTAAGATTATCTATGCTGTTATCCTAGATTCCACACATTTGCATTACTATATGATATTTGTTTCCTTCTTTCTGACTTATTTCACTCTGTATCACAGTCTCCCGGTGAAGAACCTAGGTTAAAATTTTACATCTCCTTTGTGTTAAAACCCCGGAGGCAGACCATGCCTCATGGAAAATAGCTTTCCCCTTATCTGGTGACTCAGAGCCTCCTGATCCTCCTTGACAAGCCCCACTATAGTAGTGAGCGTGAGTTTTTCTATTAGTTCTTAACTGATGACCTATAACCTAGTTTCCTGGCCTTGCAAAGAGACCCCCTCTCAACGATGTATTTTCTGTCAGGCTTTTCCGGGTAATTGTTCTTCTAAGGACTGGCCAACCGGCCAGTGGTAGTCAGCCAGCCGTTTCGACTTAATTACCTGCAGACCTATCCCACCAATCAAACGTCCTCACCCCACCTGCACCTGCCTATGGCCCCCTATCACATTGTTCCCAGCATCCTGACCCCACTCCCACCTGCCTGTGATTTTTCGGTATAAAAACTCTTCGCGACCAGTGTTCGGGGTTCACTCCTCCCGAGGAGACTGAACCCCGGCGCGCCGGCCTAATAAATCCTCTTGCCTATTGCATCGAATTCGAGTCACTGTGGTCTTTGGAGCGACAGATCCTGAGAAAAGGCCGAGAGGTCTTACACCGGTTCAATCACATCTCTACAAATGACCCAATTTTATTCCTTTTTATGGCTGAGGAATATTCCATAGTGGTCTTTCCTGGTGGTTCAGTGGTAAAGAAGCTGCCTGCCAGTGCAGGAGGCATAAGTTTGATCCCTGGCTCAGGAAGATCCTCTGAAGAAGGAAATGTCAACCCACTCCAGTATTCTTGCCTGGGAAATCCCATGGACAGAGGAGCCTGGTGGGCTACACTCCATGGGATCTGAAAAGAATCAGACATAACTTAGCAACTAAACAACAATAATATTCCATTGGACATATGTACCGCATCTTTTTGAGCAAACTCTAGGAGACAGTGAAGGATTGGGAGGCCTGGTGTGCTGCAGTTCATGGAGCTGCATGAACTGTCGACAGCAAGAGTCAGACACAGCTTAGTGACTGAATACCAGCAACCACCGCATCTTTATTTATTCCTCTGGCTCTTCATGGGACATTAAGGTCGCTTCCACGTCCTGGCTGTTGTTAATAGTGCTCCATGAACATTGGGTTTAATGTGTCTTTTGGAATTATGGTTTTCTCTCAGAGTATGTCCAGTAGTGAAATTATTAGGTCATATCATAGTTCTATTTTTAGTGTTTCAAGAGACTTCTATACTGTTCTCCATCAGTTCAGTTCAGGCGCTTAGTCATGTCTGACTCTGCAACCCCATGGACTGCAGCATGCCAGGCCTCCCTGTCCATCACCAACTCCCGGAGTTTACTCAAACTCATGTTCATTGAGTTGGTGATGCCATCCAACCAATTCATCCTCTGTCATTCCTTTCTCCTCCAGCCTTCAGTCTTTCCCAGCATCAGGGTCTTTTCCAATGAGTCAGTTCTTCGCATCAGGTGGCCAAAACATTGGAGTTTCAGCATCAGTCCTTCCAGTGAATATTCAGGACTGACTTCCTTTAGGATAGACTGGTTGGATGTCCTTGCAGTCCAGGGGACTCTCAAGAATCTTCTTTGCTTGCATAGTCGTTATATCAGTTTGCTTTTCCACTGTCAGTGCTAGAGGGTTCCCTTTTCTCCTCACCTTCTCCAGTATTTATTGTTTGTAGATTTCTAAATATTCACAATTCTGATTTGTGTAATGTGGTACCTCACTGCAGTTTTGATTTGCATTTCTCTAGTAATTAGTGATGTAGAATATCTTTTCTTATGTGTTTTGGCCATCTGCATGTCTTCACTGGAGAAATGTCTATTTATATCTTCCACNTGTAATGTGGTACCTCACTGCAGTTTTGATTTGCATTTCTCTAGTAATTAGTGATGTAGAATATCTTTTCTTATGTGTTTTGGCCATCTGCATGTCTTCACTGGAGAAATGTCTATTTATGTCTTCCACCTAGTTTTTGATTGAGTTGTCTACATAGAGCTGCATTTGCTGTTTGTATATTTTGAGATTAATCCTTTGTCAGTTGCCTCATTTGCACATATTTCTCTCATTCTGAGGGTTGCTGTTTCATCTTTTTTATGGTTTCCTTTGCTGTGCAAAAGCTTTTAAGTTTCATTAGGTCCTATCTGTTTATTTTTGTTTTTATTTTCAGTACTCTAGAAGGTGGCTCAAAAAAGAATCTTGCTGTGATTTAGAGAATGTTGTGTCTGTGATTTCTTCTTAAGAGTTTATGATTTCCTCTTAAGAGTTTCATGATGTCTGGCCTTGTATTCACGTCTTTAATCCACTTTGAGTTTACTTTTGTATACAGTGTGAGGGAGTATTCTAATTTCATTTGTTTACCGTAGCTGTCCATTTTTCCCAGTACCGCTTATTGAAGAGACTGTCTTTTCGCTCGTATATTCTTGCCTCCTTTGTCATAGACTAGGTGACTACATGTACGTGGGTGTATCTCTGGGCTTTCTATCATATCTTTTACTTCTTTTCCTTGCCTTAGTGTAACAGTTTGAACGGTGGTAAAATTTTGAAAAGAAACACTGAGAATAGGGATTCTTTTTGCTGATGTTAGTGGCAAAGTGGCCAATATTTTATCACTAAGTATGATATTACCTGCATATTTTTCATAGATGCTCTTTGCCAGATTGTAGAAGTTGTCCTACTAATTTTCAGAGTTTTTAATCATGAATATATGTTGAATTTCTAGTGCTTTTGATGGCAAAAATCCAGCCTCTGTGCTCCAGTGCTGAATTGGATATTGAAGACAAGAGTTTTGGGTAAAGCAGAAAAGAATAGCTTAATTGCTTTGCCAGGCAAAGGGGGACACAGCAGTTTCATGCCTTCAGAACCCAGTGTGTCAACCCAGAAGGATTTTGTGAGGAGCTTTATGTAGCAAAGGTGAAGATGCTGATAAGGATCAGGGTGTGTGCAGGACCTGTACTCCTTCAATCTGGGCCTCAGGTGATGTTTTTTAAATATAATTGCTTTCAGTATTGTGTTAGTTTCTGCTCTTCAATGAAGTGAATCAGTCATATGCATATATATCCCCTTTGTCAGGCTTCCTTGGTAGCTCAGCTGATAAAGAATCCACCTACAATGCAGGAGACCCCAGTTCGATTCTTGGCTTGGGAAGATCCCCCGGAGAAGGGATAGGCTACCTACTCCAGAATTCTTGGACTTCCCTGGTGGCTCAGATGGTAAAGAATCTACCTGCAATGTGCAAGGACCTGGGTTTCATCCCTGGGTTGGGAAGATCCCCTAGAGGAGGGCATGGCAACCCACNGTCGTTATATCAGTTTGCTTTTCCACTGTCAGTGCTAGAGGGTTCCCTTTTCTCCTCACCTTCTCCAGTATTTATTGTTTGTAGATTTCTAAATATTCACAATTCTGATTTGTGTAATGTGGTACCTCACTGCAGTTTTGATTTGCATTTCTCTAGTAATTAGTGATGTAGAATATCTTTTCTTATGTGTTTTGGCCATCTGCATGTCTTCACTGGAGAAATGTCTATTTATATCTTCCACCTAGTTTTTGATTGAGTTGTCTACATAGAGCTGCATTTGCTGTTTGTATATTTTGAGATTAATCCTTTGTCAGTTGCCTCATTTGCACATATTTCTCTCATTCTGAGGGTTGCTGTTTCATCTTTTTTATGGTTTCCTTTGCTGTACAAAAGCTTTTAAGTTTCATTAGGTCCTATCTGTTTATTTTTGTTTTTATTTTCAGTACTCTAGAAGGTGGCTCAAAAAAGAATCTTGCTGTGATTTAGAGAATGTTGTCTGTGATTTCTTCTTAAGAGTTTATGATTTCCTCTTAAGAGTTTCATGATGTCTGGCCTTGCATTCACGTCTTTAATCTACTTTGAGTTTACTTTTGTGTACAGTGTGAGGGAGTATTCTAATTTCATTTGTTTACTGTAGCTGTCCATTTTTCCCAGTACTGCTTATTGAAGAGACTGTCTTTTCGCCATCGTATATTCTTGCCTCCTTTGTCATAGATTAGGTGACTACATGTACGTGGGTGTATCTCTGGGCTTTCTATCATATCTTTTACTTCTTTTCCTTGCCTTAGTGTAACAGTTTGAACGGTGGTAAAATTTTGAAAAGAAACACTGAGAATAGGGATTCTTTTTGCTGATGTTAGTGGCAAAGTGGCCAATATTTTATCACTAAGTATGATATTACCTGTATATTTTTCATAGATGCTCTTTGCCAAATTGTAGAAGTTGTCCTACTAATTTTCAGAGTTTTTAATCATGAATATATGTTGAATTTCTAGTGCTTTTGATGGCAAAAATCCAGCCTCTGTGCTCCAGTGCTGAATTGGATATTGAAGACAAGAGTTTTGGGTAAAGCAGAAAAGAATAGCTTAATTGCTTTGCCAGGCAAAGGGGGACACAGCAGTTTCATGCCTTCAGAACCCAGTGTGTCAACCCAGAAGGATTTTGTGAGGAGCTTTATGTAGCAAAGGTGAAGATGCTGATAAGGATCAGGGTGTGTGCAGGACCTGTACTCCTTCAATCTGGGCCTCAGGTGATGTTTTTTTTTTTAATATAATTGCTTTCAGTATTGTGTTAGTTTCTGCTCTTCATTGAAGTGAATCAGTCATATGCATATATATCCCCTTTGTCAGGCTTCCTTGGTAGCTCAGCTGATAAAGAATCCACCTACAATGCAGGAGACCCCAGTTCGATTCTTGGCTTGGGAAGATCCCCCGGAGAAGGGATTGGCTACCTACTCCAGAATTCTTGGACTTCCCTGGTGGCTCAGATGGTAAAGAATCTACCTGCAATGTGCAAGGACCTGGGTTTCATCCCTGGGTTGGGAAGATCCCCTAGAGGAGGGCATGGCAACCCACACCAGTATTCTTTCTTGGAGAATCCCCTTGGACAGAGGAGCCTGGCGGGCTTTAGTACATGGGGATGCGAAGAGCCGGATACAAATGAGCAACTAAATACAGCACAGCATCCCCTCTCTCTTGGAGCTCCCACCCACTACCATCCCACCTCTAGGTCTTCACAGAGCGTGAAGCTGAGGTCCCTACAGCTTCCCACTAGCTAGCTAGTTTACGCATGTAGTGTGTATTGGTCAATCCCAATCTCCCCCAATTTGTCGCCCCCACCCCATGTCTGTAGGTCCATTCTTTAAGCCTATGTCTCTATTCCTGCCTTAGAAATAGTTTCATCTGTACTATTTTTCTGATTCCGCATGAATGCATTAATATACAGTATTTGTTTTTCTCCTTCTGTCTTCACTCAGTGTGACAGACTCTAGGTCCACCCATGTGTCTAAGCATGACCCTGTTCTGTTCCTTATCATGGCTGCTCGTAGTATTCCATTGTATATATGTAGTGCATCTTCCTTGCACATTCANAGTCCACCCATGTTTCTAAGCATGACCCTGTTCTGTTTCTTCTCATGGCTGCATAGTATTCCATTGTATATATGTAGTGCATCTTCCTTGCCCATTCGTCTGCTGTTAGACATTTAGGTTGTTTCCACATCCTGGCTTTTGTGAACGGTGCTGCAGTGAGCATTGGGGTGCATGTGTCCTGGATATATGTCCAATAAGGGGATTGCTGGGTCATATGGTTTAATTTTTTAAGGAGTCTTCACACTGTTCACCACAGTAACTGTATCAATTTACAATTCCACCAACGTGCAAGAGGGTTCCTCCATACCCTCTCCAGCATGTATTATTTATAGATTTTTGAAATTACTAGCTTTTAAAAATAATCATTTGTATTTTGATTGTGCTGCATTCTCCTTGCTTTCGGCAGGCTTTCTCTAGTTGTGGCAGTGTGGGTCACTTTTCGTTGCAGTGTGCATGCTTCTTACTGTGGGGGATTCTCTTGTTGCACAGCATGGGGTGTGCACTTGGGCTTCAGTAGTTGTGACTTACGGGCACTAGAGCTCAGGCTCAGTAGTTCTGTGAATAGGCTTAGTTGCTCCAAGGCACGTGGACTCTTCCTGGAACAAGGATTGAATCCACGTCCCGTGCATTGTGAGTTAGTCTTAACCACTGTACTACCAAGGAAGCCCTGTTTATAGATTTTTTACTGACGGCCATTCTGATTGGTGCAAGGTGCTGCCTCGTAGTTTTGATCTGCATTTCTCTCATGACGTTGAGCATCTTTTCATGTGCCTTTTGGCCATCTGTACATCTTCTCAGGAGAGGTGTCTACTTAGGTGTCCCAACCATTTTTTGATTGGGTGGTTTGCTTTTTAATACTGAGCTGCATGAGCCGTTTATATACTTTGGAGATTATTCCATTGATGTTGCTTTGTTTGCAAATATTTTTCCCCAGTCTGAGGGTTGTCATCTTATTTATGATTTCCTTTGCTTCAACTTTTAGGTTTAATTAGGTCCCGTTTTTATTTTCATTGCTCTAGTTAGTGGATCAAAAAAGATGCTGTGATTTAGATCAAAGTGTGTTTTCTCTAAGTTTTATAGTGTTTTACATTTATGTCTTTAATCCATTTTGAATTTATTTTTCTGAGTTTTGCCAGCAGAACACATGGTCATAGCAAACACCCTCTTCCAACAACACAAGAGGCAACTCTGCACATGGACATCACCAGATGGTCAATACCAAAATCAGATTGATTACATTCTTTGCAGCCAAAGTTGGAGAAGCTCTATACAGTCAGCAAAAACAAGACCTGGAGCTGACTGTGGCTCAGATCATGAACTCCTTACTAAAAGATTCAGGCTTAAATTGAAGAAAGTAGGGAAAACCACTAGAGCATTCAGGTATGATCTACATCAAATCCCTTATGATTATACATCAGAAGTAAAGTCCAGTGCTGTAAAGAACAATATTGCATAGGAACCTGAAATGTTAGGTCTATGAATCAAGGTAAATTGGACGTTGTTAAACAGGAGATGGCAAGAGTGAACGTTGACATTTTAGGAGTCAGTGAACTATAATGGACCAGAACGGGCAAATTTAATTCAGATGACCACTATATACTACTGTGGGCAAGAATCTCTTAGAAGAAATGGAGTAGCCCTCATAGTCAACAGAAGAGTTTAAAATGCAGTACTTGAGTACAATTTCAAAAACAACAGACTGATCTCTCTTCGTTTCCAAGGCAAACCATCCAGTATCACAGTAATCCAAGTCTATGACCCAACCACTAATGCTGAAGAAGCTGAAGTTAAATGGTTCTATGAAGACCTACAAGACCTTCGAGAACTAACACCAAAAAAGATGGACTTTCCATCATAGGGGACTGGAATGCAAAAGCAGGAAGTCAAGAGATACCTGGAGTACCTGGCAAGTTTGGGCTTGGAGTACAAGATGAAGCAGGGCAAAGGCTAACAGAGTTTTGCCAAGAGAATGCACTGGTCATAGGAAACACACTCTTCGAACAACACAAGAGATGACTCTACAGATGGACATCACCAGATGGTCAATACAAAAATCAGATTGATTATATTCAGCCAAAGATAGAGAAGCTCTATACAGTCTGCAAAATAAGACTGGGAGCTGACTGTGGCTCAGATCATGAACTCCTTATTGCAAAATTCAGACTTAAATTCAAGAAGGAAGGGAAAACCACTAGATCATTCAGGTTATGACCTAAATCAAATCCCTTATGATTATACAGTGGAAGTGACAAATAAATTCAGGGGATTAGATCTGATAGAGTGCCTGAAGAACTATGGACAGAGGTTCCTGACATTGTACAAGATGCAGTGATCAAAATCATCCCCAAGAAAAAAGAAATGTAAAAAGGAAAAATGGTTGAGGAGGCCTTACGGATAGCTGAGAAAAGAAGGGAAGCAAAAGGCAAAGGAGAAAAGGAAAGATCCATCCATCTGAATGCAGAGTTCCAAAGAATAGCAAGGAGAGAGAAAGCCTTTTTTAGTGATCAATACAAAGAAATAGAGGAAAACAAGAGAATGAGAAAGACTAGAGATCAAGATTGCTGGCAGAAATATCAAGCTCAGATATGCAAATGATAACACTATTGGCAGAAAGCAAAGAGGAACTAAAGAATCTCTTGATGAGTGTGAATGAGGGGAGTGAAAAAGCTGGCTTAAAACTCAGTCTTCGAAAAACAAAGATTATAGCATCCAGTCCCATCACTTCATGGGAAATAAATGGGGGGAAAGTGGAAACAGAGACATTTTATTTTCTTGGGCTCCAAAATCACTGCAGACAGTGACTACAGCCATGAAATTTAAATACACTTACTCCTTGGAAGGAAACCTATGACCTAGACAACGTATTAAAAAGCAGAGACATCACTTTGCCAACAAAGGTCCCTATAGTCAGAGCTATGGTTTTTCCATTAGTCATGTACAGATGTGAGAGTTGGACCATAAAGAAGGCTGAGGGTCAAAGAATTGATGATTTTGAATTGTGTGCTGGGGAAGACTCTTGAGAATCCCTTGAATATCAGGGATATCAAAAGGAAATCAACCCTGAATATTCATTGGAAGGACTGGTACTGAAGCTGAAGCCCCAATATTTTGGCCACTTGTTGTGAAGAGCTGACTCACTGGAAAAGGCCCTAATACTGGAAAAGAATGAAGGCAGTAGAAGAAGGGAACAGCAGAATTAGATGGTTGGATTGTATTACCAACTCAATGGACATGAGTTTGAGCAAACTCTGGAAGATAGTGAAGGACAGGGAAACCTGGTGTGCTGCAGTTTATGGGGTCATGAAGAGTTGGATACAACTAAGCGACTGAACAACAGCATAGTGTTAGATACTGTTCTTATTTCATTATTTTATATGTCACTGGCCAGCTTTTCCAGCACCTCTTATTGAAGTCTTTCTTGTTTCTATTGCATATCCTTGCCTCCTTTGTCATACGTGAATTGCCCATAGATTGGTGGGTTTATCTCTGGGCTTTCTACCCTGTACCATTGATCTATATTTCTTGTTTTATGGTAGCACCATACTTTCTTGATTACTGTGGCTTTGTAGTATATTTTGAAGTTGGGAGCCTGATTCCTCCAGCTCTGTTTTTCTTTCTCAAGATTGCCCTGGCTATTTAGGATTCACATGTTCTCCTGAAGAGCTTCCCTGGTCCTTTAGCCTACAATAAAGAATGTTAACATCTTTAATTTGTTGGGGGTTTTATTTCTGTAACAGAGCTCAAAGGTACTGTTGTTTGTATCCCTTGAGTTGGAACCAAGACCCTGTCTGAAGGCTGCATTACTGTGTCTTGCCTGCTCCTCACTTGCCTCTGCATCCCCTCCCTTACCTGACTGACAACTGGTTGAAAGGTTTCTGTAGGTGCCCAGGAGCCCCTCAGGGTCCAGCTCTGTTTCACTTATTCTGCAACTAGAGAGATGATACAGTTTTTCTTTATCAGCCTGTAATATGATAAGTAACACTGATTGTTTTTTCAATGTTGAATCCACCTTGCATTCCTGAATAAACCCAACATTATCCAACTTGATGGATTCAATTTGCTAATACTACATTAGAGATATTTGTTTTCATGTTCATAAGAATATTAATCTGTAAATTCTTTTTTGGTAGTATCTATTTGAAGTTTATTATCAGTGTATGCTTGCCTCACATGAAAGGAAGACCATTCCCTCTATTTGCTGAGCAAAAACTGTGCAAATGTGGTGTCATTTCTTCCCTAAGTGGTTGATAAATTTGACCACTGAAAGCATTTGTGTCTGGAATTATCTTTGTAAGAAGTTTGTTGAACTAAACTCCATTTCTTTAATAGCAGATGTATGGATGTGAGAGTGGGACTGTGAAGAAAGCTGAGCACCGAAGAATTGATGCTTTTGAACTGTGGTGTTGGAGAAGACTCTTGAGAGTCCCTTGGACTGCAAGGAGATCCAACCAGTCCATTCTGAAGGAGATCAGCCCTGGGTGTTCTTTGGAAGGAATGATGCTGAAGCTGACTCTCCAGTACTTTGGCTGCCTCATGCAAAGAGTTGACTCATTGGAAAAGACTCTGATGCTGGGAGGGATTGGGGGCAGGAGAAGGGGACAACAGAGGATGAGATGGCTGGATGGTATCACCAACTCGATGGACATGAGTTTGAGTGAACTCCAGGAGATGGTGGACAGGGAGGCCTGGCATGCTGCAATTCATAGGATCGCAAGGAGTCAGACACGACTGAGCAACTGAACTGATTCAGATGTCCAGGTGTCATCCAAGGTCAATGTTAGTAAGTTGTATTTTTCAAAGGATTTGTCTGTTTCAGCTACAATATCAAATTGTTTGCCACACCAGTTAGGGTATAGAATAGTAACGTGAGTCAAGTGCCAACCAGAGAGCAGGCAAGAATAACAAGTAAACGGTTTCTGAGCTCTTCCCCTTTAGTAGGGGATAATATGACATTTAAGCCTGGCAATTCTCTGAGATAGTTTCTATTGATAGTCTCATTTTACAAAAGAAGTCGGTNGTTTTGGTAGTATCTATTTGAAGTTTATTATCAGTGTATGCTTGCCTCACATGAAAGGAAGACCATTCCCTCTATTTGCTGAGCAAAAACTGTGCAAATGTGGTGTCATTTCTTCCCTAAGTGGTTGATAAATTTGACCACTGAAAGCATTTGTGTCTGGAATTATCTTTGTAAGAAGTTTGTTGAACTAAACTCCATTTCTTTAATAGCAGATGTATGGATGTGAGAGTGGGACTGTGAAGAAAGCTGAGCACCGAAGAATTGATGCTTTTGAACTGTGGTGTTGGAGAAGACTCTTGAGAGTCCCTTGGACTGCAAGGAGATCCAACCAGTCCATTCTGAAGGAGATCAGCCCTGGGTGTTCTTTGGAAGGAATGATGCTGAAGCTGACTCTCCAGTACTTTGGCTGCCTCATGCAAAGAGTTGACTCATTGGAAAAGACTCTGATGCTGGGAGGGATTGGGGGCAGGAGAAGGGGACAACAGAGGATGAGATGGCTGGATGGTATCACCAACTCGATGGACATGAGTTTGAGTGAACTCCAGGAGATGGTGGACAGGGAGGCCTGGCATGCTGCAATTCATAGGATCGCAAGGAGTCAGACACGACTGAGCAACTGAACTGATTCAGATGTCCAAGTGTCATCCAAGGTCAATGTTAGTAAGTTGTATTTTTCAAAGGATTTGTCTGTTTCAGCTACAATATCAAATTGTTTGCCACACCAGTTAGGGTATAGAATAGTAACGTGAGTCAAGTGCCAACCAGAGAGCAGGCAAGAATAACAAGTAAACGGTTTCTGAGCTCTTCCCCTTTAGTAGGGGATAATATGACATTTAAGCCTGGCAATTCTCTGAGATAGTTTCTATTGATAGTCTCATTTTACAAAAGAAGTCGGTGTCACTTGTCCAGAGTCACACATGTATGCAGTACAGATGGGTGTCTAACAACCCCAGGGCCAGAGAAAGGTGCGGTGAGGTATAATTAAAATAAATGTACAGCCCCTGGTCCGTCAGGTTCCCCCAGGAATAAAGCCTGGCTGTGCAGGACTGGGAAGACCTAAGGAACTTTGCTCTAGGTAGGATTCGCTGCCCGCAGCGAAGTGGGAGAGACAGGGAGAGCCTGGTAAAGTACCGCCCACTCCCTTCTGCGACTTCCCATTTGCGATCAGCCGGCGCACATTGGTGACGTCACGGCGCCTGCCGCCCGGAAGTATACGCGACGGCGACGGAGCCTTGGGGACGGTGAGAAGGCGTGCGGGGGACGTGCGGGTGCGCGCTGCTGGGGGGCGAGCAGCCACGAAGGCAGGAGCCTGGGGCTGTCCCACGGGCTTGGTCTTGGGGAAGGCGGGGCCGGGGCCGTGAGAGGCCTCTTCCGCCCTCGGGAATAGAGCCCACTGTCGAAGTCGTGGGACCGCGTTTCTGCTACATCTGACTGACTGCGGCCTGATTCATCGGGCTTCCCCTGGGCGCTTTCCCTTCCTTGCGGCCGCGCCTCTGGCTTCCCTTGTAGGTCCAGCACCTGTTGGTGGGGGAGGACAGGACACGCCGTTTCAGGGCCTGGGTTCCCACTGGGTTTTCTTTGTGGAAGTGTGGAAGGAAGTGCGGTGTTTTTCCTCCCCAGTTCTTTGGATAAAGAGAACTCGCCCCCTGGTGGGAAACGCCGCTCCATGAAACCTGCTTTTCCAAGTAAAGGAATGGTTCTTTGGAATTTCTGTTAGTTTCTGTTTGTGATCTGTTGCTGCCTCCCAGAGGCTCACCCTACATGGAAAACGGAGGGTGATGATGGACGACAGATGGCAGAGTGTGAATGGGTGGGATTCAGGAGACTTGATGGGATAGGCAGATTGTGAATGAGCAAGAAGCGGGCAGCAAGAACAGATGATAGGAAAACACCTTGTTTTACAGTGCATAGGACATATCCCGGGGTCATGAGTCTCAGGTGTGTGTGAGCAAGTATGCTGATGTACACACGACTGTGAATTGTTATGGAGAAGAGCAAGTGTCCTTGCAAGTGTTTGAGTTAAATTTTCTGGAACCACTGTTCGTGGCAGCCTTGTGCCCCTCAGGCTTTAACTGAGAGCGGTCTCCCAGGAGCGCATCCGGCAGTAGAATGCGGTATTAACATAGTAGCAAGTGCTTCAGGAGGGCAAAACCGGGTAACTGCAGGGCTAGGCTCACATGCAATTCTCCCTGACGTCAGTTTTTCCGTTTTTCACGTGATCGGAGACGACTGTCTCTGTTGATAAAATCACTGCGCATCCCCTCATCGTCCTGCGCTTGTGAATTTCATCGTGGTGTGTGCATGCTTGTTTTGTANTGTTGAACTAAACTCCATTTCTTTAATAGCAGATGTATGGATGTGAGAGTGGGACTGTGAAGAAAGCTGAGCACCGAAGAATTGATGCTTTTGAACTGTGGTGTTGGAGAAGACTCTTGAGAGTCCCTTGGACTGCAAGGAGATCCAACCAGTCCATTCTGAAGGAGATCAGCCCTGGGTGTTCTTTGGAAGGAATGATGCTGAAGCTGACTCTCCAGTACTTTGGCTGCCTCATGCAAAGAGTTGACTCATTGGAAAAGACTCTGATGCTGGGAGGGATTGGGGGCAGGAGAAGGGGACAACAGAGGATGAGATGGCTGGATGGTATCACCAACTCGATGGACATGAGTTTGAGTGAACTCCAGGAGATGGTGGACAGGGAGGCCTGGCATGCTGCAATTCATAGGATCGCAAGGAGTCAGACACGACTGAGCAACTGAACTGATTCAGATGTCCAGGTGTCATCCAAGGTCAATGTTAGTAAGTTGTATTTTTCAAAGGATTTGTCTGTTTCAGCTACAATATCAAATTGTTTGCCACACCAGTTAGGGTATAGAATAGTAACGTGAGTCAAGTGCCAACCAGAGAGCAGGCAAGAATAACAAGTAAACGGTTTCTGAGCTCTTCCCCTTTAGTAGGGGATAATATGACATTTAAGCCTGGCAATTCTCTGAGATAGTTTCTATTGATAGTCTCATTTTACAAAAGAAGTCGGTGTCACTTGTCCAGAGTCACACATGTATGCAGTACAGATGGGTGTCTAACAACCCCAGGGCCAGAGAAAGGTGCGGTGAGGTATAATTAAAATAAATGTACAGCCCCTGGTCCGTCAGGTTCCCCCAGGAATAAAGCCTGGCTGTGCAGGACTGGGAAGACCTAAGGAACTTTGCTCTAGGTAGGATTCGCTGCCCGCAGCGAAGTGGGAGAGACAGGGAGAGCCTGGTAAAGTACCGCCCACTCCCTTCTGCGACTTCCCATTTGCGATCAGCCGGCGCACATTGGTGACGTCACGGCGCCTGCCGCCCGGAAGTATACGCGACGGCGACGGAGCCTTGGGGACGGTGAGAAGGCGTGCGGGGGACGTGCGGGTGCGCGCTGCTGGGGGGCGAGCAGCCACGAAGGCAGGAGCCTGGGGCTGTCCCACGGGCTTGGTCTTGGGGAAGGCGGGGCCGGGGCCGTGAGAGGCCTCTTCCGCCCTCGGGAATAGAGCCCACTGTCGAAGTCGTGGGACCGCGTTTCTGCTACATCTGACTGACTGCGGCCTGATTCATCGGGCTTCCCCTGGGCGCTTTCCCTTCCTTGCGGCCGCGCCTCTGGCTTCCCTTGTAGGTCCAGCACCTGTTGGTGGGGGAGGACAGGACACGCCGTTTCAGGGCCTGGGTTCCCACTGGGTTTTCTTTGTGGAAGTGTGGAAGGAAGTGCGGTGTTTTTCCTCCCCAGTTCTTTGGATAAAGAGAACTCGCCCCCTGGTGGGAAACGCCGCTCCATGAAACCTGCTTTTCCAAGTAAAGGAATGGTTCTTTGGAATTTGTTAGTTTCTGTTTGTGATCTGTTGCTGCCTCCCAGAGGCTCACCCTACATGGAAAACGGAGGGTGATGATGGACGACAGATGGCAGAGTGTGAATGGGTGGGATTCAGGAGACTTGATGGGATAGGCAGATTGTGAATGAGCAAGAAGCGGGCAGCAAGAACAGATGATAGGAAAACACCTTGTTTTACAGTGCATAGGACATATCCCGGGGTCATGAGTCTCAGGTGTGTGTGAGCAAGTATGCTGATGTACACACGACTGTGAATTGTTCTGGAGAAGAGCAAGTGTCCTTGCAAGTGTTTGAGTTAAATTTTCTGGAACCACTGTTCGTGGCAGCCTTGTGCCCCTCAGGCTTTAACTGAGAGCGGTCTCCCAGGAGCGCATCCGGCAGTAGAATGCGGTATTAACATAGTAGCAAGTGCTTCAGGAGGGCAAAACCGGGTAACTGCAGGGCTAGGCCCACATGCAATTCTCCCTGACGTCAGTTTTTCCGTTTTTCACGTGATCGGAGACGACTGTCTCTGTTGATAAAATCACTGCGCATCCCCTCATCGTCCTGCGCTTGTGAATTTCATCGTGGTGTGTGCATGCTTGTTTTGTAGATGCGAGGTGGTGACTTTCTCCCCAGATGCTGAGGTGCCTGGATCCCTGGCGCAGGCAGTTACTGAGCTGCAGCTGGAGTAGACTGTGCCTTCTGAAGCACTCTGTGTTTACAATGAAGTTGCAGTCTCCAGAATTCCAGTCACTTTTCACAGAAGGATTGAAGAGTCTGACAGGTGAGAAGTCGGATGTCTCTTCTTGCTTTGGAAGCTTGTATAAATGGAGAGGCAGAAAGGTAATGTTTTTAAGCCAACACTCATAGTTTTTTTGTGACTGTTGAGCTAGTGAAAGCAGAGTTTACTATGAATAATCCAAAACTATAGCCAAGTCATGAGAAGAGGCAAGTAATGATTGCAGTAAAAAGCATGGCTTTTCCGTGTTACCCCCATGTACTTTATATGCATCACAGAATTAGGCCTACTGACTTAAGGATTAGATACTTTTTCTCTTGTTGTATTGTTGAGGAAGCAGAGGCTTAGGAATGTGAAATTCCTTGGCACCATTTTTATGACTAATAACTGAAGAGATTGGATTTGAACTTTTGCAGTCTAATTTGAGAACCCAGCTTGTCACCACTAAGCTATATTTCTGGCCCAGCTATCAGTGCTTTCCGAGAGAACCAGAGGCAGAAGTAAGTGGGCATCACCTCCATTTGTGCATATACCAACCTTATCTGGAAGGGACACGGGAAATGGCTTTAGCCAGGTGCCTGGTCACAGGAGCTTCATGTTGCTTGCCGCAGTTCTCAGCTTGGTATCAGCTGTCGCTGTTACAGTGCACACAGTTGCACTGCAGACTTCATGGGCTCTTAGTCGTGTCTTTATAAATGCAGTGTTACTGTTCAGTGGCTCAGTCGTGTCCAGCTCTCTAGGACCCTGTGAACTGCAGCACGCCAGACTTCCCTGTCCTTCACTGTCTCCTGGAGTCTGCCCAAACTTGTGTCCGTTGAGTCAGTGATGCCATCCAACCATCTCATCCTCTGTCATCCCCTTCTGCCCACAGTCTCTCCGAGCATCAGGGTCTTTTCCAGTGAGTCGACTCTTCACATCAGGTGGCCAGACTATTGGAGCTTCAGTTTCAGCATCAGTCCTTCCAGTGAATATTCAGGGTTGATTTCCTTTAGTGTTGACTGGTTTCATCTCCTTGTTGTCCCAGGGACTCTCAAGAGTCTTCTCCAGCACCCCAGTTCAGAAGCATCAATTCTTAGGCACTCTGCCTTCTTTATGGTCCACCTCTCACATCCGTACATGACTACTGGAAAAACCATAGCTTTAACTAGATGGATCTGTGTCATCAAAGCGTGATGTCTCTGCTTTTTAATACATTGTTTAAGTTTGTCATAGCTTTTCTTCCAGGGAGCAAGCGTCTTAATTTCATGGCTAGAGTCACCGTCCTCAATAATTTGGGAAGTATATTAAGGTGTATATATGTAGAAACATGACCTTACATGTTGGTTTGTCCTTTAGATTCACCTGGGGAGCTTTTATAGCTTACGAATGCTAGGGTCCCACTCCTGCCCTACTAACTGGAATCTCTGAGGGGTATGGGCATTTATAAATTTCTATAAAAACTACTCCCTTAATTCTGATGCCCAGAAGTTGAAGGGACCATTGCTTTAAAGTGACTGTCCTTTTAGTAGCTAACTTTTTGTTTTAATACTTATTTGGCTGCACCAGTCTCAGCTGTGGTATGTGAGATCTTCATTGCAGCGCACAGACTCCCGAGTTTTGGCACACGGGCTTAGTTGCTCTGTGACGTGTGGGATCTTAATTTTTCACCCAGGGATTGTACTCTTGTCTGCTGCATTGCAAGGTGGATTCTTAATCACTTGACCACAGGGGAAGTCCCTGTAGTAGCTTATTGACAAAGCTACTTTCCTGTTCTTGAAATAAGGTGATTTTTAGGTATTTGTTAGAAGTAAATGGTCCAGAGCTACTTGAGTTTTATAGTTTTATAGACCATAGTTTCATATGGTCTTGAAGTGGGGGGCCTAAAATAGATAGGATTTTCACTCGGATTTTTAATTAGAGTGAAAAAGAGAAATGGGTGAAATTAATTTTAATAATTTTTTAGTACATCTCGTTTAATTCAGTACATCTAAGATACCATCATTTTAAAGACATATTTGTATACAAATTATGAATGACGTATTTCCCACTCTTATAAATCTTTGAAATAGACCATCTTAATTCAGACTCACCACATTTCAAGTGCTCAAGAACCACATGTGGCTACTGTGTGTACAGCTCATATCTGTAGGTTCCGACTTACAGTTGAATGTCAGTTTGTTCTTTCTTTATATGTCTCTCCCAGCTCCCACTCGTATCATCTTCATTGTAAGAGGTTTCTTGGAAGATAGCTGCCAAATGACTGGATGTAGAAAATTTATTTATTTTGGCTGTGCTGGGTCTTCACTGCTGTGCCTTTTTTTTTTTTTTCCCCGCCTGGTTGCGGCGAGTGGGGGCTTCTCATTGCAGGTGCTTCTCTTGTTGCAGGGCATGGGCTGTGTGGCGCGAAGCCTTCAGTCCTTGTGGTGTGTGAGCACAGCAGTTAATGGTTCCTGGGCTCCAGAGCTCACATGGCCTTAGTCACTCCATAGAATGTGGGATCTTCCCAGACCAGGGACTGCACCCACGTCTCCTGCATTGGCAGGTGGAATCTTTATTACTGAGCTATCAAGGAAGCCTCTTCTGTGTTTTTATTTTGGAAACAAGACTGTGGATATTGATTACTGTAGGTCCTTGAACAGTTTTTAACAGTTGCATTTGGCCTCCAAACCCTGATTTCAGGAGCCGAATATGCTTTACCTTGAGGTGAAGTCCCAGGAAGTGAGAAACGGAAGAGTGCGGTAGAGAGAGGCAGGATCTGGCCCTTGGCCTTGGCCTTGAAAGACCAAACCAGGTTTTCTCAGTTATAGTGGAAGTGGCAAGGATGTAGTATTTTAGTGCACTGCCCAACAGTTAGAAAATCAAATAGTTACTTCTATATGATCTCTGCTTGTTTCTAGAGACTTGAATGTCTTGCTAAAATACAGTGTTCTGTGTGAGAACCATGCACAAAAGCAACAAAAGAAATAAAAAAGGTGGCTGTTGTGCGGTGCTGCTGTGCAGCTTAATACTGTGCCAGTTGTTAAATCATGAAGGCTGTTTTGCCAAATGTAAAATTACTTTCCAGTGTGCAAGAATTTGGGAGGTTTAGGATAGTGTATGATGCTCATATAGAATTTTATGTCAGTTTATTTCATGTAATTTGTTTTCCTTTTGCTTAAGGATAGCCATATAATACTGTTTAGTTTAGCTGCTAAGTCATGTCTGACTGTTTGTGACCCCATGGACTATATAGCCCATCAGGCTTCTCTGTCCATGTGATTTTCCATTCAAAAATGCTAAAGTGGGTTGCCATTTCCTCCTCCAAGGGATCTTCTTGACCCAGGGATCGAACCCACGTCTCCTGCTTTGGCAGGCCAATTCTTTACCACTGAGCCCCCTAGGAAGCCCCTCCTTCATTCTATACATGAGGCTAAAGTTCCAAATGTAATAATTTTTGTGTAAGTTAAATGGTTGTTGCTGTTGTATAGTCGCTCAGTCTTCTCTGATTCTTTGCCACCCTGTAGACTGCAGCACACCAGGCTTCCCTGTCCTTCACCATCTCCCGGAGTTTGCTCTAGTTAATGTTCATTGAGTCGGTGATGCCATCCAACCATTTCATCCTCTGTTGCCTCTTTCTCCTTCTGCCCTCAATCTTTCCCAGGTTCAGGGTCTTCAGTGAGTTGGATCTTTGCATTAGGTGGCCAAAGTATTGGAACTTCAGCATCAGTCCTTCCAATGAATGTCTCCTTGCTATCCAGGCAGCTCTCAGGAGTTTTCTCCAGCATCAGAGTTCACGTGACCTGTTCATGGGTCATAAAATCAATTTAGTGGTCATGACAAGTGTTAAAAAACAGAGGAAACAAGATAAAGAATAGAACAGGTTAGATTGCCTGGTATAGATAGTAAGGGTGAGTGCTGCAGTTTCATGAAACTCTTGTTTACCCTCCCTGTCTGAGTCTCATGAAAACTGCACTAACAGATGATTTTAGTGTTTTAAGGAACTGTGGACCCCATATTAAGGAATCACCGGGACTTGACTGGAAACGTGGGGCTGGAGAAGTATGAGTGCTCCCTCTGGGAGGGGCTCCCAGGAGTGGTTCCACGTGCAAGAGCTTTTAGTCCAGCGGGAGGTAGAAGCTGGGAGGTTTGGGAAGGACAGGCAGAGGAGGAGGGTGGCGGAGCACAGAGGTTGGCACAGGGCTGGAGGGTGACGTCTTGAGTTGTGTTGTGGTGCTAGAGCTCTGATGCACCCTCCTGCCAAGGACCAGTAAAAACACCCCTCGGCGAGGCCAGGCAGAGTGGGGCTTGCTGACCGAGGAGAACCTCGAGGCCTCTGAGAAAAAAACATTGTAGAAACGACTTTTGGAGGATTTGGGCTTGTATCACATGATTTGGGGGCTTTCTTGTGGATTAGGGTGTCAGGAAGCAGGGGTTAGTCGGATGGTCTTAAGTATCCTTACCTGGAAGGTGGGGACAGCTTGAGGATAAAACTCACCTAAGGCACAGTTGTGTGTATTTACTGAGAGGGTGCTGTCCAGACAGTGCGCGTGTCTCATCTTTATTCACACGTGCACGCTGGTCTCAGAGAGGCCTTGTCTCGTGTGGACGTTCTCTGACGTGATAATGTTCACAGGAGTGTACCCAGGCCTCGCATGCCAGTCCCGCACGTAGCAGCAGCTCGGCTTCGGTGCGGAGTGGAGTCAGGCCGGGGCCTGGTTCATCCTCACTGGATCCCATGTGGGTCCCTCAGTCACATGGCTGGTTATGGTGGACTCAGCCTTGTCCTCCGCTTGCAGAGGAGTCAGTTCTTGGTCTCCTGGACTCAGTCTTCATGGTAGTTGGTGTGTGTGGCTTCTCTGGAGCAGAGCTATGAGCTGGTTTTATATGTGGCTTATTTCTGGAAGGATTCTTTGCCGTGTTCACCATACGTGGTGTGATAGATAACATTTGATGGCTTCCTGCGTCAGCATGCTGTTGCTTCAACAGAAAACACACCGAGGATGTGCAGGAACACTTCACCTTTCTAGAGTATTCCCTGTACTTATTGGTAGTGATTCAGATTTACATTAATGACCTTGAGGCGTTTAGATATTCTGAATTAACTTAAGGAAAATTCTGCCAGTTCCCTGCTTCTCATGATTGTTGAAGGCGTTCTACGGTAGGCAGGTCCCTTCATTGCTGTGGGCTTTCTTCTCACAGGTTTTTGTTTTTGTTTTTGTTTTTTTTAATTTACTAATTTTTAATTGAAGGATGATTGCTTTACAATGTTGTATTGGTTTCTGCCATACCACAGTGTGAATCAGCCAAGATTATACCACGGCTCCCACCTCCCACCCCAACCCACCTCTGTTCTCCCAGTTTTATATAAAAAGACTGAGTTCAGTTATCTCTGCTCTGCCAAACAGATGGAAGAACTTGTGCTTCTGTGATTCTTGAAAGAAACTCACTGAAATAAACATTCCTTTTTGTCTCAGAATTATTTGTCAAGGAAAATCATGAATTGCGCATCGCGGGAGGAGCCGTGAGGGATCTGCTGAGTGGGGTGAAGCCGCAAGATGTGGACTTTGCCACCACGGCCACCCCAGCTCAGATGAAGGAGCTCTTCCAGTCGGCCGGCATCCGCATGATCAACAACAAAGGGGAGAAGCACGGGACCATCACCGCCAGGGTGAGTGAGGAGTCTGACAGGCGCGGCCTTGTCTTTTTTGAAAACTTAATTTTATAGATGATGTCTAGTGTTTAAAAACCTAATAGCAAAGAAGCCTCATTAAAAAAAAAAGTCCTCTGCCTTCTGTGAAATCCTGCACCCTCCTTTCTTGCAGCCCCTTTCAGCTAATATTTATAGCGGGTACCTTTTCCCTCCATGTTTCTAAAACAGACCTTTCTAACGCATCAGTGTTTTGTTTCTGTTTTAAATTTCCAGTCTTCAGATGCTGTTTATTGACTTCCTGCAAGGCAGGCAGCTTAGCCTCCTCAGTGCATTTCTGCCCTAGTTTCTGGCCGAATGCACCCCTCCCTGTTGTCTGCAGCTAGATAGCGTGATGCGCTTTGGCTCCATTCCTTATGCTTCATGCTTGGGGTTTCCCTGCAGCTGGTGGTGTGTCTGACATGGCTCTAGGGCGCCGCTCGCTCCCGCTGTGCCCTGCCTGTGCGCATCCTCGGGGGCCTCACCACGGTGGGGTTCAGTCCCTTCTTCTGGAGCCAGCTCACCTGCTGCTGTCTGCCTCCTCCCACCCGTGCTCACCCTGGGAGGCCCGTGCATCAGACCCAGGAATGTCCTTGCCCCTTTCCTTATTAGACCTCCTGGTTCCTGATCCCAGGGGCTGTTCTGTCTTGGTTTATGCCCTCATGTTTGTATCCTGAGAGAGCTTGGCATGAGTGAAAACGCTGTTATTTTGCCTCCATTCATGCTGATCAGATAGTTTGGTTGGCTGTGAAATTCAAGGCTGGGAATCGCTCTCAGGCAGAAATGTAAAGGCTTTGTTCTCTACCTCCCAGAGTTGCCACTGAGAAGCCTGAGCTTGTTCAGATTTCTCCCGTGTTCGAGAACTGATTCCCCCTCCTCGTTTTGGAAGCCTTTCTGATCACTTTATATCTGGTGTTTTTAATTTGAAGAGGACGTGCCTTGGCTTGGATTGGGCACTGCCTTGGTGTAGCACGCTGAGCGGGCCTTCTTGTGTTCATTCCTCTCCTGACTCCATCCCCTTTGGCAAATGTCTTCTCCTGTGGAAGCCTCTGTGAATGCTGGATGTTGGGCCACAGGGATTGATCCTCTAGTTTTATCTTTTATTTCTTATATTTCCATTTAATTTCTGTGAAACTGCCTTAACTTGATCATCCAGTTTTTCTGTTGGCACCTTTTGCTGTCTTTATGATATTTTCATAGGTCTTTTTTANTCTACAACTTACAATGTGTTCCTGCCAATCTGATTTGTATAAAGACTCTGTATTAATAAGATCTTCTTTTTTCTTGGCATTGGAGAAAAAAATTTAAGCATGGCTTAGCAGCACAATCAAGCAGCTTTATAAAGACTGATGCATTACCATGATGACTTGATACAAATCAGAAAATCTTTTTTGTGAGGTCTGTTTCAGGGAACTGTATAAATCAAAGCTCTGAGTTTTCTGCTACTAAAAGATCTGTCTGTAACAGGTTTCTGAGGTGATAGGCTGGGATACAGAGATGCATTTCCTGAGCTGATGTACCTTTCCTTCATCTCATAGGTATGCCTGGACTATTGCCCAGTGCAGGATCTGTGCCAGCCATATTGGATGGAAATTTACAGCCACCAAAAAAGACATGTCACCTCAAAAATTCTGGGGTTTGACTCGATCCGCTCTGTTGCCCACCATCCCAGAAACGGAAGATGACATAAGCCCTGACAAAGTAATACTCTGCTTATAAACAAATACAGTAGGGATAAGGTTACTTAACACATTGGTATTCTAACACCAGACCTGCTTTGGAAATTACTGCTTTTGATGCATACCTAAGTAAAAGCAACATTACATGGAAGGTTACAGTTTCTTAGTCGAACAACAGGATTTCAAGATTTAAACTAAGATGTTCTATTGAAGAGGATGAGAAGCAGTCTAGAATACTTGGTTTGCAGGAATACCTACTTTAGGAGCTTGGTGCTGTTATCCTGTGGACTCTTGCTATGCCTGGTAGTGTTATCACTGAGAAGACATGACATCTGTGAAACTGGTGAGCATGTTTTCTGCACAAATCTGAAATTCCTATCAGTTGCTGTAATCAACGCAGTTCATCATTTATTTGATCCTGATACACAGAACAGAATGGCGTGTTTGCATCAGTGCTCCAAAGGGCAGATGTTCCAGAAGGTAGGGTGCCAAGCTCTAGTACTGTTCCTTTTTGAAAGAGGCAAGGAAATGTGTAAATGTTAAAAGGGCTTTGTTCCTTTTCTTTAGTTTCTGAGATACTGATTTGTACATTTTGAAAATAAAGTTATAATATGCAGTTTGAGCCCAAAATAAAAGTTTTCTTAACATGTTTGTTAGCGAATAGTAATATCTCGTGTATTTGCTCAGTGTTTGGTTATTCTGTTTCAAAGTTGAATCTGAACTTAGACTACTGTGGAGCACAGATGCTAAAACACGTTCTCCTTCCTACAGGCTAGAGGTGATGATGTATTTCATAGGCTATTTTGTTCAATGTAAAGTGAGAAACTCTGTAAGTAAACTATAAAAGCAAAGCTAAACCTGTTTGTTTAAATAATGTAATATATCTACTCAGATGCGGATACTTTAGGTGTAAGAAATAATTTTTAAGGTAAAGTTCTAAACAGACAGACTTGCCACCTACCTCTTTGCTTACACATTCAAGGGGTTTATTGGATCCTTTCACATTGGTGTCATTTTAATACTCCTCCGCTGCTTTACATAATTCACTGGGAAAAGTTCAGCTAATTAGGTACAAAATATATGTGGCCAAAAATGGACTGTTAAAGTTTCTTACATTTTAATTTACCAATACTTTATTTTTCCAAAAATGCAATGCTTTTGACTGCCTAAACTAGAAACCTAAATTGAGTATCATGTTGCATATTTATGTAAAGAGAATAAACGAAAACCAACTTAAGAACGCTGTAGATTCTTTAAAATAGCCTAACTTTTCTTTACCTTTTTACAACTAACAACCTTGGGTTTTTATGACTTTACTACTTTAACATGTAGTCTTGCACTGAACCAAAGCTTCCTCTAAAGGGAGCCCGCGTGCTCTTCTCAGTAGCGTGGCACAGCTCTACATCCAGCCCAGCGGCAGTAAGGAGACACTGCTTTAACACCTGCCCCTGAAGAGTGTAAGCTCAGAATGTTCTGTACTGTTCACTGACTCTTGCAAATAAGATATTCTGGTATATAAAATATGCATATAATACTAATTGGAGGTCTTCTAACCTGACAAAACGAGACCTCTAATCGCTCAATCTGCGTATGTCCTATATAGAATAGTAGGAATTGTAAAATGTTGCGTCCAATACGTATCTTACTAGTACTTCATAAGCATTCAATTACTGACCTGTGTGCGGATGTTTCTGAGGCTCCCTTTCTTGCAGCATAAGCCCCCATTACACTGAATGTTTCTCATACTTCCTCTTATCTGGGTTTTAACAGAAATGCACTTTTTTGTGTTATCAAGTCCAAGAGTGCTATTTGCCCGAAGTGCACAAAGATGCTCTGACTGACTACACAAAAAGGAAAGTTAGTTATAAAATGTCAATACTGCAGCTGAAATAAACAATACTTCGTGCTGTTCACCTCGTAACCTACTGAAAGCACAGAGGCTTAAATCTTTAAAGAGCAAATAGGTGGGCCATAACCTTTCTTTAAAGCGACAGGAGTGCTGTCACTAAGTATACATGGCACCTGATATATAACGTCAGTGCCACATTCATCTTCCAGTATCAAAGGAAGTGTTTATCAAGATAGTGGGCACAAGAATCTTAAGCTAAGCTTTCTCAGCTTTCCAGGAAGTTAGGGAAATTTCATTTTGACAGAAAACTATCAGCTATATCCTCAGCTACAGCTCCCTACAAACACGTCCTGGGTATAGCAACAGCAGCCACGTGGGACTCATCTAGTCTTCAGACTGTATATGTTATATTTTATGCAAGTTTGTCAGCTGTATTCAAACACAAGTTTATTCTGGAATTCAGAAAAAAATTGACACCATAGACAATCGTACAAAATTAACCCAGTTATTTCAATTGCAAGTACAAAGAAACTTGTTTTTCAAGACACTTAGCACTTCTTAGGAACAATCTCAGCACTGTCCTATGCAACAAAACCAACCAAAAATCTACTTTTAAAAAGCCTAGACAGATTAAGAGGTGCCAACTCTACTTTTCTCAGTAGGAACTATTCCAAGAGAATTACAAGCTTCAGTGATAACAAATCAGATTAAGAGGAAGTAGACTTGACTTTAGTGCCTGAAATACAGTCTTCATAAAATAAGACCTTTATTCTTCTGAAGAGATCCCCTAAGCTGGCTTTGACTCTGTTACATATTCGAGTCTCTTAAATCTCACTAAGAGGGAGGGGAAAGAAAACTAGTCTTACCAAAAACTTTCTGCTTTTTAGTAGTCCACTCTTATCAACGTTAGGGCTTCTTTATGTAACTCAGGAGTTCATCTTTTTCCAGCTGGTAACCACTTTTCTTCCACTGTTCTCGCAACTGCTGTAAGAGCACCCCAATTTCTTTTCCGGAAGAAACGCCCACTTTCCTGATGTCATGGCCACTTACAGGAAATGGGGGGATGGACCACTGCTGCATCTGCTTCAGGAGACCATGCTCGCCTTGGTACTTGAGCAGCTCACACACACGAGCAGTCGCGTCAGCTTCTCTAGACTGAGGGCCAAGACCAACCATCACCACACTGGCAATGAGCTTATGCTGACATTTAAATAAATGCAATGTGCAAATTTTCATTTAAAATAAAGGAAATTCACATAATACACTGTGGGTCCTAGTATTAATGCATTGGTTGCAGTTAGTGGAGATGATCTATACTCTGACCAAGCTGTGAAAATACTTACGTCTATGATGAAGTCTTGATAGGGTTTCAGTGGTTCTGAACTATCTACTGCCTTAATTAAATCTTTCCTATTTTTAACAATAAATAAACCAAGATTCTTCTCTTCTTTTGAAATCTTCAACCTCAGATCCAATTTCGTGACATCATCCTGTACTTTGAACAGTGAGGTCAAGAGCGTCATTGGCTTTGGCGAAAAACCTTCCACATTTTTACTGACTTTGTTAAATTCTTCTAAACTTGCATTAGCAGGTAAGCCTGTAGGGACAGAAGCGTTTTCCACCCATTTTTAGATGCATTTTTAAAGCTCCCATCTTAGGCACACTGTGTTCTCATACACAGAAATGTCCTGGTACCAGGACCCACTGCTGGTCTGGTCTGCTGCCCGTCTTACAGGTGAACCACTGCCCTGTTGCTCTCCCCTCCCACATCTCAAACCACCACTGTCACTCTGAATATTAATTCTGACCCTACTGAACTGTGTAGGCCCACCTTCTCCATGCTCTACATGAGTTAACTCTTGAAGTGCTCAGCTCTTCCATTAGACAGCTGCTATTATTTTCATATCCCTTTCTTAGATTCGCAGTCAGGAAATAACCCAAGTTACAAAGCTGATAACGTGGTGAAGCTGCTCAAAGCCCGATGGACCAACTCTGGAGGCCCCCACCCACCCTCACATGCTGCGCTGTCCCCTGCCTGGGAAAACTCCTCT
>SJYW01031268.1:618686-664812 GCA_006410735.1 Raphicerus campestris | reverse complement strand
AGAGGAGTTTTCCCAGGCAGGGGACAGCGCAGCATGTGAGGGTGGGTGGGGGCCTCCAGAGTTGGTCCATCGGGCTTTGAGCAGCTTCACCACGTTATCAGCTTTGTAACTTGGGTTATTTCCTGACTGCGAATCTAAGAAAGGGATATGAAAATAATAGCAGCTGTCTAATGGAAGAGCTGAGCACTTCAAGAGTTAACTCATGTAGAGCATGGAGAAGGTGGGCCTACACAGTTCAGTAGGGTCAGAATTAATATTCAGAGTGACAGTGGTGGTTTGAGATGTGGGAGGGGAGAGCAACAGGGCAGTGGTTCACCTGTAAGACGGGCAGCAGACCAGACCAGCAGTGGGTCCTGGTACCAGGACATTTCTGTGTATGAGAACACAGTGTGCCTAAGATGGGAGCTTTAAAAATGCATCTAAAAATGGGTGGAAAACGCTTCTGTCCCTACAGGCTTACCTGCTAATGCAAGTTTAGAAGAATTTAACAAAGTCAGTAAAAATGTGGAAGGTTTTTCGCCAAAGCCAATGACGCTCTTGACCTCACTGTTCAAAGTACAGGATGATGTCACGAAATTGGATCTGAGGTTGAAGATTTCAAAAGAAGAGAAGAATCTTGGTTTATTTATTGTTAAAAATAGGAAAGATTTAATTAAGGCAGTAGATAGTTCAGAACCACTGAAACCCTATCAAGACTTCATCATAGACGTAAGTATTTTCACAGCTTGGTCAGAGTATAGATCATCTCCACTAACTGCAACCAATGCATTAATACTAGGACCCACAGTGTATTATGTGAATTTCCTTTATTTTAAATGAAAATTTGCACATTGCATTTATTTAAATGTCAGCATAAGCTCATTGCCAGTGTGGTGATGGTTGGTCTTGGCCCTCAGTCTAGAGAAGCTGACGCGACTGCTCGTGTGTGTGAGCTGCTCAAGTACCAAGGCGAGCATGGTCTCCTGAAGCAGATGCAGCAGTGGTCCATCCCCCCATTTCCTGTAAGTGGCCATGACATCAGGAAAGTGGGCGTTTCTTCCGGAAAAGAAATTGGGGTGCTCTTACAGCAGTTGCGAGAACAGTGGAAGAAAAGTGGTTACCAGCTGGAAAAAGATGAACTCCTGAGTTACATAAAGAAGCCCTAACGTTGATAAGAGTGGACTACTAAAAAGCAGAAAGTTTTTGGTAAGACTAGTTTTCTTTCCCCTCCCTCTTAGTGAGATTTAAGAGACTCGAATATGTAACAGAGTCAAAGCCAGCTTAGGGGATCTCTTCAGAAGAATAAAGGTCTTATTTTATGAAGACTGTATTTCAGGCACTAAAGTCAAGTCTACTTCCTCTTAATCTGATTTGTTATCACTGAAGCTTGTAATTCTCTTGGAATAGTTCCTACTGAGAAAAGTAGAGTTGGCACCTCTTAATCTGTCTAGGCTTTTTAAAAGTAGATTTTTGGTTGGTTTTGTTGCATAGGACAGTGCTGAGATTGTTCCTAAGAAGTGCTAAGTGTCTTGAAAAACAAGTTTCTTTGTACTTGCAATTGAAATAACTGGGTTAATTTTGTACGATTGTCTATGGTGTCAATTTTTTTCTGAATTCCAGAATAAACTTGTGTTTGAATACAGCTGACAAACTTGCATAAAATATAACATATACAGTCTGAAGACTAGATGAGTCCCACGTGGCTGCTGTTGCTATACCCAGGACGTGTTTGTAGGGAGCTGTAGCTGAGGATATAGCTGATAGTTTTCTGTCAAAATGAAATTTCCCTAACTTCCTGGAAAGCTGAGAAAGCTTAGCTTAAGATTCTTGTGCCCACTATCTTGATAAACACTTCCTTTGATACTGGAAGATGAATGTGGCACTGACGTTATATATCAGGTGCCATGTATACTTAGTGACAGCACTCCTGTCGCTTTAAAGAAAGGTTATGGCCCACATATTTGCTCTTTAAAGATTTAAGCCTCTGTGCTTTCAGTAGGTTACGAGGTGAACAGCACGAAGTATTGTTTATTTCAGCTGCAGTATTGACATTTTATAACTAACTTTCCTTTTTGTGTAGTCAGTCAGAGCATCTTTGTGCACTTCGGGCAAATAGCACTCTTGGACTTGATAACACAAAAAAGTGCATTTCTGTTAAAACCCAGATAAGAGGAAGTATGAGAAACATTCAGTGTAATGGGGGCTTATGCTGCAAGAAAGGGAGCCTCAGAAACATCCGCACACAGGTCAGTAATTGAATGCTTATGAAGTACTAGTAAGATACGTATTGGACGCAACATTTTACAATTCCTACTATTCTATATAGGACATACGCAGATTGAGCGATTAGAGGTCTCGTTTTGTCAGGTTAGAAGACCTCCAATTAGTATTATATGCATATTTTATATACCAGAATATCTTATTTGCAAGAGTCAGTGAACAGTACAGAACATTCTGAGCTTACACTCTTCAGGGGCAGGTGTTAAAGCAGTGTCTCCTTACTGCCGCTGGGCTGGATGTAGAGCTATGCCACGCTACTGAGAAGAGCACGCTGGCTCCCTTTAGAGGAAGCTTTGGTTCAGTGCAAGACAACATGTTAAAGTAGTAAGTCATAAAAACCCAAGGTTGTTAGTTGTAAAAAGGTAAAGAAAAGTTAGGCTATTTTAAAGAATCTATACAGCGTTCTTAAGTTGGTTTTCGTTTATTCTCTTTACATAAATATGCAACATGATACTCAATTTAGGTTTCTAGTTTAGGCAGTCAAAAGCATTGCATTTTTGGAAAAATAAAGTATTGGTAAATTAAAATGTAAGAAACTTTAACAGTCCATTTTTGGCCACATATATTTTGTACCTAATTAGCTGAACTTTTCCCAGTGAATTATGTAAAGCAGCGGAGGAGTATTAAAATGACACCAATGTGAAAGGATCCAATAAACCCCTTGAATGTGTAAGCAAAGAGGTAGGTGGCAAGTCTGTCTGTTTAGAACTTTACCTTAAAAATTATTTCTTACACCTAAAGTATCCGCATCTGAGTAGATATATTACATTATTTAAACAAACAGGTTTAGCTTTGCTTTTATAGTTTACTTACAGAGTTTCTCACTTTACATTGAACAAAATAGCCTATGAAATACATCATCACCTCTAGCCTGTAGGAAGGAGAACGTGTTTTAGCATCTGTGCTCCACAGTAGTCTAAGTTCAGATTCAACTTTGAAACAGAATAACCAAACACTGAGCAAATACACGAGATATTACTATTCGCTAACAAACATGTTAAGAAAACTTTTATTTTGGGCTCAAACTGCATATTATAACTTTATTTTCAAAATGTACAAATCAGTATCTCAGAAACTAAAGAAAAGGAACAAAGCCCTTTTAACATTTACACATTTCCTTGCCTCTTTCAAAAAGGAACAGTACTAGAGCTTGGCACCCTACCTTCTGGAACATCTGCCCTTTGGAGCACTGATGCAAACACGCCATTCTGTTCTGTGTATCAGGATCAAATAAATGATGAACTGCGTTGATTACAGCAACTGATAGGAATTTCAGATTTGTGCAGAAAACATGCTCACCAGTTTCACAGATGTCATGTCTTCTCAGTGATAACACTACCAGGCATAGCAAGAGTCCACAGGATAACAGCACCAAGCTCCTAAAGTAGGTATTCCTGCAAACCAAGTATTCTAGACTGCTTCTCATCCTCTTCAATAGAACATCTTAGTTTAAATCTTGAAATCCTGTTGTTCGACTAAGAAACTGTAACCTTCCATGTAATGTTGCTTTTACTTAGGTATGCATCAAAAGCAGTAATTTCCAAAGCAGGTCTGGTGTTAGAATACCAATGTGTTAAGTAACCTTATCCCTACTGTATTTGTTTATAAGCAGAGTATTACTTTGTCAGGGCTTATGTCATCTTCCGTTTCTGGGATGGTGGGCAACAGAGCGGATCGAGTCAAACCCCAGAATTTTTGAGGTGACATGTCTTTTTTGGTGGCTGTAAATTTCCATCCAATATGGCTGGCACAGATCCTGCACTGGGCAATAGTCCAGGCATACCTATGAGATGAAGGAAAGGTACATCAGCTCAGGAAATGCATCTCTGTATCCCAGCCTATCACCTCAGAAACCTGTTACAGACAGATCTTTTAGTAGCAGAAAACTCAGAGCTTTGATTTATACAGTTCCCTGAAACAGACCTCACAAAAAAGATTTTCTGATTTGTATCAAGTCATCATGGTAATGCATCAGTCTTTATAAAGCTGCTTGATTGTGCTGCTAAGCCACGCTTAAATTTTTTTCTCCAATGCCAAGAAAAAAGATCTTATTAATACAGAGTCTTTATACAAATCAGATTGGCAGGAACACATTGTAAGTTGTAGAAGCATTTTCTTAGTTGTTTTGCATTGCAGTCAAGTTAGGAAATAGCAATAAGATTTAAGGACTTCTTTTCTAAAAGAAGAATGGTTTTGTCACATAATTTAACCAAAAATATAAGCCCTGGCATTAAAGGGAAAAAAAATCCCAAACCAGAAGTCACCCAAACTATGTAATGAAACTTTTTCTCCAGGGGTCCCTATTTAGTATTTTTATTAACCAGTTAATTCTACTTTTAGTCCTTCAGAATGCTATCACATAAGACTGGCCAGTCCAAGTGGCATGGTTCTAGGTCCAGTATAACAAATCTAGTCACTAAGCTCTGCTCAGCTTGCCTCTTTCAAAATAAAAAGGCTGAGCCAGCATTATTGGCTGAAGGGATACCACAAGTTCTCAGGTAGTGTCATAGGTCTCACAGTCATACTTTGAAGGTCAGTAGACTAAGCCAAAAAAAGCAAACCCTGCAAACTAGAAGGAAAGCTGGATTCTGCATGTTTTGTTATCTAGCACTGCTTGGGTAACAGTCGCTAACTTTACAAATTATAAAATAGATACACAGTGGACTCTTGAATCCACCTATGATTTATAGTCGGTCCTTGTATCTGCAGTGTTTCACTACTGAAACGCACCTGCATCTGCGTGGAAAGTGCAGGGCCAACTCTAGTTCCACTGGATTATGAAACAGTGGCTATTTCATTTTCCTGTCAGCTCCTTCTGAAGGGGTATGGATCAGTCATATAGTTGATTTAAGAACTGCAGCTCACCTGACCATACCTTCAATGAGACTGCAAGAGTAACTCTTTCTAGCTACTTGTAAAATGAACATTTAAATAGCTATTTCATTGCCTATTTCTGATGATAAATTCTAGCAACTCTCCTTAATACTCTTTTGAGCTTTACTGCTCAATTAAGGCACAGACACAAACCCAAAAGGGGATGCTACTACATTACCCAGGAAACCAGCTGTGGTCTGTAGAAGGCCGGCCAATCAGGTTCAAGTTGCAAGCCTTATACACGGTAAGCGTCTCATGCACGTACCCGTGAGGGTTCACATAAGCTGCCATTGGCCCACATAAAGATAAACTAAAACAGAGAATCACCGGAGTCAAGATGGGGGGAAAAAGAGCCAACAAATTTCACCAAGAAACGAAGTTATCAGAGCTATGCTGATAAGTCACTTCAGTCGTGTCCGACTCCTCTTAGACAGCAGCCCACCAGGCTGCCCTGTCCCTGGGATTCTCCAGGCAAGAACACTAGAGTGGGTTGCCATTTCCTTCTCCAACGTGTGAAAGTGAAGTTGCTCAGTCATGTCTGACTCTTTGTGACCCCCTGTAGCCTACCAGGCTCCTCCCTCCATGGGATTCTCCAGGCAAGAGTACTAGAGTGGGGTGCCATTGCCTTTTCCAGGGGATCTTCCCAACCTAGGGATCGAACCCTGGTCTCCTGCATTCCAGGCAGACACTGTAACCTCTGAGCCACCAGGGAAGTCGCTATAGTGCAGTTAAAACTAACAAGAGGCTGGCAGTCAGCCCGATTTTATTTGGTGTATGTTTTCCCTTGTGGCTCAGCTGGTAAAGAACCCACCTGCAATGCTGGAGACCTGTGTTTTATCCCTCGGTTGGGAAGATAGCCTGGAGAAGGGAAAGGCTACCCACTCTAGTATTCTGGCCTGGAGAATCCCATGGACTGTATAGTACATGGGGTTGCAAAGAGTCGGATATGACTCAGTGACTTTCACTCTTCATAATGACAAAAAGCAAAGTAGTACTAGTTTTTAAAATCTTCTTCAAGATACAGATTGTAATATACAGGGAGCTCAACTTGCCCAAAAAGGACAAGTCCAATAAAAGGTTCCATGTGGTCATTCTTGGGCAGCTGAGTACTGTGCAAACAGCAGTACTGTGCATCACACAGCATCAGTACATGTCCAGAAGCATGTCCTGCAAAACTCTGACCCTATGTGGTGCAACTGATATTTGAGTGCAGTAGTGCACAAAGCCGAGGCGTTCCTGCTAGGTCCGTAAGTACTGAGAAAGATACAGCTGGTAGGTGTCGAACAAGGTTGGGGTGGTGGGGAGGTTTTCCTTCACCAGGCTCACTCACTGCTGTGAATAATCCCGTCCACACCCACTGCTGTTCTGGTACCTAGTCAGGAGAAGTGTCTTACCTACCACGGAGGTGACGTTCCGGATTTCATTTGCTGAGTATTTGTAATTTAATGGAGGGAAATAGATGGAAAACAGAAATACACTATTGCCTGTTGGGCAGTTGGGAAAATGTACTCAGACATGTACTAAAAATGTAATAAAGACTCACCTGAATATTTCATTTTTGGTTGTTATTTCTGTTTCTTGACATTGTTTACAGCAAAGTGACGTACACTAAAATATTTAAGAGAAAATTAGTGGGGGAAATGCTCCAAAGTGTTGATTCCTCTAACTATAGTACTAAAGATGGAACAAGGAAGACACAAGCTGATATATTCACTAAATTAATGACCCTCTAGGACACACAGAGGACTGCAAAGCAACTTCTCTGTCTTACAGTCTCAAATGAAGTGTTTAAATAACCCTTTCACATATTTTTAATGCAAACTACAGTTAGTTCTCTTTCCATGACTACATGACTAGACCCCCTACAGACAGGCTTGTTGGTCCCAACAGTGCAACTCCCCCAACCCCAGACCAACAGAAGGTGAGCACCTGGACATTCGTTACTCACTTTATTCATAATGTCTAGTTCACAGCGAAGTCGTTGGATTGCACTACCAATTTTAAGGAGCTGAATTCGTAATACATCGTCAATAGGAAGACAAGCAGCTACTCTGTAAGAAAAATCTGAGACAGGATAGGTTTTTCAGACTTTTAAACTTATGAAGCAGATACATATGACTTATGAACGCAATAACATCCTTTTCAAATAAACCCTTCCCAGAGGCCACACTCCACACAGTTATAAACAATACTAAAACGCATCAGCTCTCAACTGTATGTCTCTTAAGGATGTAACTTACTTTCCCATACTTGGTTTTGTAAATGTCTTAAACATGAAATCAAACCTATGTTATTAGAAGTCACTTATTTACTAAGAGACTACAAAAATAGTTAAATTAACTATAGTTAATTTAATAATAGTTAAATTAACCTAATTAACAGCTATGAAAACACAATAGTAAGTCTTGGAACTAAGGTGACCTTTCAAGGCACTCTGAAGACCAAGGAAAGGAGTCTTTATACCCAGACAGTGTTGCTGGATGCCAGCCATTTACTGCAACCAGAGCCTTTTATGTCTAAAATAGGAATGCTCAGAATTTAAGACTCTTGTTACAATTAACTAAAAAAAGTTTTTCTGTAATTCATGAAAACAAATGCTTTTTCAGGATAATTTTTTTTTGGTTTCATTAAACAGAAAACAAAACAATTTTAGTAAAACATCACAGGAAGAAAGCTGATTTTTCATACCTATTGGATTTGAAGGAAGAGAATCTTCTTTGAGATTTTCATCCCATTCGCGTAGCTGTTTCTTGATTCTATCCATTAAGGTTTCCTTGTTTGAAACGAGCCATAGTAAGGTTCACACTTTACTGTCAGCTTTTCAACTCAATAAATCTAACATTAGTAACAATGTAAGTAGTTACTGTCTAGTGAAGTTTCAGCATATGCGTGTCTGTTTTCTCACACAGAAATGCTTGCAGCCCCTGCTTGGCCCAGCATGAGGCTGGCCTTCCGGCCTCTCTTCGTCCCCTCTCTAGGAAAAGCGGCAGTAGCAGCTGCTACCTACACACCTTACCTGGCGCCTGTTTACCACATCAGAGTGCTCACTATCTTCTCGCAAGTGGATATAAAAAATACTCTGGTCTGTTACACACTTGTAATGCCTCTTAAGCTGCTGGAGAGCAGAGTGAACCATCGTTTCCTTCGGTGCTGCCCACGTGCTAAGTGCCCATAGCCGACTAATCCAGTAAGCCCAGCGCTCCAGCTCTGCAGGCAGGCTGATTCCCAAGGGACGCCCAAGGCCCTCCGCTGCACCCCAGGACTACAGCAGCACCTTTACCCCGAGGTTATACTCAGGTTCTGAACCAAACCACAGGAAAGTTAACAGAAATCAGGCTTTGAACACAGCCTGTCTATGACCTACATTCTGTGAACTATCCCAACAGTTCTTACTGAATTTTTTAAGCTGTCATGATGCCTAATATAAAAAATCTGAACTGCAAAAGCACTGTTGTATACATCAATTTAGGATATACTAAAAGCAGGAAATAGAAGTGGACATAGTTGTTTACAAGAGAACTAAAACCCTGTTAAGGGTTCTGGGTTTTTCTAAATGTAACTGTAACCTGACAACAAAAGTTTTAACTGCTTCATACACCCAAAGATGCCACAGCATCTTGTCCTGAAGTTATAAGCCACAGAAAACTAAAGATCTGTACGTTAGAAGTCAGGTCTGTCTGGCAGTATGATTCCTGCCTTTTCCCCTTAAATGAATGGCACTTGTTTCATCTAATGACCCTTATCATGGCTTCTCCTAGAAGCAAAATTTTTAATGTAAGTTACTTACAGCATCATATAAGGAATACAGCCAGCGAGGCCATGAAGTCAAATTTGCACAATGAAACTTTCTCTGAAAAGAAAACAGAAGTCACTTAAACACCACAGAATCAAGATCGTAGCGTAGAAGGAACCACATTTAAAAACTGATCTTGGCCCACAAAGACGTTCTAATTTCAAAAAAGATGAAAAAGTCTGCAGAGAATCCCATAAGAGATGACTATATTTGACAAAGATGTTTTTACTTAATTCCTATAAAATTTCAGTAACTGATGGGAAGACTCAATAAGTAAGATATTGGTCCTCAGAGTATATATTCAATGTGACACCAATGAATTGGAATTCAAAAGCAGTTTAAAGTTCATCTGAACAGATGTGTAAAAGCAACCAAGAAAATCTGGAAAGAGGTTTTACACAGAACATGGACGCTGCCAGGATGCACTGCAGCGGTGCTGGAGAGAGCAACAGGTTGCAAACAGCCTAGCCAGCTATCAACAGCAGTTCAGTATATGCTTACACCAGAGAGGGCGCTACTCCTGACCCAAAACACAATACAAAGAATGAGCACCCCTCTATATACAAAACAAAGCCTGCACATCTACGACATGTTAATTCTGTACAGAAGCCGTTCACTGACAGCGACATGTGACACTGGGTGGGGAAGGGGCGCTGTGCCTGCAAGACCAGACGGCGGGTTAGAGTGCCCACAGGAGTCATTTGCTGTGTTAGGTCCTAACGCAGTCAGCAACGCAAACTATGAAAATAACATCCAAGTAATTGAAACACTACAGTTGTTGTTTCCTTCATATATCAAATCCTACTTGCTTGTAAGAACTGGAATGGAATGGTGAGCTTTTTCTAGATCCTGAGGCTTGCAAGCTCATAATGGAAGATACACAACTACAAGCTTACAGTGTACGCTGGGAAACCATTCCTCTGCTTGAGGAAGCCTCTGCCTACACTACACATAGCCCACCACTGCAAGACGTCTCTTTCATCCGTAAATACTACTGCCCTGACTGCCACTCTTATTACTACTCTGGAACAAGACAAAGGCAGACTCTACTGTTCCTATGTAAGCAACAGGAACCACACAAATCTTGAAAAGAGGGAAGCTCTGATGGGGTTAGTGGTCATATTTTTACTTAAAAAATTACAAAGTGTTAACAGTTACGTAACAGTATCCTGGTGGGGCATAAACAGACTGACTACAGAGCAGAAGAAAAATAAAGTAAAATGCAGGAATCTGGTCTGTAAGGCAGCACAGGTGTGCTGAGTGAACACAGCTGCTTGGACAGGTGCTGAGTCACCAAGAGAGCTACACACGCTCAGAGCCTGCACTCTGATGTCACCAAGAAAGAGCGAAGTCAGAAGGAAAGAACGACACGTTTGATGAATGAGATTCCTTCACACAGGGAGGTATCGCTAGCTATGATTCAGAATATGGAAGTATTAAAAAAAAAATTCAACTATAATATGACCACCAAAATACAGTTAAAAAGACAAATATGCCAAACGAAAGAAAATGTTTGAAACTAACTGCAGGTAAAGGGATAAGCTTCCTTTACACACAGATAAGTGTGTAAAGAACTAGCAATAAACAAAGAGTGGGGAAAGACAATTCCAATTAAAGGAAATAAGACACGCTCTTAAACACAAAATGTCACACATCATTCACATTCAGAGAGATTCGAGGTAAACCCTCAACAAGCTCCTGTATTTCACTTACCAGATCAGAGTACAGATATGAACAATCTCAAGCAAGAAACTTTGAAAATACATATCAACATTACAAATGCAGCTGCCCTGACATCTAGTCATCTCACTTCTCAAATACTGACCTATATGAAAGGTCATCTATGTACATGACTCAGTCTAGGTCCGTCATTAATACAGAGAATACTACGCGGCTTTCAAAATAAGAACTGCTCTGAAAACCAGGGAGCGAAGAATCTCCTGCGCTCTTAAAGCAAGGTGCGGGACAGCATGGATCCTCCTACGTAAGAAGAAGGAAAGAAGTAAGAATATTTATCTGTGTTTTCGTAAAGAAACTCTGGAAGAAGATTGAGAAGCTAACCTGTGAGCTCCTGTTCGTGGCTCCTGCCCTTGAGTTACGCTCAGTTCTTCCCTGCTCCATATGAGAAGCAGGAGCTTATAAATTTAGCGGAGACCAGAAAGATGAGCTTCAGTCACTTTCTTATCTCGTTTCCACATTACTTTTTTGCACTTCGTACTCTTTTCTCATTAACATGGAAGGGCTTTATAAGTGAGCAAACAGTGTAGGCAAGAAGGGAGTATCCTTAGAAACATATACACTGTATTCTAAGTAGGTTTAAACAACATTTTCCTCATTTTGAGAGAATTTCGCTATAGTAAACAGTGAAGAGAAAAAGACACTGTGAGAAGAGGGAATAAAGAAACAGAGTTTGAAAGATCGAATCACTGAATGAGGAAGATTTCCAGATAGACGTGTGTTTGGAAGAGCAGTGCCTGATTATACTGACCTAACTTCTCAATCCTGAGGGACAGTGTTCCCTTGTCAGAATGGAAGATAACCGAAGCGTAAATACTTTTGTCATTTCGATTGTTTTGTTTTCAATGGCAAATGTTGACAGGTTATATACACAGTTTCAAGGTCAACTGAATATACTTCTGGAAGACTCCATTCCACTCCTAGATCCTTTAAGTATCATTTTCTGGTGGAAAAGTGGGTGGCAACCCAATTAGAGTGAGTTATTTAAGAATCAACTAAGCTTCTCCCAGTTCTAGCCTCGTGAACGGCTTCTCAGACACAAAGGCGCACGAGGCCCTGCTGGGGCCGTGGCAGGTGCAGCAGTCAGACGGATAAACTCCACAGAGGGCTGGCCCGAGCCCCAGGTCGGCCTGAAGACAAGCCAGCATCCACTGCAGCTGCAGCAAGCGGCCCCTGAGACGGGCCCCGGGCCCCTGGAACCCCCCCAGTGCCTCTGCCAGCCCTTCCCTGCACTCCCCGCCCCATGCCGGCAGAATAGTTCCCAGTGGGCTCTCTAAAGTGAGGCACAATCTGCAGGACGCCTGGAGTCCAAAATAGAGCGGCTGGTGTTTTTTCTTGGCCTAGTGGTCTAGATCCAAATTTCAGAACCTAAGAAACTATAACTGAAGGTATGCAATGGAACGATCAGAAAAACCCAGATGAAGGCATCTGCAGCTCTGAACACCGTTTATATCTCACTCATTCCTCAGTGCCTTCTGTTTAATCCTCGGCAGTTCTGAACATGAAGAAAACTGAGGNAAAATACATATCAACATTACAAATGCAGCTGCCCTGACATCTAGTCATCTCACTTCTCAAATACTGACCTATATGAAAGGTCATCTATGTACATGACTCAGTCTAGGTCCGTCATTAATACAGAGAATACTACGCGGCTTTCAAAATAAGAACTGCTCTGAAAACCAGGGAGCGAAGAATCTCCTGCGCTCTTAAAGCAAGGTGCGGGACAGCATGGATCCTCCTACGTAAGAAGAAGGAAAGAAGTAAGAATATTTATCTGTGTTTTCGTAAAGAAACTCTGGAAGAAGATTGAGAAGCTAACCTGTGAGCTCCTGTTCGTGGCTCCTGCCCTTGAGTTACGCTCAGTTCTTCCCTGCTCCATATGAGAAGCAGGAGCTTATAAATTTAGCGGAGACCAGAAAGATGAGCTTCAGTCACTTTCTTATCTCGTTTCCACATTACTTTTTTGCACTTCGTACTCTTTTCTCATTAACATGGAAGGGCTTTATAAGTGAGCAAACAGTGTAGGCAAGAAGGGAGTATCCTTAGAAACATATACACTGTATTCTAAGTAGGTTTAAACAACATTTTCCTCATTTTGAGAGAATTTCGCTATAGTAAACAGTGAAGAGAAAAAGACACTGTGAGAAGAGGGAATAAAGAAACAGAGTTTGAAAGATCGAATCACTGAATGAGGAAGATTTCCAGATAGACGTGTGTTTGGAAGAGCAGTGCCTGATTATACTGACCTAACTTCTCAATCCTGAGGGACAGTGTTCCCTTGTCAGAATGGAAGATAACCGAAGCGTAAATACTTTTGTCATTTCGATTGTTTTGTTTTCAATGGCAAATGTTGACAGGTTATATACACAGTTTCAAGGTCAACTGAATATACTTCTGGAAGACTCCATTCCACTCCTAGATCCTTTAAGTATCATTTTCTGGTGGAAAAGTGGGTGGCAACCCAATTAGAGTGAGTTATTTAAGAATCAACTAAGCTTCTCCCAGTTCTAGCCTCGTGAACGGCTTCTCAGACACAAAGGCGCACGAGGCCCTGCTGGGGCCGTGGCAGGTGCAGCAGTCAGACGGATAAACTCCACAGAGGGCTGGCCCGAGCCCCAGGTCGGCCTGAAGACAAGCCAGCATCCACTGCAGCTGCAGCAAGCGGCCCCTGAGACGGGCCCCGGGCCCCTGGAACCCCCCCAGTGCCTCTGCCAGCCCTTCCCTGCACTCCCCGCCCCATGCCGGCAGAATAGTTCCCAGTGGGCTCTCTAAAGTGAGGCACAATCTGCAGGACGCCTGGAGTCCAAAATAGAGCGGCTGGTGTTTTTTCTTGGCCTAGTGGTCTAGATCCAAATTTCAGAACCTAAGAAACTATAACTGAAGGTATGCAATGGAACGATCAGAAAAACCCAGATGAAGGCATCTGCAGCTCTGAACACCGTTTATATCTCACTCATTCCTCAGTGCCTTCTGTTTAATCCTCGGCAGTTCTGAACATGAAGAAAACTGAGGGCCAATGTTTGAGAATCCAGAATTACTGGAGAAATAAGACAATAGGGGCAGGTCAGAGGATCTGGCTCCTAACGCCTGCTGGCCCAGCTGCAAAGGCCTACGCCTGAATTCAACATGAACAAGCTGAGGTGCTTTAGCCACAGAACAGCAAGGAGTTAATTGGTAATTCACACAAAAGATTTTTACAAGTTCTCTTTTGTCTAACCCAAGTTCAGGTTTAAGATGTCAAGATCCTACAGAGAAAACACAGAACTAGCTGTCCAGAGCACTAAGTCAGGAATTAACTCCACAGACTCTCACTCTATCCTCAGAACTGTGCTAAGAGGTAACTTAGAATTTTTAAATGCGTAAGAATTTTTAAGAAAAAAAATCTTGGTGTGGAAGAACTATTATATAAATAAAGTACTTACTACCTCCTGGAAAACATATCCAATGATTGAAACCCACAGCTGTCTGCATCCTGAGAGACTATGCATCCTGACACAGTGGCCTTGCCACAGAGCATCTCAGCACCACCCGGGGCCAACACGCTTCTGGGACTAAAGGACTCCAGAGCAAAATCTCCCACTGCGCTACTGGTCGAATAGACATATTTAAAGTATATGTAAAGCGTCTGTACTGGGGACATCCCTGGTGGTCCAAAGGACAACTGTACTCCCAACGCAGGGGGCCCGGGTTCGAGCCATTGTCAGGAAATTAGATCCCTCTTGCTGCAGCTAAAGATCTTGCACATGGCAATGAAAGATCCTGCATGCCACGATTAAGACCCAGTACAGCTAAAGAAATAAATAATTAGATTTAAAAAAACTATCTGTATCAAGTCCAAAAACAAAAGTGCTGCAGAGCTATACACAGCTACTGTGAACTCAAGCCCTTTGCTGTTTAGTCGCTGCATCACGTCAGACTCTGTGGCCCTCACAGCCTGTAGCCCGCCAGGCTCCTCTGTCCATGGGATTCTCCAGGCAAGAGCACTGGAGTGGGCTGCCATTTCCCCTCTCTAGGGAATCTCTCCAACCCAGGGCTGAACCCTCATCCCCTGCATCTACTTCTACTTTACTGACTACGCCAAAGTCTTTGACAGTGTGGATCACAACAAACTGTGGAAAATTCTTCAGAGATGGGATACCTTACTTGCCTCCTGAGAAATCTGTAGGCAGGTCAAGAAGCAACAGTTAGAACTGGACATGGAACAACAGACTGGTTCCAAATTGGGAAAGGAGTACATCAAGGCTGTGTATTGTCACCCTGCTTATTTAACTTCTATGCAGAGTACATCATGAGAAACGCTGGGCTGGATGAAGCACAAGCTGGAATCAAGATTGCCAGAAGTATCAATAACCTCAGATACACAGATGACACCACCCTTATAGCAGAAACTGAAGAGGAACTGAAGATCTTCTCGATGAAAGTGAAAGAGGAGAGTAGAAAAGCTGGCTTGAAACTCAACATTTAAAAAACAAGATCATGGCATCCAGACCCATCACTTCTAGATCGGGAAACAATGGAAACAGTGACAGACTTTACTTCATTGGACTCCAAAATCACTGCAGATGGTGACTGCAGTCATGAAATTAAAAGACACTGACTCCATGGAAGGAAAGCTATGACAAACCTAGACAGCATATTCAAAAGCAGAGACATTACTTTGCCAACAAAGATCCATCTAGTCAAGGCTATGGTTTTTCCAGTGGTCATGAATGGACGTTAGAGTTGGACTGTAAAGAAAGCTGAGCACCGATGAATTGATGCTTTTGAACTGTGGTGTTGGAGAAGACTCTTGAGAGTCCCTTGGACTCCAAGGAGATCCAACCAGTCAATCCTAAAAGAAATCAGTCCTGAATATTCACTGGAAGGACTGATGCTGCAGCTGAAACTCCAATAACTTTGGCCACCTGATGCGAAAAACTGGCTCATTTGAAAAGACCCTGATGCTGGAAAAGATTGAAGGCAGGAGGGGAAGGAGACGACAGAGGATGAGATGGTTGGATGGCATCACTGATTCAATGGACACGAGTTTGAGCAAGCTCCTCAAACTGGTGATGGACAGAGAGGCCTGATGTGCTGCAGTCCATGTGGTTGCAAAGAGTCAGACCCGACTGAGCGATTAACTGAACTCCTGCACTGGCAGGCAGATTCTTTACCGCTGAGCTATTACCTCAAGCTAGGACCCTAGGATAATCTACCTGAAAATTAAAACCTTCAGTGATTAGTACAGGATTCTTCAGGTTACTATAGAAACTCTTTCCGTATTTTTAAAAGACATATCTCAAAAAGTAATTTTAAATTTAGACACTAGAAATTTTTTTCCTTTAGGGAGAAATCATAAATATTAGGTATTTTATACTCAAAACTGATAGAACTCACAGATAAGTACAAACAAGTTTCACTGGTTATTTGTCCTACGAGAATGATCTAGTCAAAAGGATACGCACAGGAATTACTGCCCTAGAGGCAATACTTCTAAAGAGCGCCTGTTCTCAAGCCAGTTCTGGTGATGTCCATACTGTGGCACAAAAACAGCTTCCTTTCAGAAGCCCACAGGGAGGAAGCAACTGCCACTGCGTCCTCTCCCACACTCTCCCCTGAGTCTAGGTGTTTATGACTCAAGGGCCAAGCGCCTCCTGTGACCAGTCTAATAAGCGTTTCCTGCAGCATTCAGAACCACAGCAAAGTAATTCATAACTCAGAGGCATAGTAGCTGGAATACCTCACAGTACTGTAACATTTTACTTGATTTTGCAAACTGCTCTTATACCAACAGCTGCCTATGAAATTTTAGAAACTCCAGCTATGAACAAATCCAACTATAATATTGCTCAGAAGATGTATGGGGAAGGAATCACGAGAGTTGTTGGTATTTCTTTAAACAGGAAAAAACCAACCTGTCTTTGCTTTTTGAACATGCATAAAAAAATCAGTTTCTCACCTTCTGGTATTTCTGCCACCATTTATATGAACACTGGTCTTCCCATGAGACAGGTTTTGAAGGAAATATCTGGCACTTATTGAGGGATTCTAATTGAACTGCAGACATGGTCGAAGGCAACACACACTCAGGAAGAATTTGCACTTTAGCCTGCTGGATTCTAAAAGAGAACCAGGCACGGTGTTCATTTTCAGGATAAACTAACTATAACCACTACATTTCTAACCATTGTGGACAGCTTCAAGTACTCAGATTTTCACGGTTTTCTTTTTTAAACATATTAATCAAATCCTGATATTAAGATACAAGAAATTTTCAAAACATACTGTATTTCATAAATCATACCAAACTTAAAACCAAAGGTCACCAAAGATTTTTCTATCTCACTGTGGAATGGAAAATACTATTTTTACATTTCAGACAAAGCCTGTAAATGAAATAAAGTTAAAAAATCAATATACCACCAACCCCTGATGTGTTGATACTTCTACAAAAATTTCTCATTCTTGGACACCCCACCCCGCCCCTCACCCCACTTCTTTATGTTGCCTCTTATCGATGTATCCCTTCTCACGAATCACCTAAGAAGTAAGTAGGTAAAGAAGAGAAACTCAAGAACCCTTTTACATTAAGACTAGAGAATTATACATAGCCTTATTTCTATGTGCTTTCCTTTTCTCATTCTTAAACATTTACCCTGAAGATGCAAAGAATCAAAATCCATATTATCTTTAAAAATTATTTCTACTCATATAGTAAAGTCATCATTCAACAAAGCTACTTGAGAATATCATAATTGTAAGTATCTTCTCATGAATTAATGCCAAAAAGGCTGTACCTCCAAGCCACTGTCTTAGGAGGCACTGAAAGAATTATCTCCTATTATAACTTTTCAAATGCACAAAGTATCAACACATCCAAATGCTGGAACGAAAAACACTATCAGTAGGAAGAAGTCAAATATATTACAAGTCTCTGCTTCACTATTATTCATGTTCAGAAAGTCTAAAGTGGTCTTTCATTGTGACCACTGTCTCAGTCCACAAAAACTTATGACACTTTAATACTTATTCTGATTTATTAAATGAAAATAGGTAAACGTGTCTGAAAATATGTAGGTTTACTGTCATAATATTAGACACAATCCACTCACTTCATTTCTTTCCTGCAAGCTCAAATTTAAGTCTACATGACTTTGGAAAATGGTAACATAAATCTGACTATGTTCAAATGTTCTTTTGTTATTAGAGCTCATTAAAAACAAAAATAACTAAATAATCATGTTTTCCTCACCTAATTCTTAAGATTTTATTATGATACAAATATTAATGCTACAGAAACATCAGCTTAGAGATCACTTTAATAATTAGTGTACACAGGCTGTGCCATCGCCCCAAGGGTGGACACTGCTCTCTGTTCCTCTCTGACGCACCCCACGGTCTGCTGCACACACGAATGGTTCTTCTCCCAGCAGCTGAGTTTTGGTTTCAACATAAACTAGTTTTGTTTCTTCCCAACCTGTCTGTGGCAGTTGTTGTGCAATTATAGCTATATAATTTATATAACTATTTTTTGAAGTGGAAGGAGCTTTATAAAAAATTTTATTCAAGTATAGTTGATTTACAGTGTTCTGTTCATTTCTGCTATACAGCAAAGGGATTCAGTGGTATATGTATATACATTCTTTTTCATATTCTTTTCCATTATGGTTTATGACAGGTTATTGAATATAGTTCCCTGGGCTATATAGTAGAGCCCTGTTGTTTTGTAATTTATGTGAATACTATGGCAACCAGGAAAATAAGTACAAAATTAAAACCACTTTAACGAAACACTAGCTTGAGTCCAAAAAATGCTTTCAAATCAGGCTCAGACAATTCTAATAGCAAGAAAAGTGCATGATTCTGGAAGGTTTCTGTGCTCAAAGCCCTTGTGAGTACCTTCAGAATCTCTCTAAAGAAAAACTACAGGTATGCACTGCAGACAGACGATGCAGTGAAAGCAACTGATGCAAGAAAGACTGTTGTCGGCTCCATCGGCAGACCCGACATAAAGACAGTCCCTGTCTCACCATCAAATGTAAAACGAATGAAGGGGCATTTACATATTTTAAGTTAAAATAAAATTTGAGGATATATATGTATGTATTTTTATGAGTTCTAGTTTTAATCACTTTTTGACCAAAAATTACTCACCTCAATTATGATAAGTACAAGGGCTCCTTATAGAGTATTAATTTCCCCTCCCTCTCTACATGTAAGCAATACTCACAAATTTCTAAAACAGTCCTACAGAAATGCAATGATACATTTCTACTTTTTTATTAATTTTTCAAAAAAAATTTCCACCTGTTCAGAAGATGTCAAAGAAATATAGACACGACTTGGAAAGGTCAGAAGGCAGCAGTATGCCTTGTATATGTGAAGAATCTTAATAAGACAGATCACTATCGTCTGGTCCTACATTACAGAGACAAGGAAACTGGCCTGAGTTGCAAATGTGCAAGGGAGGAATCGTGGTTTGGTGGGAAGAGCACTGGTTTGGAAATTGGGGGCCTAGAACTCACCAGTGGTGCCCACGAGCTGTACAACTTTGGGCAAACTTCTCATCTCCATCACACTCAGGTTCCTTTTCTAAAAAAAGAGGGGCTTGCACCACATCCGCTCTAGTCTCTGCCATCTCACCATTCCCACTGAAGGTAGTTATAGGGCCAGAAGGGCAGTGGACCCAGAGAATTCTTACGCCATGGAGGTCTTTTAAGACAGACATTTTTGTGAAAGCCGTGGTGGTGAGTCTAAGGACTACTAGGCCCTTTCCCAGTCCTGTGCCGCCTCATCAGTTTGACGCTGATCTCTACTTGAGTCCAATGCACATCCGTTTACTTGCTTTCAGAGTCAAGGCTCTGTTGCCATCTTGTGTTCAAACTAATTTTCCACAAGCACAAGTCACTGATGTCGAAAATTACTAGCCTCAGAAATATACTTTTCCCCAAGTCAATTTGCTACTTTAGTTTCTAGAATATAGTACTCACAAATATTCAAAATTTTATAAGCACACAGGTAGAAAGTACTTTTAAAATGGAACTGTCAGTAAAATCCACAGCACAAACAGCTTGCTGTCTCAGCACAGGGCCCTCAGGGGGATGCTCACTCATCCATGGAACATGGGTGGTCCTAAGTGCAGAACACACAGGAGTCACATCGACTGGCCTAAGCAGCCTGCATCCTGAGGGACAGACAGACGACACGACACTGACTACCTGTGTTCAGCGCGGCCAGAGTTCCCAGAGTGAGAGCTCTAGGGAGCGCCGGGCGGGGAGCACCGAACCCCCATGGGCTCCGGCACTCCACCCCCCTGCTCCTAGGCTCGCTCAAGCCCCGAAGGGGGCTAAGTACACTCATATTTATGAATGCCCACTATGTGGAAACACCTAAGTTACTGCCCTCACACAGTTCATATTCTTAAATCTTAAAAAAAAACACACACACACCACCACCCTCTGAACATCCTTGATTTCAGAAGACATTACCTGTTCAACACAGAGGTCTGACAAGATTTTCAACTGTGACTACAGATAAGAGACCAATTCCCTAAGGCTGGGAGGACCCAGGAATTTGTATCTTTCTAAGACTTCACTAGTCATTGACTGGTGATTCTTATGTGCCAGAGTTAAGAACCATTCCTATAAAGGAAACACACAGTGATGAGGACAAGTGCTCTGTGGTTTTTTTGGAGGTCTGCAAGTGAACTCCATTTTTTAAAATGAGGTATTCCTTAAGGAATCCCTTAAGGAATGAGGTATTCATTCCTCATTATGGAATGAGGTATTCCTTTAAAGTGCTAAATAGAACACTCAAGAGCATTTCTAAACTGTATAAGGCACAGGGGTGACAAGCACTTCCTGACCACTTAGTAAACATAGGATCCACTGCGGTGAGAGAACATGTGCGGCAGCAACGGGCACACAGGGTACACGGTCTCCAACACCCAGACGGAGCGGGTGGCAAGCGTGGCCAGCGCGGCGCCCGATGCCACCCACAGCTCACCGAGCCCTGACTCCCCACCCTTCCCAATTTGAAGAGATGNTTCTACTTTTTTATTAATTTTTCAAAAAAAATTTCCACCTGTTCAGAAGATGTCAAAGAAATATAGACACGACTTGGAAAGGTCAGAAGGCAGCAGTATGCCTTGTATATGTGAAGAATCTTAATAAGACAGATCACTATCGTCTGGTCCTACATTACAGAGACAAGGAAACTGGCCTGAGTTGCAAATGTGCAAGGGAGGAATCGTGGTTTGGTGGGAAGAGCACTGGTTTGGAAATTGGGGGCCTAGAACTCACCAGTGGTGCCCACGAGCTGTACAACTTTGGGCAAACTTCTCATCTCCATCACGCTCAGGTTCCTTTTCTAAAATAAGAGGGGCTTGCACCACATCCGCTCTAGTCTCTGCCATCTCACCATTCCCACTGAAGGTAGTTATAGGGCCAGAAGGGCAGTGGACCCAGAGAATTCTTACGCCATGGAGGTCTTTTAAGACAGACATTTTTGTGAAAGCCGTGGTGGTGAGTCTAAGGACTACTAGGCCCTTTCCCAGTCCTGTGCCGCCTCATCAGTTTGACGCTGATCTCTACTTGAGTCCAATGCACATCCGTTTACTTGCTTTCAGAGTCAAGGCTCTGTTGCCATCTTGTGTTCAAACTAATTTTCCACAAGCACAAGTCACTGATGTCGAAAATTACTAGCCTCAGAAATATACTTTTCCCCAAGTCAATTTGCTACTTTAGTTTCTAGAATATAGTACTCACAAATATTCAAAATTTTATAAGCACACAGGTAGAAAGTACTTTTAAAATGGAACTGTCAGTAAAATCCACAGCACAAACAGCTTGCTGTCTCAGCACAGGGCCCTCAGGGGGATGCTCACTCATCCATGGAACATGGGTGGTCCTAAGTGCAGAACACACAGGAGTCACATCGACTGGCCTAAGCAGCCTGCATCCTGAGGGACAGACAGACGACACGACACTGACTACCTGTGTTCAGCGCGGCCAGAGTTCCCAGAGTGAGAGCTCTAGGGAGCGCCGGGCGGGGAGCACCGAACCCCCATGGGCTCCGGCACTCCACCCCCCTGCTCCTATGCTCGCTCAAGCCCCGAAGGGGGCTGAGTACACTCATATTTATGAATGCCCACTATGTGGAAACACCTAAGTTACTGCCCTCACACAGTTCATATTCTTAAATCTTAAAAAAAAACACACACACACCACCACCCTCTGAACATCCTTGATTTCAGAAGACATTACCTGTTCAACACAGAGGTCTGACAAGATTTTCAACTGTGACTACAGATAAGAGACCAATTCCCTAAGGCTGGGAGGACCCAGGAATTTGTATCTTTCTAAGACTTCACTAGTCATTGACTGGTGATTCTTATGTGCCAGAGTTAAGAACCATTCCTATAAAGGAAACACACAGTGATGAGGACAAGTGCTCTGTGGTTTTTTTGGAGGTCTGCAAGTGAACTCCATTTTTTAAAATGAGGTATTCCTTAAGGAATCCCTTAAGGAATGAGGTATTCATTCCTCATTATGGAATGAGGTATTCCTTTAAAGTGCTAAATAGAACACTCAAGAGCATTTCTAAACTGTATAAGGCACAGGGGTGACAAGCACTTCCTGACCACTTAGTAAACATAGGATCCACTGCGGTGAGAGAACATGTGCGGCAGCAACGGGCACACAGGGTACACGGTCTCCAACACCCAGACGGAGCGGGTGGCAAGCGTGGCCAGCGCGGCGCCCGATGCCACCCACAGCTCACCGAGCCCTGACTCCCCACCCTTCCCAATTTGAAGAGATGCCTTCAATCCCAAAGAAGCCCCGTCCCAAATGACACTGCCTGTGGGGGTTACGTCACTGCTCCGAAACCCACAGGGGCATCAGAGTCACCTGGACATCATCAGAAAAGGTGCTGCAGGCCTCCTCCCCGACTGGTCACTCTAGGGATGGGAGGAAGCGCTGGAACGCAAATGTCTGTAGTTTTACTGCCCAGGTCACTGTGATGCAGAGCAAAGTTAGAAACCCCAGACTGCACTTTCAAAGGGAAAAGAACAACTAGGTAGCAGCTATAAAATGTGAACGTCAGCAAAACAGACAGAATGAAAGAAAACTACTTCATTTTAAGATGTTTGAGGAGTTTTAAGATAGATAATGTTTCTTACCCGTCTGACTGTGTCCTGATCTCAAGGACTTTGAATCTCTGTCTTCCGATTGCTTTCACTTTCACAACCTCGATTCCAAAGTCCTGTTCTTCTCGGTAGGCATATATCTCTGCTGTTGTTCCAAATTGTGCTTCCCTTTCCTGTACATTACTTCCAAGGTAAATTTTAAAAAGGAAACAGTTTTAAACATTTAATTTTCAAATATGCAAAGCTGACAAAAGCAATATACATGGGGAAACAATTTAGAGCAATCATTCTCACTGCAAAGCTCCTTTTTTCTTTATTTTAGAATCACACAGGGAACTGAGATATATTAAGAGGGCTTCAGGAAGTACAATTAGAGCCCACTAGCAGAAGAAGAGATTTCTAGTCATTGAAAATACCCCACAGCTGACGGGTTAAACTGTCATTTCCCAAACTAAACATTCTTTTATTCAGCATCATCCTTTCTGCCGCTTATCAGCAGCTCTGCACTGGGTTGAGGGGGGAGGGGAGTAGGGACTTCCTATATCAATTTCCTGCCCCCACCACTGATTTCCTCTAGTTCTCATGGTACATTTGACATTTAGCTTCAACTTACCACTTGTCTACAAGAGGACAACTTGGGAATTTTGAGAGACAGAAAATAACTAGTCACTCCTTTGGAAAAACCATCCTTTACAAACAGTGTAAAAGCACTCTTTTTCTTGAAGACAGCCCTTGAAAATAAGGTTCTAGAACTGTTCTTCATTATGTATTAATGATTTTAAAACTTTCACATACCAGAAAGTTAACTGTGTGTGAAAGTTAAAGCTTGACTTAGATAATGATCATAGCAAAATACTCCAACTTCCACTTCCAAGCTTTTTACGGAAGTGTTTCACTTCACAGCCTTGTCCCAACTTCTATACAGGCAGAACAGCAGTCAGTTTTGCCTTTAAAACGTCTCCTGTGAGTGCACAACACAGTATAAAGTCAGTTCACTCTAAGATTTTACCTGTACGCAAGCACTGCAAAGGTTCTGTCCTTCTGAATTAAATTCCGCACCATACTGACTTCCTGAGGACTGAAGAGCTGGAGAGGCAAGGTCTGCCCGGGGATCAGGGTCATCACCACCTGCGGCAGCACTGGGATCACCGGGCAGCTGTCGTCGTCGTGCAGAGTCCTGCCGTGGAACTCCTCCATGTCGGAGCCCAGGTACTGCAGAGAGCACACACAAGCTCAGTCGCTACAGACAGGCAACGGAACACAAGCTCAACAGACTAACGCGCACACTGACAAACACACGTGGAAGGTACACCTGTTTAAACAATAAACCTGCCGCATCAGCGCCCCACAGGAAAACCTGTGACTCCTGGAAGGAGAATTCTCAATTCCTTGTGAAGAATCTCTCATATACAAATTAAAGAGCATTTTTTAAGCTCAAAATATTTGCTTTTGACTAAGCTCGACACCTCTATGTCTGAAAAGCATAAATGACAAGTATAAAATGCTAGTATGCTAAACAACACCCTGGAACCTTGCAGTACAGAGAATAAGCAGTACTTTAATAGTTCTATTACTGGCCAAGATTTAAGGAGGGCGCCAAGTGTGCAAAGAATTACTTGTAATAGACAAAGTACCAAACTGCTTAAAAATTACAGCTTAACACTATTTATTAGTTGGCAAGAAGCCCACATCCTCATCCACGATTTCAAGTGTGAGGTAATATCGGGTAATGTGAAAAGCAGTCATTCATTTTCAAGAACTTTTATCTACAGTTAAATGTACGCATGTCTCATACTGGATCTAATACAAAATTACATACTGTATGTGATGTCGGCAAACTAGTGTCAAAATTTATGATGTTTGGTTTCTTGGGTTCTTTGCTATCCTGGTCTTCAACTTCCATTTCAATTTCATCTTCTTCCTCTTCCTCTGCTGTAAAAGTACAGTATTATAAGCAAAAAAAACAGAGGGATGGAGATGTAAAAGCTACGTTCCCGTTCAAATACATAGTTCCTTCCTAGGGATTCCAGGCCCGTGGGAAGAGGAGTTCTCATGAACACCATCCACACTTGGGAATCTCGACAGGACTGTGAAGAGGCGGCCAGAGGGGCGGGGGTGGGGAGGGTTGTCTACGCTGGGTCTGCCTCTAACTACTTCTCTTAAATCAATGTTTAATTTTAGAACAGTTTAAGACTTACAGAAAAGTTGCAAAGATGGTAGAGAGTTCCTTATACCTCACACCTGTTTCTCAACAGGTGATCTCTTCATTAGTGTGGCACACTTGCCATAACCAAGGAGTCAGTGCTGGCATAGCACCACTGAATAAACACATTTGATTTGGATTTCCTGAGTTGTTATCTACTATGCTACTTCTGTTCCAAGACCCCGCCCACGACACCACATTACATTTAGTCATCAGGTCTCCTTAGCCTCCTCTGGGCTGGGAGGGTCTCTCAGACTTTCCTTGTTTTTGATGGCCTTGACAGTTTTGAGGACTACTGGTCAGGTGCTTTGTAGAATGTCCCTCAAGTCGGAATTTTCTTGGGGAGGAAGCCCAGGGAGGTGAAGAGCCATTTTCATCACGTCTAATCAAGGGTGCACACTGCTGACGTGACTTAGAACTGCTGAAGCTGACCTAGATCACTGGTGGGTCGTATTGGTCAGGCTTCTCCGCTGGAAAGCTCCTTTCCCCCTCTCTTTTCCACACTGTACTCTTGGGAAGCAAACCACGAGGCACAACCCACATTTAAGGGGCAGGTAGGGGTTGTGTCCCACTTCCTTGGAGGGTGACTACTTGCATAAATTATTTGAAGTTCTTCTGCACAGGGGATGTATCTCTTCTCCCTCACTAGGAACCAATTCTGACACAGTAGACAATTCACTCCACGTGATAAAACCTTAGTTTCCTCACTTGAAAAATGACAGACATGAACAAGACAATCTCTATAAGTTTTTTCAAGCATTTAGAGTTTCTAGAGAAGACAGAAAGGAAAGAAAGAGGAAAGGGCCCAAAAGCAAGCAAGCTCCTAAATAAACTTCCAAATAGATAAAATGGCTTTGCAAAACTGTTACTTTCTGCTATGCATGTCATTATTTAAATCTAACCACCTCCAGCTAGGTTCCTGACAAGAAAATATAAATGTTTTTCAATATGGCAACTGCTTTGGGTTTCTATTAATTCTCACAAAGTCCTTAGATATAAGGCTTTGTCAAAGAGAACGACCTAATTATTTCAACTTAAAATTCAAATGTTCAGTGATTTAACACTGCATACAAAATTTTCCTAAGAACAAAAAAATTCAATGAGACCAAGAGATAACAAAGAAAAATCTAAACCGATGACAAGAATATACTGCATCTATTTCCTTGCATTCACAATTCTGACAGCATGGCTTTCATTATGCACTTCTGACACTTTACTGCTCTATTATGCAAAGTTTTAAAGGTCAACTTCTAGCTCAAAGGCTAGAACTCTTAATTTTTAAATTTACATTTTAACTATTCTGACTTCATCTCAAAATGATTTCCTTTATATAAACTAGCTTTTCTCCTATATATGGCTGAAACCCACTTCCCCCTACTTGGCTGTTTATGTATTATTTCATTTTATTTTTTATTTTTTGGCTGGGACAGATTCTTCAAATCTTAAATATTAAGCAACTACTTAAGCACTAAAAGGGAATTACTCTTCCAAACAACTCATACTCCATGGAAGTATGGACAAATGAATATTTCTAAAAATAAGTCATATATGATTTGCAGGAGCATGACNCAGGAAAACCTGTGACTCCTGGAAGGAGAATTCTCAATTCCTTGTGAAGAATCTCTCATATACAAATTAAAGAGCATTTTTTAAGCTCAAAATATTTGCTTTTGACTAAGCTCGACACCTCTATGTCTGAAAAGCATAAATGACAAGTATAAAATGCTAGTATGCTAAACAACACCCTGGAACCTTGCAGTACAGAGAATAAGCAGTAGTTTAATAGTTCTATTACTGGCCAAGATTTAAGGAGGGCGCCAAGTGTGCAAAGAATTACTTGTAATAGACAAAGTACCAAACTGCTTAAAAATTACAGCTTAACACTATTTATTAGTTGGCAAGAAGCCCACATCCTCATCCACGATTTCAAGTGTGAGGTAATATCGGGTAATGTGAAAAGCAGTCATTCATTTTAAAGAACTTTTATCTACAGTTAAATGTACGCATGTCTCATACTGGATCTAATACAAAATTACATACTGTATGTGATGTCGGCAAACTAGTGTCAAAATTTATGATGTTTGGTTTCTTGGGTTCTTTGCTATCCTGGTCTTCAACTTCCATTTCAATTTCATCTTCTTCCTCTTCCTCTGCTGTAAAAGTACAGTATTATAAGCAAAAAAAACAGAGGGATGGAGATGTAAAAGCTACGTTCCCGTTCAAATACATAGTTCCTTCCTAGGGATTCCAGGCCCGTGGGAAGAGGAGTTCTCATGAACACCATCCACACTTGGGAATCTCGACAGGACTGTGAAGAGGCGGCCAGAGGGGCGGGGGTGGGGAGGGTTGTCTACGCTGGGTCTGCCTCTAACTACTTCTCTTAAATCAATGTTTAATTTTAGAACAGTTTAAGACTTACAGAAAAGTTGCAAAGATGGTAGAGAGTTCCTTATACCTCACACCTGTTTCTCAACAGGTGATCTCTTCATTAGTGTGGCACACTTGCCATAACCAAGGAGTCAGTGCTGGCATAGCACCACTGAATAAACACATTTGATTTGGATTTCCTGAGTTGTTATCTACTATGCTACTTCTGTTCCAAGACCCCGCCCACGACACCACATTACATTTAGTCATCAGGTCTCCTTAGCCTCCTCTGGGCTGGGAGGGTCTCTCAGACTTTCCTTGTTTTTGATGGCCTTGACAGTTTTGAGGACTACTGGTCAGGTGCTTTGTAGAATGTCCCTCAAGTCGGAATTTTCTTGGGGAGGAAGCCCAGGGAGGTGAAGAGCCATTTTCATCACGTCTAATCAAGGGTGCACACTGCTGACGTGACTTAGAACTGCTGAAGCTGACCTAGATCACTGGTGGGTCGTATTGGTCAGGCTTCTCCGCTGGAAAGCTCCTTTTCCCCTCTCTTTTCCACACTGTACTCTTGGGAAGCAAACCACGAGGCACAACCCACATTTAAGGGGCAGGTAGGGGTTGTGTCCCACTTCCTTGGAGGGTGACTACTTGCATAAATTATTTGAAGTTCTTCTGCACAGGGGATGTATCTCTTCTCCCTCACTAGGAACCAATTCTGACACAGTAGACAATTCACTCCACGTGATAAAACCTTAGTTTCCTCACTTGAAAAATGACAGACATGAACAAGACAATCTCTATAAGTTTTTTCAAGCATTTAGAGTTTCTAGAGAAGACAGAAAGGAAAGAAAGAGGAAAGGGCCCAAAAGCAAGCAAGCTCCTAAATAAACTTCCAAATAGATAAAATGGCTTTGCAAAACTGTTACTTTCTGCTATGCATGTCATTATTTAAATCTAACCACCTCCAGCTAGGTTCCTGACAAGAAAATATAAATGTTTTTCAATATGGCAACTGCTTTGGGTTTCTATTAATTCTCACAAAGTCCTTAGATATAAGGCTTTGTCAAAGAGAACGACCTAATTATTTCAACTTAAAATTCAAATGTTCAGTGATTTAACACTGCATACAAAATTTTCCTAAGAACAAAAAAATTCAATGAGACCAAGAGATAACAAAGAAAAATCTAAACCGATGACAAGAATATACTGCATCTATTTCCTTGCATTCACAATTCTGACAGCATGGCTTTCATTATGCACTTCTGACACTTTACTGCTCTATTATGCAAAGTTTTAAAGGTCAACTTCTAGCTCAAAGGCTAGAACTCTTAATTTTTAAATTTACATTTTAACTATTCTGACTTCATCTCAAAATGATTTCCTTTATATAAACTAGCTTTTCTCCTATATATGGCTGAAACCCACTTCCCCCTACTTGGCTGTTTATGTATTATTTCTTTTTAATTTTTATTTTTTGGCTGGGACAGATTCTTCAAATCTTAAATATTAAGCAACTACTTAAGCACTAAAAGGGAATTACTCTTCCAAACAACTCATACTCCATGGAAGTATGGACAAATGAATATTTCTAAAAATAAGTCATATATGATTTGCAGGAGCATGACTATTATATTGACAATCTCTCTGAGTCCCTTGCGCTCTCCATTTTTTTCGACAAAACACACCGTTCAGAGCTACCAGGGTAAAGTGTGATGACTCATCTCATGCAGGAGCACCATGTGGATACCAACAGAACATCAGCATCTTCCCTAACACACTGGATTTGGCACGGACAGAGCTGGGCTTATGTCTCTGAAAAAACAGCTCAGCTCTTTGGTCAAATTCAATTCAGCTAGGTTGCTTCCAGATGGACCACTGACTCTGATTCTAATCTATTTTCATGGAAAAGGTCCTTTCCATACAGCCGGGGCATGCCTTCACTCTCCTCCTCCTCTGGCCTACAGCCCTCCCAGTGAGCAAAGTCATCCTCCAAGCACAGCTTCCCTTAGGTCTCAAGTGCATAACTGCTTCTCTCCAATCCATGGAACAAACTCACGATCCCACTGGCGGGAAATGCAAGCTTTCCAACACTCCAACCCAAGCTACATTCCAGGCCTTATCTTCTGCAAGCCCATAATGCTTTTGGATGTTTGTAGTATACCACAGGGCTTTCCCCCAGTCCTTCTCAGCCATAATCAATCCCTCCCTCTGACGATTTACTTACCTGGCCTATGTCAATGGACCGTCTGCTAGTTATATTTTCAGGAACCATATAAACATGATAAACTTCTTCAAGTATCAGACTGTGCATTATACCTCTTTTTACCTTCAGGATACATAACACACTTCCTGGCACACAGTGAAGTGACTCCACTAATAGTCTCAGTTTGGCTGATACACTTCTTGCAAGGCAACTCTTGTCTACAACATTCCATGACAAAACAGTACAATTATTCCAGACTTTTTTTCTGCCCACTATTCCAACATAAGGCCAAGGTCTAAATTTTCACAAAACATAAAGGAAAGCGAATCCCGAATTTAATATCCCCGCTCTAAGTATCTAAAATTAAGCGTCTTCTACCGTGTACTTGAACTACAAGTCTAAGAACAGACCAAACACCGGCGTGGCACTGGGTGGTTAAGAGACACCAGCTATGCAGACAGATCTTACTAGGACTCCTGGCCCAGCAACTGTGTGACCTTAGACAAGTCACACACTAACCTGCCAATTCATTTCTCACCCACCAAGTCAGGACTACAACAGTGACGTGGGGAGGATAAAATGGGAAAATGCACGCAAAACGCCTGGGGCAGGGCCAGTGACACGGGAGCACTTAATAAATTAGCTGTCACTCTTATGGAGGGATGAAGTCCCAGAAAAGTCTGGGATGCTGGGCGGCCCCAGTCTCTCTCTTTCCCCACCCAGTTTCACGCCATTTCCTTGGAACCAAGTTCTGGGCACACAGAGGATGGAGAGCACGGAGTCCTTGCCTTTGGGGACAGCCTCCTCCCTCCCCAAACCTTAGTCCCCATCCTAGGGGGAGCCGAGCTGCAGCAAGAAGCACCACGGTCCCGGGCCCGCGGCCCCGAGCAGGTTCTGCACCACCCGCCCGCCTCCCCGGCCCCGCCGCGCCACTTGAGCCTCTGGCCTCGCCTCCTCCTGCTGCCAGGAACAGGCCCCAGACAGTTACCAGGAAGGAGCGGCAGATGATTGCCCATGTTGTGCGCAGCGTCCTCCGGGTCTCCCTCGCCGGCCATGTCTGTTTACCCGCAAAGGAGCCTGGGACAGGGCGGCGCCCGGGCCGCCGGGGGAGAGCCGGTGCAGCGCCGCTGTCGCTGCGCCCCGGGCCACAGCTCCCCCTTGCGGCGCCCGCGAGGAGGACAGCGCACTGGTCTGCTGGGAACGGCACCGCGGGGCAGGAGGGCCCGCACCGCGGGGACTAAGCGCTGCGTCAGCTGCCCTTCGTGCTCGCTGCGCTTGGTACAGAGCCCTCGCCTGTCCCCGTCCCTGGTAGGACATTTCACACACACAGGGAAACAGGCTCAGATTCTTCAGTCTCCACCTTGCTCTTGAGAAGGGATACGGGAAGCAAACAGGAACCCGTTTATACAGCCTGAGCTCCAATTCTTAAAAACTGTATACATGAAGACTGGGAAAATGCATCAGTTATTCCAAAGACGGCTGGGTTATACCTTAGTTTCTTTACAACAATCAAAAGTAGTTTTCATATCTCTTTTCCAAAATCAATAAGTATTGGTCTGAAACAAATACCAGAAATGATAAGAAAACAGAGAAACGCCTATGATTGGCAAGTGAGACTGTCAATATAAAATAGCTCACTCCTTATTACTGCAACTAAAATGAGTCATTGTGTTCCAAGAGAAATAAAAAAGGGGGTTTTCCTACTAACAAAGGGAAGAGTGAATGGCAAAACAGCCCTGTAAGAGTTAAACATCCCTAGTTGTACTTTAACTTTTACTATTCACAGACTTGACCTTCACGAAAGAATTCCACAATCACTCTCAGTCTGTGTGGATCATATGCGCCGCCGAATCACCTAGCGTTCATTTTTTTTAAATTGGAGTGTAGCTGCTTTACAATGCTGTTAGTTTCTGTTGTACAAGGAAGTAAATTAGCTATATTCTCCCACACTCCCCTGTAGCATTCATTTCAGAAAGGCCATAAACCAGGAGCCCACCAGCCCGAGTTTCCTAGCTGCCTGATGCCACTTGTGGCCATTTTGAAATTTTGCAGAAGAAAGAAGAACGCCAACACCTTCACTGCTTTGATCCTGCTCCTTAGCCCAGACCACGAGCCCTGCCTATAAGACTTCCCCCCACGCCCCAGGGAGGCGGGCACAGTTTCAGAGGAACTAGCTTGTGGTGTTCCATCTCTGCCTGGCAAGGAAATGAAGCTACTTTTCCTTCTTCCTCCAAAACTCCGTCAGCATTGGTGCACAGAGGGCTATTTAGATGATGCACAAAAGCTTTCTTAGTGTCTTTTCACTCTTTTTAGTGAATGAAATAGAATACCTAAGCATGGTGGGGAGAAGGGTAAGAGGAAGAAACAGCATTGCTCGGAAGAAAATAATGAATCGAACAGTTTAAAATACGTTTCTTCCCAAAGTTTGCTCGCTGAAAAGTTAAAAGCTGAAAATCTCCTTGGGAGAGAAGCTGACGGATCCTTTCAGTGTCATTCTGCCTTCTTTCCCTGAGNTCACTCTTTTTAGTGAATGAAATAGAATACCTAAGCGTGGTGGGGAGAAGGGTGAGAGGAAGAAACAGCATTGCTCGGAAGAAAATAATGAATTGAACAGTTTAAAATACGTTTGTTCCCAAAGTTTGCTCGCTGAAAAGTTAAAAGCCGAAAATCTCTTTGGGAGAGAAACTGATGGATCCTTTCAGTGTCATTCTGCCTTCTGTCCCCGAACATCACTCTGTGACCTTGATCAATTCTTTTATGGCTTCTAGCCATAAAACATGATCAGTTTATCCATTTGCCAAATGAGAGTAGGCCAAGCAGTGTCTCAGGTTTGTTCTAGCTAATAATGGCTGCAGTATTCATGATAGCATTGCCTTTTATGATTATATATAACCATTACAGATTATAGATTAATAACAGTTACATAGGATATACTATCATGATGGGTTATTGAAAGTAAGATGGTCACTCTAGACAAGTGAAGGATGAGAGACAGCAAAATGCAAGAACGACAGAACTATGAGAGAAAGGTGTGTGTGTGCGTGTATGTGTGTGTGAGAGGGAGAGAGAAGGGTGATTGCAAGTATATACATTATCAGTCTATACATTATCAATCTCGGTTTATAGAATTGTATAGTTCTAGAATCTACAGAATTTCAAAGAACTGTGCTTACCTCCAACAGAAGTTTCTTTACACAGGAAACATCTGGCCCCTAAACAAGGAAGCTCTGACCTGCCCAGGTCCTGCCCAGAGGTGGCACCAGCACTGTGCACCCTGGGTCAACCAAGAATCCTGTGGGGAAGAGAGGACAGCTGTGAGCCTGGCGGGGTCAGCAGATGTGGCTGGAAAAGCACTCGTGCCTCTTTCTTCTTTTGTGCTCGGCCCCCGGGTCACCGATGCTGCCATCTGTGCACCTTTCACCCCCCATTTGCCTCCTTCCCTCGCCTTCATTCACATTCACCATCTGCTCCTGCATTCATTTCATCCCTCCCTACCCCCACCACCCCAAGCCTACCCAGTCATCCATAGCTATGTCTTTCAATAGGGGTAACAACAAATGGCTACTGAACAAAAACATCTCAGCAAGCAGGTTTCTTGGATTAAGCCCTGGTTATTAAAACCAAAAAGGAAAACATGATCATTCACCATTTATTTTTCATTGGGTAACTTTATCCTGAAGCGAGCCATCACACAGAGGAGCTCACATTTCTTCTTGCTTCTGTGAAATGTGTTCATTGCTAAGAAGCTCAGCAAATCGGTGGGAAAGGAAACTTATAGCTTTGTCTTATAAGACAAACTTAAAAGAGCTTCATCTTATAGTTCAAGAATTACCTTTAATAGGATGAAATTGAGGCTGATATTAGATGAGAGAAAATACAAATCAAAAAGGCCCCACTGTACTTTTAATTTCTGGTGTCTATACACTATGTTAGTAGAAAGGGATANAGTTCAAGAATTACCTTTAATAGGATGAAATTGAGGCTGATATTAGATGAGAGAAAATACAAATCAAAAAGGCCCCACTGTACTTTTAATTTCTGGTGTCTATACACTATGTTAGTAGAAAAGGATACACAGACTTGGAAGACAATTTTTTTGGCTCCTTTCTGCTTTTTTATCATTTGCATATGCTGTATATTTTTAATGTGTTAAAGAAAGCTACTGCCTTGGTCTAAGCAGTTAATTATCTGTTGCCTGGATTACTACAGTAGTTTGAATAATGTTTTTTCGACCTCCACCATTGGTCTCCACAGATCATCCTCAGCAAAGCAGCTGTAGTGAGCCCCTTAAAGCATGGGTCAGACCATGTGACACGCTGCTCAGAACCACGCCTCCCTTCCCCTTCTCACTGTAAGCCACTTCCGTCCAGTGGCCCCCATGTCCTGCCCTCCCGTGACCCTCCAGGCTCTCCCTCCACTCTGGCCTCTGTGTTAAACCAAGCAGGGGGCCACTCCCATCACACGGCCTTTGCACCAGCCCTTCCCTTTTCCTGGAATGCTCTTTCCTCGTGTAGATCCATGACTTGCTCCCTTACATCTTCCAGGTCTTTGATGAAATGTCCCTCTTTAGGGAGTCTTTCCCAGATTATCCAACATCTAACTGCAACCCCACCCCTAGTCTCAACGCCCTCTATCCTCCTCCTCTGTTTTATCTTTTTTTTTTTTTTTTCCTCAGAGGATTGATCAACTTCTAAAATACTGTGAAGCTCATTTTTTAAAAATATCCTTGTCACTGGGCTTCTCTGGTGGCTCAGTGGTAAAGATTCCACCTGCCAATGCAGGCCAGGTGGGTCACATCGCTAACGGAGAAGACCCCACGTGCCTCAGAGCAAGCAGGGCTGTGCACCACAGCTACTAAACCTGCGCCCTAGAGCCCAGGAGCTGCGACTACTGAAGCCCATGTCCCCCAGAGCCTGTGCTCTGCAACAAGAGAAGCCACCTCAGTGAGAAGCCGTGCCCTCAACTAGAGAGTAGCCCCCACTTGCCACAACTAGAGAGCGCTCACACAGCAACGAAGACCCAGCACGGCCAAAAATAAATGAATACATAAAATTATTTTTTTTAAAAATCCTCCTCACTTCAAGAGTGTAACCTCAGTGGGAGAGGGCAGAGATCTGTGCCTCTTTTGTTTACTCCTGTGTCCCAAGAGCTAGTAAGTGCTCAAAAAATGTTCACAGAGTGAATGAATGAATGGCAACCTTAGTGGGAGACACTATTGATTGATCCAGCACCAATTCCTCTCTTCTCCCTGAGAACCCTCCTTTGGTTTGGGGTGATGGTGTGCCCAGCCCGTGGGGTCACGTCCGCTCTCAGTCCGTCATGCCCCAGTCCTCTCCCCCATGATCTTCTGCAGCTTGTGGGAACCATGAGACACAACTATGGCTGATGTAATGCAGAGAAAGTCATCCTGGCAGCCAGGGAGAACGGTGACAAGGGAAAGATGTTCCTATATGATTAAAAGAAAACTATTTCATTCCTATACACTCCTGCAGGGATGAAGATTAAGGTCCATATTGGTTTGCCCAATAAAATGAGCCAAGTGAGTACAAACACCTAAGAGATTTTAAAAAGAATCATGAACTTCAGAAAAAGCACACCTAGATTTACTTGTAGGCATATTCTGTTGCCATTTTTAATTGAAGGGATGAGGACTTCCCTGGTGGCCCAGTGGATAGGCATCTGCCTGCCAATGCAGGGGGCACAGTCCGATTCCTGGTGCAGGAAGATCCCAAGTGCCACGGGGCAATTAAGCCTATTCAGCACAATGAGGAGTAGTCCCTGCTCCCCACAGCTAGAGAAACCCTGTGGTCAGCAGTAGAGACCTGGTGCAACAAAACATTTCAAAAAACAAATCATTTAAAAAATTAAATGCATCTTAAATACAAAAAAAATGTAGGGAGGAATCCATTACTTTTGGAACTGCATAAATCTTCCAATTCTTTACCTTTTATGCAAAAGCATATGCAAAGTAACAGGTTTACGTCACCCCCGGAGGCCTTTTGTGAGTTCCGGTATGACAGTTCCCTCTACCGTTCTTAAGACAGAGGTCAAAAACTGGCGACCCCCAAGTGAGAATTCTGAGGTGTGTTTGGTCTTTGTGGTATTTTGAGTTTTTGAATGAATTGGCACATGCAGTTCTCGATTTCCTTTTAAGAATGGGAAGATCTGCCAACTGCAGGTTAGATTCATGCATGGAACAGGTGTCTTAAATCAAAACTGGCAGCTGCCCTTTTACATGGGGTGGCCATCTAAATGCAGGGAACACAGGTTCGATCCTTGGTCCAAGGAGATACCACATGCTGCAGGGCATCTAGGAGACCTCACAGACCCGCCTGAGACCCCGGCCTGCCAGTGCAGCACCTGCCAGAATCTGTCAACACTGCGTTTGCAACCTGACACATGAGCGTGTACAGGGAGAGTGGCACCACACCCTGACCGGCCCAGGACAGCCCTGGTGTGTGTCCAGTGAACCAGGGCACCCACCGCTCCATTCCACTCCCCAAAGTGTGCCAGTCTGTACAGCGAATCATATGGCCCAGAAGAGCTTGGAGCATCGTGCTGGGTCTACAGTCTTCAGCAACCCCTGTGAGGATTCGTATTCATGTTTAGCTGCCTTTGACAAGAAAGGGTTGAGATTAGGGATCTTGAATCCTCTGTAGCTCTGAGAGTCAGTCTTCAAGGGCATCGTTTTCATGAGTTGTTTTTTTTTTTTTTTTTAACTAGTCTAGTTGTTCTGTGAGTAACTTAAGAAAAAAAAATCTTTGGAATTAAAACCGTGGTAATTCTCACGTTCCTAATTTCCATTGACCACAAAGAGTTTGCAAAACTTGTCCAAGCAGAGAGATCTTTTTTTTCCTTGAAGAGGACTTTTGAGTATCAGGGAAAGAAATACTCAGTCCTGCTATGCAGCTCTTCCTTCCTTCTGAGTGCTAGGTCAAGCAACCATTGTCTCAGGATGTGCAGTTGGGCTNTTGTTTTTTTTTTTTTTAACTAGTCTAGTTGTTCTGTGAGTAACTTAAGAAAAAAAAACTCTTTGGAATTAAAACCGTGGTAATTCTCATGTTCCTAATTTCCATTGACCACAAAGAGTTTGCTAAACTTGTCCAAGCAGAGAGATCTTTTTTTTTCCTTGAAGAGGACTTTTGAGTATCGGGGAAAGAAATACTCAGTCCTGCTATGCAGCTCTTCCTTCCTTCTCTTTTGAGTGCTAGGTCAAGCAACCATTGTCTCAGGATGTGCAGTTGGGCTTCTATTATCCTGTAAATCCCAGAGTTACCAGGGAATGAAAGATGGATCCTGTCTGCTTTATGCAGACCTAGAGGGGAGAGAGCAGGCATAAAACCAGACGGAGCAAGGATATTTCATGGCTCCTTCAAAATGTTGACAATTTTATTAACTACTCACTTTCATATTTCAGTAATATGGTGAATAATTTGGGATTCGAAGAAATACCTTTATATACATCTTTCATTGCTATGGTAGTATTTCCAGGGACACCAGAGCCTATTCAAGTCCCAAGCATGTTGGATTATTCGCAAAAATGATTATGGGTGATGATACTCAGAGCTGCAATTCACTAAGACTTCCTTCCATCCCATCCATCTCTGACTTGACAGGTAAAGGAGGGGCAATTTTTCAAGACAGTAAAATGTGGTCAATTTATGGTTTTAAACTTGTTCACTGTGTTCACGACTCACCCAGGAGCTTTCCCCACTGCAGTGTGCTGTTACTACCGCAGGAAAGGCACCTGAAGCGTTGGGGAGGATGAACGCAAAGCAAGGAGCACCGAGTCCTGGGTTCTGGTCAGTGCCTCATTTCCAGTGGCCATCTAGACTGGGTCATTTCAACATCTTCTCCTTGGCCTTCTATTCTTGGCCTTGCCTGTTGTGAGGGTAATGGCCAGGATGTGTGAAGTTTGGCTGTTCAAAGAAAATCTCAGTGGCTTCACACAAGTGTGCTTCTGACCCAGATCAGGTCTGTTCTGGGTGTGGTGCTTCTCCGAGATGGATCCCCAGTCTAGTCTGCTTCAGTCTTTCCGTGCCTCTTTATCTTATACAGGTCGACACTCACTGACTCGTGGCAGAGAAAAAGCTTGATGAATTGAGCGCTGCCTCTCAAATGCTCCTGCCTGCCAGCAACACCTGCCCCCGCCACACACATTTCACTGGCAAAGTGAATCCAAGGGTGACTTCAAAACACTCTGTCCTTTGGCTGTGCGAGGAACATCAGCCACACGATGGAACCAAATCGGAGTTTTCCATGGATGTCTGAGGATCTGAGGACATGTGTATGCAGGTGTTTATGTTCTTCGTTGCTGAGTCTTGTCCTACTCTCTCCAGACCCATGAACTGGAGCCCACCAGGCTCTTGTGTTCAAAGGATTTTCTAGAAAAGAATACTGGAGTGGATTGCCATTTCCTTTTCCCAGGGATCTTCCCAACCCAGGGATCGAACCTGAGTCTCTTGTGTCTCCTCCACTGGCAGGTGGATTCTTTCCCACTGTTGTCACCTGGGAAGCCCGTGTGTGCATATGTGAATGTACGTACGCATACAAACATATTTACACATATTCAGAAATATACACATATATATGTTGCAGAATACTTGGCCCAGATGCATAAATAAATAAATATAACAAATGAAAGTGGGACAGTTGTGGCTTATGCTTTTAGCTCTCATCATTCTTCTATACTTAAGGGGGACCACAGTTTGACAATCCCTGGACAGCTCTAAAACCCCGTGGTGTGACCCAAGGCCAGGAACCAAGTAACTCCATAAGCTACCAGCTCAAAAATAAGAGATCAGAACAATGACCAAAGCAGATATAATGACAATAAAGTATCTCATAGCATCTGTACTATGTGAGAAAGTCAAGCAATTCATGAGGGACATGAAAAGAGGAAAAACTGATCAAATGAGGGTCTGAATAAATATGATTTCAATAGTGTGAAGATGATACAGGTCCCCAAACTCTAGTAAATAAATTCTTAGCTGCCACTGAATTCAGTTTATCATTCACATCAAAAAGCAGCGAAAAATCTGAGTGTTAATTGGGAAAGCTATGTCATACAAAGTTATTAGTGAGTGCACAAGAAATGTGAACTTCAAGAAAAATAAAACGGTGGATAAAAGAATCTAATAATGTATTCAGTAGAGAAACTATTAATAACCGGAACACCAAGTAGATAGAAAAAGTCTAAGATGATTTGCAATCCAGGGCCAGAGCTGAGACCAGAACTTGGAAGTGTTCAGAGACTAAAAGCATTCTCAGACTCCAGACTCTGAATCACTTGTCTTTCTTCAAACTCAGATTAACAAGCTTGTTCTCTGCTTGTCTGCCGTGTGCAAGGTGATGTTATAGGAACCGGGGAAACTGCCAGTACAAGAAAACACAGAGGAGTGCCTGTCCTCGGGGAGCTTAATCCTACTAGGAGCAGAAGGATAATGAGCCACTTAGAGACAGAACGATCACCACAGTGTAACATCTGCTCTAGTTTGAAGGCAGAGGTGGGAGAACCAAGGACATAAGCAACGTGACAAAGTGGCCAGTGCCGCGGCCACGGTCCACACTCTTTTTCACGGAAACAATTGACGGTTGCTGGAAGGAAGGGACACATTTCAGCAAGCACTGCTGGGATGTATCACTCACTCACTGCCCGTCACGAAAATCACTTACAGGGGTGTCCCTGGGGGTACAGGAATAGGAATCCGCCTGCCAATGCGGGAGACATGGGTTCAGTTCCTGTAGGGGGAAGATCCCACATACCTCGGAGCAACTAAGCCCAGGATCCTCAACTGCTGAGCCCTTGGTCTACAACGACTGAAGCCTGCAGGCCCTAGAGCCTGTTCTCTGAACAGAAGCCACGACAGGGAGAAGCTCGCGCACCCGAGAGTGGCCCCGACTCACTGCAGCTAGAGCCAGCGAGGGGGACCCAGCACAGCCAAAACGAATACATAGACACACTTTTGAAAATCACTTAGGGACTTAACATTAGCCATCCAAAAGCTTAATCAAAACTAAGGACCCAAGAAGAGGATGGAGTCATACACTGGGCTTGAGAATCACTGCCACCCAAACAGAGACACATATAGTCCCTCTGAGTGGACCAGAGCGTGGGTCCAGGACTGCACTCTCGAGATGGCTGATGCTTTGCTACGAGTTTCCCGTGTGCCTGGGCTTCCTGGCAGCCAGACAGAGCACTTCCTCTAAGTCAGAGGACCTAGTTCTCATTCTGTCACTGACCAGAAAGCACATATTAAATGCTTTCTCTGAGCCCGGCTGATACACATGCTTTGCACATATCTTCTCACTGAATTTACAGCAATCTTGAGAGGTAGATGCTATCTTCTCTATTTTTTATGATCACAAGTTACTTTCTGTGAAGATGGAGGGTCAAGACTGAGTGATTTCCTGGGTCTTAATGAGCTTTCATTTTCTTTCACTCTGTGAATTCAGATCTTAGTTCACAGGATGTACCTTAACCTTCGTCCTATCCTCTGGGACCCGGTCCCTCCACTGCCTGCNCATTTCAAAAAACAAATCATTTAAAAAATTAAATGCATCTTAAATACAAAAAAAATGTAGGGAGGAATCCATTACTTTTGGAACTGCATAAATCTTCCAATTCTTTACCTTTTATGCAAAAGCATATGCAAAGTAACAGGTTTACGTCACCCCCGGAGGCCTTTTGTGAGTTCCGGTATGACAGTTCCCTCTACCGTTCTTAAGACAGAGGTCAAAAACTGGCGACCCCCAAGTGAGAATTCTGTGGTGTGTTTGGTCTTTGTGGTATTTTGAGTTTTTGAATGAATTGGCACATGCAGTTCTCGATTTCCTTTTAAGAATGGGAAGATCTGCCAACTGCAGGTTAGATTCATGCATGGAACAGCTGTCTTAAACCAAAACTGGCAGCTGCCCTTTTACATGGGGTGGCCATCTAAATGCAGGGAACACAGGTTCGATCCTTGGTCCAAGGAGATACCACATGCTGCAGGGCATCTAGGAGACCTCACAGACCCGCCTGAGACCCCGGCCTGCCAGTGCAGCACCTGCCAGAATCTGTCAACACTGCGTTTGCAACCTGACACATGAGCGTGTACAGGGAGAGTGGCACCACACCCTGACCGGCCCAGGACAGCCCTGGTGTGTGTCCAGTGAACCAGGGCACCCACCGCTCCATTCCACTCCCCAAAGTGTGCCAGTCTGTACAGCGAATCATATGGCCCAGAAGAGCTTGGAGCATCGTGCTGGGTCTACAGTCTTCAGCAACCCCTGTGAGGATTCGTATTCATGTTTAGCTGCCTTTGACAAGAAAGGGTTGAGATTAGGGATCTTGAATCCTCTGTAGCTCTGAGAGTCAGTCTTCAAGGGCATCGTTTTCATGAGTTGTTTTTTTTTTTTTTTTTAACTAGTCTAGTTGTTCTGTGAGTAACTTAAGAAAAAAAAATCTTTGGAATTAAAACCGTGGTAATTCTCACGTTCCTAATTTCCATTGACCACAAAGAGTTTGCAAAACTTGTCCAAGCAGAGAGATCTTTTTTTTCCTTGAAGAGGACTTTTGAGTATCAGGGAAAGAAATACTCAGTCCTGCTATGCAGCTCTTCCTTCCTTCTGAGTGCTAGGTCAAGCAACCATTGTCTCAGGATGTGCAGTTGGGCTTCTATTATCCTGTAAATCCCAGAGTTACCAGGGAATGAAAGATGGATCCTGTCTGCTTTATGCAGACCTAGAGGGGAGAGAACAGGCATAAAACCAGACGGAGCAAGGATATTTCATGGCTCCTTCAAAATGTTGACAATTTTATTAACTACTCACTTTCATATTTCAGTAATATGGTGAATAATTTGGGATTCGAAGAAATACCTTTATATACATCTTTCATTGCTATGGTAGTATTTCCAGGGACACCAGAGCCTATTCAAGTCCCAAGCATGTTGGATTATTCGCAAAAATGATTATGGGTGATGATACTCAGAGCTGCAATTCACTAAGACTTCCTTCCATCCCATCCATCTCTGACTTGACAGGTAAAGGAGGGGCAATTTTTCAAGACAGTAAAATGTGGTCAATTTATGGTTTTAAACTTGTTCACTGTGTTCACGACTCACCCAGGAGCTTTCCCCACTGCAGTGTGCTGTTACTACCGCAGGAAAGGCACCTGAAGCGTCGGGGAGGATGAACGCAAAGCAAGGAGCACCGAGTCCTGGGTTCTGGTCAGCGCCTCGTTTCCAGCGGCCATCTAGACTGGGTCATTTCAATATCTTCTCCTTGGCCTTCTATTCTTGGCCTTGCCTGTTGTGAGGGTAATGGCCAGGATGTGTGAAGTTTGGCTGTTCAAAGAAAATCTCAGTGGCTTCACACAAGTGTGCTTCTGACCCAGATCAGGTCTGTTCTGGGTTTGGTGCTTCTCTGAGATGGATCCCCAGTCTAGTCTGCTTCAGTCTTTCCGTGCCTCTTTATCTTATACAGGTCGACACTCACTGACTGTCGTGGCAGAGAAAAAGCTTGATGAATTGAGCGCTGCCTCTCAAATGCTCCTGCCTGCCAGCAACACCTGCCCCCGCCACACACATTTCACTGGCAAAGTGAATCCAAGGGTGACTTCAAAACACTCTGTCCTTTGGCTGTGCGAGGAACATCAGCCACACGATGGAACCAAATCGGAGTTTTCCATGGATGTCTGAGGACGTGTGTATGCACGTGTTTATGTTCTTCGTTGCTGAGTCTTGTCCTAATCTCTCCAGACCCATGAACTGGAGCCCACCAGGCTCTTCTGTTCAAAGGATTTTCTACAAAAGAATACTGGAGTGGATTGCCATTTCCTTTTCCCAGGGATCTTCCCAACCCAGGGATCGAACCTGAGTCTCTTGTGTCTCCTCCACTGGCAGGTGGATTCTTTCCCACTGTTGTCACCTGGGAAGCCCGTGTGTGCGTATGTGAATGTACGTACGTATACAAACGTACAAACATATATACACATATTCAGAAATATACACATATATATGTTGCAGAATACTTGGCCCAGATGCATAAATAAATAAATATAACAAATGAAAGTGGGACAGTTGTGGCTTATGCTTTTAGCTCTCATCATTCTTCTACACTTAAGGGGGACTGCGGTTTGACAATCCCTGGACAGTTCTAAAACCCCGTGATGTGACCCAAGGCCAGGAACCAAGTAACTCCATAAGCTACCAGCTCAAAAATAAGAGATCAGAACAATGACCAAAGCAGATATAATGACAATAAAGTATCTCATAGCATCTGTACTATGTGAGAAAGTCAAGCAATTCATGAGGGACATGAAAAGAGGAAAAACTGATCAAATGAGGGTCTGAATAAATATGATTTCAATAGTGTGAAGATGATACAGGTCCCCAAACTCTAGTAAATAAATTCTTAGCTGCCACTGAATTCAGTTTATCATTCACATCAAAAAGCAGCGAAAAATCTGGGTGTTAATTGGGAAAGCTATGTCATACAAAGTTATTAGTGAGTGCACAAGAAATGTAAACTTCAAGAAAAATAAAACGGTGGATAAAAGAATCTAATAATGTATTCAGTAGAGAAACTATTAATAACTGGAACACCAAGTAGATAGAAAAAGTCTAAGATGATTTGCAAGCCAGGGCCAGAGCTGAGACCAGAACTTGGAAGTGTTCAGAGACTAAAAGCATTCTCAGACTCCAGACTCTGAATCACTTGTCTTTCTTCAAACTCAGATTAACAAGCTTGTTCTCTGCTTGTCTGCCGTGTGCAAGGTGATGTTATAGGAACCGGGGAAACTGCCAGTACAAGAAAACACAGAGGAGTGCCTGTCCTCGGGGAGCTTAATCCTACTAGGAGCAGAAGGATAATGAGCCACTTAGAGACAGAACGATCACCACAGTGTAACATCTGCTCTAGTTTGAAGGCAGAGGTGGGAGAACCAAGGACATAAGCAACGTGACAAAGTGGCCAGTGCCGCGGCCACGGTCCACACTCTTTTTCACGGAAACAATTGACGGTTGCTGGAAGGAAGGGACACATTTCAGCAGGCACTGCTGGGATGTATCACTCACTCACTGCCCGTCACGAAAATCACTTACAGGGGTGTCCCTGGGGGTACAGGGAATAGGAATCCGCCTGCCAATGCGGGAGACATGGGTTCAGTTCCTGTAGGGGGAAGATCCCACATACCTCGGAGCAACTAAGCCCAGGATCCTCAACTGCTGAGCCCTTGGTCTACAACGACTGAAGCCTGCAGGCCCTAGAGCCTGTTCTCTGAACAGAAGCCACGACAGGGAGAAGCTCGCGCACCCGAGAGTGGCCCCGACTCACTGCAGCTAGAGCCAGCGAGGGGGACCCAGCACAGCCAAAACGAATACATAGACACACTTTTGAAAATCACTTAGGGACTTAACATTAGCCATCCAAAAGCTTAATCAAAACTAAGGACCCAAGAAGAGGATGGAGTCATACACTGGGCTTGAGAATCACTGCCACCCAAACAGAGACACATATAGTCCCTCTGAGTGGACCAGAGCGTGGGTCCAGGACTGCACTCTCGAGATGGCTGATGCTTTGCTACGAGTTTCCCGTGTGCCTGGGCTTCCTGGCAGCCAGACAGAGCACTTCCTCTAAGTCAGAGGACCTAGTTCTCATTCTGTCACTGACCAGAAAGCACATATTAAATGCTTTCTCTGAGCCCGGCTGATACACATGCTTTGCACATATCTTCTCACTGAATTTACAGCAATCTTGAGAGGTAGATGCTATCTTCTCTATTTTTTATGATCACAAGTCACTTTCTGTGAAGATGGAGGGTCAAGACTGAGTGATTTCCTGGGTCTTAATGAGCTTTCATTTTCTTTCACTCTGTGAATTCAGATCTTAGTTCACAGGATGTACCTTAACCTTCGTCCTATCCTCTGGGACCCGGTCCCTCCACTGCCTGCATATACCTCCAGTTTCCTCCTTTTCATACAGTTTAGAGCACTATTCTTGCTTCTTTAGACACTGACCAGCCTCCGTGCAGGCAGATTCTTTACTGTCTGAGCCACCAGGGAAGCCCAGAACAGAGGACCTGGAGACGCACATCTATGGGGTGGGGAGGCGAGGCATGGATACTGGTTTCTCGGGAGCAGTATTTCTTAGGGTGTGGCCTTGAGTCCACTATACGTGGCAGGGGTTTCCCTGGATGGATTATACATGTATCCCAGGGTCAAGTCTTTTCTTTGGAGACAGCAGACACAAACCCATAAATTTTCATTTTGCTACACAACTAGGACTATTTATAAATACAGTTTAAAAATAAGGGTAACTAAAACTTGATTTACATAAGCTAAAATACCAGGCCATTATTAGACTTTGCTCAAGGCTTTAACTTTATATTCCATCAAGAAGTCTGGCAACCACCCAGTGGCTTGGCAGCATTGCAAAGCCTCTACTGAGAATGTGCGCGCAGGAGATGCAGGGTCTCCAGAGCTTTCCTGGATGAGTCCATATTACACGACTGCATCTGTGCTGTCTTNGCATAATTTTAAAATGCATTCGGAACTATCAAAGAAAGTTACATTTTACTACTCACAGTTTCCAAGTTAAGAGTGTTTTACTGTGTTATCAATCTTTGCAAATGGAGAATCCAGGTCCAGGGCTCACTGAACATGATTCTTCTCACATATGCATTGTATTTCTAGGATGAGATCTCAAAGTAGCACAGGGACACCTATCGAGTATCAAAATAGAAAGCAGATACGCCTGGTCCCTTACGCATTAACAGTACAGCGAATTCTCCTAAAATGGTAGCACTTGACAGGTAAGCAATTTGTGTGCCTCTTTATTAGAGAATGAATTTAGAGAAATCAGAAATAATGATCTCAGCAATCTGAGCAGAGGCCTGAGGTCTAGAGTATTAGAATATTATCTTCCAATTACGTTTCACATCAAATCCCAGGTTACCTAATGGCTCTGGATGCACGTCTTTATCTACTGCTAAGTATATTAAGCTGAGTGTCTGGTTAACTGCTGGATAATAATCCTGTCCACATGGTGCTACGTGGATGAGAGGAGTATGAGGAGTCTGTGGTTTACCCAAACACTGCTGATTAGAGCAAGAGAGGCCAATAATGAGTGCTTTCTGCTCCAATCTCCCTCAAGAAGCTGTGTCCTCAGCTTCTCGGACATTCTAGAAGTGGAATGTCTTTTATTAATTCAATTCCTCTAATTCCATCAAGAGGAACTAAAAAGCGTCTTGATGAAAGTGAAAGAGGAGAGTGAAAAAGTTGGCTTAAAGCTCAACATTCAGAAAATGAAGATCATGGCATCTGGTCCCATCACTCCATGGGAAATAGATGGGGAAACAGTGGAAACAGTGACAGATTTTATTTTGGGGGGGGCACCAAAGTCATTGCAGATGGTGACTGCAGCCATGAAATTAAAAGACACTTACACCTTGGAAGGAAAGTTATGACCAACCTAGATAGCATATTCAAAAGCAGAGACATTACTTTGCCAACAAAGGTCTATCTAGTCAAGGCTATGGTTTTTCCAGTGGTCATGTATGGATGTGAGAGTTGGACT
>SJYW01031268.1:604926-615039 GCA_006410735.1 Raphicerus campestris | reverse complement strand
AAGGAGATCCAACCAGTCCATTCTAAAGGAGAGCAGCCCTGGGTGTTCTTTGGAAGGAATGATGCTGAAGCTGAAACTCCAATACTTTGGCCACCTCATGCAAAGAGCTGACTCATTGGAAAAGACTCTGATGCTGGGAGGGATTGGAGGCAGGAAGAGGAGGGGAAGACAGAGGATGAGTGGCTGGATGACATCACCAACTCGATGGACATGAGTCTGAGTGAACTCCGGGAGTTGGTGATGGACAGGGAGGCCTGACGTGCTGCGATTCATGGGGTCACAAAGAGTTGGACACGACTGAGTGAACTGACTGAGGGGTAAACTACCTCTAGCACTCTCAATGGTGACCATCATGTTAAGGGATCAAACAAACTAGTCACGATATCTACATTTTCCAGATAATTTAGGACAAAGTGTACTGTAGCCCACGTTGAAGCAGAGATTCTATTTTTTATCTGGAGATGTGTCGGCCTGAGCTGACAGCTTGTGTGTCAGCTCATGTATGCCAGCTACCGTCCCTTCCACCGATGCCTCCTCAAATTGGGGCCATTTTCCCGGTTTGGGAAGCCAGACCTCAGAAGGTGGCGCACTGCTGATTTGCAAGTGACTCTTCAGTTCTGTAAGTCAGAAGTCCCACTCAGTGTGACTGGATTGAAATCGAGGCCAGAGGAACATTGGCCAGGCCACAGCCCTCCCAGGCAATGCGGATTCTAAGATACCACGATGGAAGTTTACTTCTCAACCCTGCTTTCTTCTCAATGATGAGAACTTTCTCCTGTAGCAGAAAGGACTTCAGGTTCTGTTTGGGGACAGTTCCTGTTCCTTTGCGTCTCAGTTTAGTTACCTATGGAATGAAGGAGGCAGCCTGGGAGATGGACAGTCCCCTTCTGCTCTGTGATTTCACACCTATCTGGATGCTGCTTTTGATTCCAGGTTTCTCACACCAGATCAATTACCTTTATGCTCCAGACTTACACAGCACACGCTGCTTGCCTCTGACGGTGGGCGCATGCCCGTGCAACTGGCTGAGCCTGCGTGGCATTTGTTATGAACTATGCAGTGTGTTTTTAGACCATCCAGTAGTTTTCCCAGAGTTGCTGAAAAATTATTCTGGCTGAATATATGTGTGTATCTACATACATAAATAGAGCAGCTTAAATGGTACAAATGTATTACTTTACCGTTCTGTAAGTCCTGGTGGGTCTGATTGGGCTGATATCGAGGCCAGAGGAACACTGGCAGGGTCGCAGCCCTCCCTGGACACTTTAGAGAAGACTCTCCGGTCACCTTTCCCAGCTTGTGACGGCAGCACATGCTCGCTGGCTCCTGGTCCCCTTCCTCCATCTCGAAACCACCAACGACCTCTCTGGTCCTCTTTCCATCATCACATCTTTCTCTGACCACTGTCAGGAGGTGTTCTCTGCTTTTGAGGACCAATGACTAGGCCAAGCCCACCTGCATGATCCCTGCTAACCTCCCCACGTCAAAGTCCTTAATGTAATAACATTTGCAAAATCCTTTTTTCTTTTTCCACATAAGGTAGCACATTCACAGGTTAGGGATCAAACACAAACATCTTTGGTGGGGGCCATTGTTCTGCCTCCCTCAATATATTCAAGGGAGGCCTTCAGGAAAGTTTTTTTTCTTTTTTTGCTGCCAAGGATGAGGCATTGGGGGGTGGGGGAGGTGGTAAATCTAAAGCCTCAAAGTGATTCGAAAAAACACAGAGCCTACAGGAGCTCATTCAGCTAAATATCTCACTTTGCTTACAAAGAAACATTGTCCAGACAGCGGTGTGACTTGCTCAAGTTCACAGGATTATAGAGGAGGGGCTGCCAGTGGGCTCCAGCCCTCCTGGCTCACAGCCGACTCTCTTTGCACCACTCCACGTGGCTCTCCTGGATTCACATTGCAAAGAAGCACTTTAAAATAAAAATAAAACCACTGATGGGAAGCTTTGTTCTACTTGGAAGAAGTGTTTTGAATGAGAAGAGGAATTTGTTAAAAAGTTTGTAATGAAATGTCAAGATGGTTTGCCATTTTACAAAAATATCATTTTTAATCCCAAGTGACAAAACTACTCTGTTGTTACAGAGGGATGATATTTAAATAAAGGTCAAATAAAATCAGGGGGCGAATACAACACATGATGTATCAGAATATTTAGGATAAATTCAGAGAATCTGTGGGGACCTTGACAATTTTACCAATCTCTTTTCTACTCTTGTTCACCCTGTCTTTAAATTCCTGAATCTACGTAATCTTTCAGCATTCCATCCAGCATTCCACCCACCCACCCATCCATCATTCTCACCTACAAGCTGTCCATTGCATACCAACCATGGGAGCAAAAAGAGCCAATCAGAGCACATGCCCTCCCCTAAATACGACCAAGACTTCACTACTTTGGTGGTTAATCCTTCTGCACTCCATTTTCCTTTGCGAGGTTCTTGATCTCTCAATAAAGTGAACAATCCCCCTAGAAGAATCTCTGGGAACACACAAGATTGCTCTCTAAATTGAATGAACTCAATTGCAAATAAAATCTGCAGTGTCCAACTCAAATCCATGTGCAATTCAGTTATCTGGCCACAGTTTCTTCTGCTGTTTGAGTAGGTTTTGCATGAACAGAATATGGGTCAGGGAACACTTGGCATTTGTCAGAAGTCAAAGTACAAATGTGGCACTGTGCTTGAAAGTGAATCCTTGTTGTTATGTGACTAAGTTCACGTCCAAGAAAACAGAGGTGACCACTGTGCTTCCAGTGTACTGACATCGACAAGCTTGGCGACTTACAAAGCTCCCAGCGGTGTCAGTCAGTCAGTCAGTTCAGTCACTCAGTCGTGTCCGACTCTTTGCGACCCCATGAATCGCAGTACGCCAGGCCTCCAAGTCCATCACCAGCTCCCAGAGTTCACTCAGACTCACGTCCATCGAGTTGGTGATGCCATCCAGCCATCTCATCCTCTGTCGTCCCCTTCTCCTCCTGCCCCCAATCCCTCCCAGCATCAGAGTCTTCGCATTAGGTGGCCAAAGTACTGGAGTTTCAGCTTCAGCATCATTCCTTCCAAAGAACACCCAGGGTTGATCTTCAGATTGGACTGGTTGGATCTCCTTGCAGTCCAAAGGACTCTCAAGAGTCTTCCTCAACACCAGAGTTCAAAAGCATCAATTCTTCTGTGCTCAGCTTTCTTCACAGTTCAACTCTCGCACCCATACATGACCACAGGAAAAACCATAGCCTTCACTTAGATGGACCTTTGTTGGCAAAGTAATGTCTCTGCTTTTGAATATGCTATCTAGGTTGGTCATAATTTTCCTTCCAAGGAGTAAGCATCTTTTAATTTCATGGCTGCAGTCACCATCTGCATTGATTTTGGAGCCCCCAAAAATAAAGTTTGTCACTGTTTCCCCATCTATTTCCCAGTAGGTGGGGCCTACTTAAATCTGTTATATAAACATCAATTCATAACCCAGAGGAGTCTGGCAAACATGTGAATTTCTAAGTTGTTCTTTGAGTTGATCGGTGATTCTGAAAGGCACCTGTTTAGTCCTAAAGACCCCAGCCTAAATAAGGAGGCTTTCAAAACTAATGTCACCCCACTGAAAAATGAATGCATGCTAGTGGTTATACTGTCAGAAGCATGGTATCAAAAACTGCAGTTTCTAAAACTACCAGAGATATATCCAAACCAGTTTGACTGAATTTCTTGAAAAAATGTTAGTTCACACCAGAGAGATTACTCTAATTTTATTGTTCATATAACTGCTTTTAAATTTTTTTCACATAGTATAAAGTATTTTAAATTCAATTAAATTCATTGGACAAGTATTTATTTTGAGTGTCTACTATACACATGGGGGATACCATGGGGAAAAACAGAAAAGCAATCTCTATTGTTGTGAAAGTTACATCATTTTAAAAGCAATGCTGGAGCAAAGAAGCAAATAAAATAACAAAAGGTTATTTTAAAAATCTGAAAAAAATAATAGGGGCTGAAGTAGAGAAGGACAAGGATTTCGAGGAACCCCCTTGAGTGTGGGTATAAAATGAAACCCTTTACAACTGCCATCACAGACTCAGAAATTTCTCAAGCTTTGTTTAGGAATAATAATCTGTTAAGAGTTGTGTATCTATTAAGTTTTAACTGCGCTTCATTTTATAACAAATATTCCACAACAAGCATCTAGTTAATTTTTACTTTGAATCCTAGCTGATATTCATTGCATCAGAACTGGTATTTAATGACTGAAGGTAATGAGAAATCATGATATTGTGCTATGCTTAGTCGCTCAGTTGTGTCTGACTGTGAGACCCCATGGACTGTAGCCCACCAGGCTCCTCTGTCTATGGGGATTCTCCAGGTAAGAATTCTGGAGTGGGTTGCCGTGCCCTCCTCCAGGGGATCCTCCCAACCCAAGGATCAAACCCAGGTCGCTTGCACTGCAGGTGGATGGATTCTTTACCGTCTGAGCCACCAAGGAAGCCCAGGTATTTTTCGAATTTGATTTTCATTTTTTTAAGCCAAGTGCACATATATCCAATCACCACCAGATGGTGTAGTTGACATTTACAGAGAGTGCATGGAGGGAAATTGGCTCTCTCTCACACACACACACACACACACAGCCTCTGTCTTCCTAATAATGAATAAAGAAACAAAAGCAGATGGGTAAAGAAAGGCATTAAAAATGCTCAACTAATTTTTTAAAATAAAGAATGTCCCCTATCTTTGTGAAAATTAGTAAGTGGGTCAGTAGCCTTTCTTGGGAGGAGGTGTGACTCTAAGTACTGATGCTAATAATTTGAATTCATCAGTTTCCAAAACGTATTTACCACTAGAATAACCTTATTCCCTCTCAAAAGAGAAAAAAAAAAGAGAAAATAAAAACCAAAGAAAATATTCTCTTGGTTATTTTTAAAGCCCCACATTTTAATGTGTTAGACCATGGTGACAAGTTTCTACATTTTTTCTCCTGCTTCTTCGCTGGATCTCCATTCCCCTCCTTGTCCTGCCCCACCTACATTTCTATACACGTTCCTGTTTAAAGTTATCATCATTTTCATCTTCTGGGTTAAAGGAAAAGAAATACTCCCCTTCATTCTTCAGCAAGCTTTTGTATATACATTTTCATTCTTAAAAATAAATTTCAAGAACTGCTGGGTTGGTTCTATATTTTAGCATCTGGATTTTCACATTATTCTCATAATAACCCCTCCCCTTTGTTCTGGCAGTTCCTCAGTCCCCTCCACCTCCTCCAGCAACTGGCTTCATAAATCTCAGGTCCCCCATTGATTTTCTAATATTCTTATCTCTGCCTTCAAAGTATTTGTATTTCTATAGGACTGTAATGATTTCTTATATCTACTCTTGCTCTGGACACACCTCAGATAAATTTCAATTTCATTCTGCTCCGGCATTAGAGCTAATAACTCAATCCTCATGTTTTGCTAACTGATTCTCCTCACAGTGTGGAGCCTTAATGAAAATAAGAGCTGGTCAGACTCACCTTGTTTGAGTCAAGTTTCTTTGGGTGAGAGCAGCTTATACTTTTAATGTGTCTCGGAGATGCTACCTGACTAGCATAAAGTCAGGGATCTGGGCTGCTAGCCCTGACTTCCACACATTAATCATGTGACCTTGTGTGTGACCTCTTTCAGCCTCGGAGTCCCCTGTAAAATGAGAGCCTTGGAAACATGCTTTGCAGACCTCTTCTGATTCTATCATTTTCTAATTCTGTAAATCAGTGGCTTGATACTTTACCAACCTCCTCCAACAAGGTGTTTGCTGACTTGTAACTAATACCTGCAAGCCTGCTCTGCTGGAGTGGGGATGGGGTGGTAAAAAGGCAAAGGGAGTAAGGGGGAGAGGAGCAATGCCTTCCACTGCCCTCTCCTCCAATTCCTGTCTCCTTTGCACAAATATCCCAGTGATAACAAAACTGGACTAAACCTCACCTACCTAAAAGGGGACTTAACTAGATTTCATAAGCCATCTTAAAACCTATGCAGTGCAGAGAATGACTGTGACAAATACATGATGACATTAAATCTTATAGAAATTTAACCTTTAAAAAACTTAAAGGCATCTCTCCTTGACAAAGAGTAAAGAAGGGCTTCCCTGGTGGCTCAGTGGTAAAGAATCTGCCTGTCTATGCAGGAGACACGGGTTCAATCCCTGATCTGGGAAGATCCCACATGCCACGGAGCAACTAAGCCCGTGCACCCAAACTACTGAGCCTGTGCAGTCGAGCCTGGGAACTGCAGCTACCGAAGCCTGTGCACTGTAGAGCCCACTCTCTGAAACAAGAGAAGCCACCACAAGGAGAAGCCTGCACACCGCAACTAGAGAGCAGCCCTTGTAGCAACGAAGCCCCAGCATAATGGAAACTAAAAATAATAAAAATAAAGAAAAAATAGAGTAAAGGGAAGACAGTTGCTTCCAAGAGTGAGCAGAGTATCAGTCTGTTCCCTACATCATTCCACAGGCTGCTGCTGCTGCTGAGTCGCTTCAGTCATGTCTGACTCTCTACGACCCCATAGATGGCAGCCCACCAGGCTCCCCCGTCCCTGGGATTCTCCAGGCAAGAACACCAGAGTGGGCTGCCATTTCCTTCTCCAATGCATGAAAGTGAAAAGTGAAAGTGAAGTCGCTGAGTTATGTCCGACCTTCAGCAACCCCATGGACTGCAGCCTTCCAGGCTCCTCCATCCATGGGATGTTCCAGCCAGAAGTACTGGAGTGGGCTGCCATTGCCTTCTTCGATTCCGTAGGTAGTGGCTCTCCAACTCCAGAGGTGCTCAGTATCATCCTAAGGGCCTGTTAAAATACTGACTGCTGAGCTCCACTTCCCTAGAGTGTCTGATTCTGCAAGTCTGAGGTGGGCTTAAGAATGTACTTTTATATGAAGTTCCTGGGTGCTGCTGATGCTCCAAGTCCAAGAAGCACTCAGGGAACCACTGGTCCAAACAGAGCAGACAGCTGCTGCACACTCACTGTTCAGGTTGCTTGCTACCTGCTTAGGACTCTGGGATGGAATAATGGCCCCCAAACATGTCTACAGGCTGATCCGCATTTGCCTTACATGGAGAAAAGAGACTTTGCAGACGTAATTGGTTTAAGGATCTCCAGATGACAGGTTATCCAAGATTATCTGGGTGGACTTTATCTAATCACAAGCATATTCCTAAGTGGAAGGCAAGAGAGTCAAAGGGAGAAAAAAAAGATACGCCAACAGAAGCAGAGGTTAGACCAATGTGCTTTAAAAATGGAGGAAAAGGCCACAGGCCAAGGAAAGCAAGGGGAATGTAGGAGGAGGAAAAGGTAAGGAAACATTCTTCCATCTGGCTGTTCCCCTCTATTCTTTGTTACATCCTCTACAGGAAAGCAGTGAATTCTGTTTTTCTGAGTTACCTGAGCCATTCTCTCTCAAATTGTCAAATCAAAGGGTTGCAGGAACCTGGATTTACAGCTGGTTGGTCAGAGCACAGGTGGCAACCTGAGACTTGCAGTTGACCTTGGAAGTGGGGCAGCCTTGTAGGTCTGGACGTTTAACCTGGGGGATCTGTCCTAAAGCCAGGCTGTCAGTGTCACAACCGAACTGAAGTGCAGGACACCCTGCTGGCATCAGAGAGCTGGCTGGTGTGAGGAAAAGCTGACACAGGAGGTCACAGAAGTGTTCTGTGGGAATAGTAGAGGAGAAACAGAGTTTTTTCTGACTATCTCATTTTAATTGATTTGGGAAATTTCACTGCCTTTGCAGAAATAGGGAAAAGGCCAGGTCTGGCATGAGAATGAACTTGCAATCTGTCCTGCCTGTGGCCATACCAGGCATCTCCGAATATCTGTTTTCAAAAAGACATGCCAAACATCTGCTCAGGGTGTTAATTTGCAAGACTACCTGTCTTAAATACCATCCAGCGGTGTCTGAATTACAGAATCAGAAGCACTTACTATATGTTTTCTAAATCATTCACTATTATATCCCTATCAGTGATGCACTTAGGAGGAAAAACATTTATATTTAGTGTCTCTTAAATCTTATGCCTGTTTTAAGGACCAATGAGTGGGAAATTTCTAATAAATCCCTGATTCTTCAGAGTTCATGAAACACACATAATTATATTCTGTCAGAACAGAAAGCTTAAGGATTTCCCCTACTCCATTTTCAGGGCAAAGTAATCATCAGCTATTTAAATATGGGAGATATACTCCCAAACTGGGCGGTGCGGACATAGCTTGTTTCCATCACCACAGTAACTGCAACTAGACAGAGTAACCCTGTGCTACCAGGCACAGACCACTCATGGAAAATGGGAAGGAGTCCTTCTTTCATATGATCTGATTCCAAGAATTTTAGGGCAAGAAGAAACATTGGAGTTGACCTGGTTCCTTAACGGTAATGTTGGCAATAGTTTACAGTTTTATAGCATCTGGGACTGAGGTTGGTCAATACATGTTTGCTGAGGGACTGAATGAAGCATTTAGAGTTTCTAGTGTGTTCATTTACAGAGTATCTCACTTGATCTTTACCAAAACTTTGGGATGCACTAGGCTTCTGATTCCAGTTTAAAGATGAAGACATTAAAGACTATACAATTTGGCTGGCACCAAACCAGCAAAAAGAAAAGATCACAGAAAACCATGTTTCTTAATCAAAATGCAGGGAGGGACATGAGATGCAGAACAGACTGGTTCTGTTACATTTTCAAGAACACACAGCAGTTGATAACAGATCCAGTACTGAAATCTGGGTCTCCTGAAAGTGAGTCCGGTGTTTCTCTACTTTACCACATCATCACGTTTAACTTGAAAACATATTTCTTATTTCTCTATGCCGGAATTCTTCATAACTAGTTCCCAGTTTCTTTGACACTGAATTTGTGTCTTTGGTAATAATCTTCTAGACATTGCCTTCAAATTTTTAGTACATTGCATTAACAATAACAATGTTTATTATTGTATCTTACCACATGACAGCCTCTAAACATTTTACATTAATAACTTCACTGAATCACTTTCAGAGCCCTATGAAATAGGTTCTGTTATTGTCCTGTTTCAAGGGTAGATTAACTGATACATGGGGGTCTGGATAATTTATTAGTGATGTCAACTCCTGTGATCTGATTGCAGAGCCTAAGGAAGGGAATCTTACTGGATGAAGAGAAATATCCCTGCAGGGCAGCTGGAGGGTCCTAGAGCAGAATCACTGAGAAACATACAAAAAAACCCAAATAGGGAAAAAAAATGTGCCAAAGAGAAAGAGATTTAAACATCCTCCAAGTGCAGAGGGTCCTGATGCCAACTCATGGCAGCATCAGTCCCATGAGATTGAGCCCTTTTCACCTGCTTGTCACCCCCTGGTCCCAGCCTGGAGTATAAGCCAGCTGATGAGGACCAGGAGACCGAGAAGGAAAGTAGTGGGCTCCCACCATCTCTTCCAGCTTTAGCAAAACTAAAAGGCCAAGGCAGTAATGAGCAAGGCGCTGAGAATCTTTACTATTAGATAACAGTTTAGACTTTTAGATTCTTATATCGGAAAGAAGATTTTAATTCCTTGATTTGAGACTATTTTTGAGATTTAAAAGTCATTGGGAGATTTTATAATTAGCTGAGCATGTTCTAAGATTCCACCAAGATTTCATCCAAGTGGTGAATCTGAACATATGATGGGAAACAGTGAAGTTGTCTTCTGGCTGCATGATACTGAGCCCAGCTACGGAAGAAAATGACTGCAGAAGTTAAAAGACTAAGTGTGCTACCATCCACACTTTAGGGCTTCCTAATTTTATCCATATCTCTACTCAGCTCAATTTACCACCTCTCAGACTAAAGGCTAGGCTATTTTAAAAGCCTGAGGGAAAAATCTTTAGCAATCTATGCTGCCCAACTTCCTCCAGGAATAGCAGTGAGGAAATGGACTTCTCCCAGTGAAAATGTGGGGAGAGGATGTCGCTGGCGGTGCAGTGATTAAGAATCCACCTGCCAATGAGGGGCACAAGGGTTCAGTTCCTGGTCTGAGAAGATCCCACATGCCAAGGAGCAACTTAGCCCACATGGCATAACTACTGGAACCTTCGCGCGCAGAGGCCACACTCCGCAGTAAGAGAAGC
>SJYW01031268.1:554807-590937 GCA_006410735.1 Raphicerus campestris | reverse complement strand
CTTCAGAGAGCAATCTGTTTTTCCTCAAGGAGTTAGGCTATAAATGCCACAGGTTACTTATCAATCAGGGGTGGCGGAACAGAGAAAGCAATTCTTTGAGCTTTCCCGAGGCTATGTCTGTTTTTCCAGCCCCTCCCTCCCTTCGAGGCAGCTCCCTCCCCGCAAGATGGGTCTGGGAAGTTGTCAGGCCGAGGTGGCTGACCGACTAATTTTTTATTAACAGAGAGACAATTTAAAAGAAGAATTAATAGATACCTTCACACACTACTATAGTGGGGCCGTTTTAAAGATCAGGAGGCACTGAGCTATTAGGTAAGGGGAAAGCTATTTTCCGTGAGACATGGCCTGCCTTCGGGGTCCTAACACAAAAGAGACTTTGGTTCTTCAGGTCGTTATGAAGGACAGAAGCTGGTGACAGCTCCAACCTGTTCAGAGTCTGCCTGTGTCCCCCACCAAGCCCCAGAGTCTCTCTCCCTCCATTCTGATCCCACAGGGGGAGAATTCTCTCTCCTCAAGGGAGACAACTGGACTAATGAAAAAATGTAAAGCAGAGATGGAAAACTGGCAACCTAAAAATACGCCAAATTCTACCTGTAGATGTATTGTGTTTGCCAACATTTTCTTTTCTTTTCTTTTCTTTTTTGAGCCACTTGCTACAATTACATTAATTTCACATAATAAGTCCATGTTTGGCTTTTTCCTTAAAAAAAAAAAAATCAAAACTAGTCAACAGAGTGTTCAGATTTCACAAAGCAGTAGTCAGCTTAGCTGAGCTGCTGCCCACGCATCCATTCCTTCCCTGGCCTCGGAGGCAGTGAGGTCTGAGACCCCTGCTATAAAGGGATGCATCTATTTAAACAATTATCTAGGGGCAGATATGCATGTTTTAAACTATAAAATTCATTTAGGATATGAATAGCATCACTTCATTTCAGTCACTCAGTCATGTCCAGCTCTTTGTGACCCCACAAACCGCAGCACACCTGGCCTCCCTGTCCATCACCAACTCCTGGAGTTTACCCAAACTCAGGTCCATTGAGTCAGTGATACCATCCAACCATGTCATCCTCGGTCGTCCCCTTCTCCTCCTGCCCCCAATCCCTCCCAGCATCAGAGTCTTTTCAAATGAGTTAACTCTTCACATCAGGTGGCCAAAGTATTGGAGTTTCAGCTTCAACATCAGTCCTTCCAATGAATACCCAGGACCGATCTTTAGGATGCACTGGTTGGATCTCCTTGCAATCCAAGGGACTCTCAAGAGTCTTCTCCAATACCACAGTTCAAAAGCATCAATTCTTTGGTGCTCAGCTTTCTTCACAGTCCAACTCTCACATCCATACATGACTACTAGAAAAACCATAGCCTTGACTAGATGGACCTTTGTTGACAAAATAATCTCTCTGCTTTTCAATATGCTGTCTAGGTTGGTCATAACTTTCCTTCCAAGGAGTAAGCATAAACTAGGATATTACTGACCTTTTGCTACCTATAAAAAATTCTAGAATCCTATAAAAAGTAAGCATTTATAAATGTGTTAATATCAGATGAGCTTCTGCCAAACAGACAGACAGTGAATGAATAAGAGGGAGTGGAGAGCTGTTCTGACAATCTGGGAATCTGAGATTTTATTTCTAGTTTTGCCTTCAGTCAACTGGACAACAATTCTAATTTAACAATCGGTATTGGGGTAGCCAAAGTTCCCCAAAGAGTACTTCTTGGCACTCTGATCTCTTGAGTCTCTGTGAAAACAGGGTTCCATTTCCAACTCTTGCTTTTATCTGGGTTTGGACAATAACTCTTCAATATTACCACATCAGAGTGTTTCTATAGGAATAAAACTTGGATAACTTTGTTTAATCTAGCACATTTAGCAGACTGACTTGACAAAAGACAGTGGTTATTAACTGCCCAGAACTTTCCTCTCGTGGCTTGCACGTTGATGAATCAGCTGTATTGGGATCAACCCAGCCTGTGTGTCTGATGGTCCTGGGAAGCTTTTAAAGAATATGGTTAGAATTTGAGGGGTGTGCACTTCAGGGTGTTTCTAATTCATTTGCATTTTATCCATTTTTTTTTTCTGGAGAGAACACTATTTTTCACCCTTGCTAAGATAATTGTAAAACAAATTAGCAATGGAAAGTATATTCTTTGCATTATCTGAGTTTGATTTTCCAAGGTCTTCCTTACCCAGATATAATGGGTGTTCATGCCTTCCAAAGTGACCATTACGCTGCCACAATATTGAAGTCTGGCAAAAGCAGGGCTGTTGTGGAAACATTAAGAAAACATAATTATCGCACAATGGTACCACCTAATTTGCATATTGTTGAAATGCATCTTGATGGGAAAAGGAAACAATTGTCAGAAAATGTTTTCTGTGTCATGGTTTCTATCCTCTTTGTTTCTTATCCACATGGGGTCGATCAGAATGCTTTACTACCTAAATGTGAAATAAATCAGGATTTTAAAAAATCTACTTCCTATGAATGAGGCAAGCTTAATCTTTTATGGTACCTCAGGGGTGAGTTTGGGAGCCCCTGAAAAATACAGCTCCTGCTGGAGCACTAAATTCCCTGAAAGAGCTCATGGAAACACCATTTCCTTCCAGATGATGTGATGCTCACACGCAGGCATGGGGGAGTGAGCCCAAGAGCTGGTATGCCAGATATTAAGCAAACCATTCAGCGTTTTATGGATGAGTTTAGATTTATGCCTTTAAAACAGTCTGAATGGGAATGTTCAAAGCCTTCATACAGAGCTCTTCTTATTTTTCCCATGAAGGCAGACACTGTTGTAGGTATTCTTTTCAGCGTTGAACCTTAACTCTTGTTTCCTTTTCTAGACCACTCCATGGCGAGGGGTTTGGGAATGACAGTGCCTAACTTCTGATAGTGTGCAAGGTCACCTTTGGTAGACTAGAGAATCACTCTCTGCTTAGAAAGAAACCTGGAGCCGGCATCTAAAAAAGAATTTTAAAGCTAAGAAACCACAAATCAAGGGCTTCCCTGGTGGCTCAATAGTAAAGAATCTGCCTGCCAGTGCGGGAGACATGGGTTCGATCCCTGGTCCAGGAAGATCCCACATGCCACAGGGCAACTAACATGTTCCCGGGAACTGCAACGACCGAGCCCCCCACCCCACCACTACTGAAGCTCACACGCCCTAGAGCCTACGCTTCTCAGCAAGAGAAGCCCCTGCAGCGAGAAGCCCCTGCAGCGAGAAGCCCGTGCACCACAGCGAGAGCACAGCCCCTGCCCACCGCAGCTAGAGCCAGAACCACGCAGCAGCAAAGAACCAGCACAGCCAAAGACAAGCGAATGATGATAAAAGGGAAAAAAGAAAAGAAACCACAGATCAAGAATCCAAACCATCAGGATAAATCTGATGAGAATGCACACATATATGTGTCAGTTCAGTTCAGTTGCTCAGTTGTGTCCGACTCTTTGCGACCACATGAATTGCAGCACGGCAGGCCTCCTTGTCCATCACAAACTCCTGAGGAGTTCACCCAGACTTGCATCCATCTAGTCCATGATGCCATCCAGCCATCTCATCCTCAATTGTCCCCTTCTCCTCCTGCCCCCAATCCCTCCCAGCATCAGAGTCTTTCACAATGAGTCAACTCTTGGCATGAGGTGGCCAAAGTATTGGAGTTTCAGCTTTAGCATCAGTCCTTCCAATGACCAAACCCAGGACTGGTCTCCTTTAGGATGGACTGGCTGGATCTCCTTGCAGTCCAAGGGACTCTCAAGAGTCTTCTCCAACACCACAGTTCAAAAGCATCAATTTTTTGGCACTCAGCTTTCTTCACAGTCCAGCTCTCACAAATATATAGCTTTTTACTAAAGTTCAAAGAAGCAGGGTGCACAAATGCCTGACAGATCTCTGGACCAGAGACCTCCAGTTAACAATGTGCTCATCATGAGCTGGCAGGTTCTTAGGTTTCATTAACAAATATAGGCTATTTAACTGCAAGGAGATCCAACCAGTCCATTCTGAAGGAGATCAACCCTGGGATTTCTTTGGAAGGAATGATGCTAAAGCTGAAACTCCAGTACTTTGGCCACCTCATGTGAAGAGTTGACTCATTGGAAAAGACTCTGATGCTGGGAGGGATTGGGGCCAGGAGGAGAAGGGGACAACCAAGAATGAGATGGCTGGATGACATCACGGACTTGATGGACGCGAGTCTGAGTGAACTCCAGGAGTTGGTGATGGACAGGGAGGCTTGGCGTGCTGCGAATCATGGGGTCGCAAAGAGTCAGACACGACTGAGTGACTGAACTGAACTGAACACACATAGAAGGTTGCTATCCCACTATCTTCCAAACTGCTCGGTCCAGATAAACACAACTGGTTTTGATCCCCAATGCCATGTTTCCTAGAATAATGATAAGCCATAGCATAGAGCTGTAAAGAACCTGCCTGTCAGGGCAAGAGACCTAAGAGACGTGGGTTCAATCTCTGGGTTAGGAAGATCCGCTGGGGAAGGGCATGGCAAGCCATTCCAGTATTCTTGCCTGGAGAATCTCATGGACAGAGGAGCCTGGCGGGCTACAAGTTCACAGGATCACAAAGAATTGGACACAACTGAAGTGACATAGCAGGCAGGCACAGAGTGTGTATAAGAGACTCTTGGAAAGGCAGGGAGGGAGGGTTTGGAAACCCTGACAATTTGGAGAATGTGAACTCTCTAAGGCAGAGGTTGGGTCTTGGTCATCTTTCTATCCCCAGGTAGCTGGTTGCTTGGAACAACTGAGTACACAATGACCTACATGAAGAAAAGGCTTAATGCAGAAGCGCCAGCTGTAATGTGGAAGCAGCAGCTGGCTTTCTCTAGAAGGAAAAAAAGACAGGGCTGGTGGGTGCAGACTACCACTATGTGATAGTGGAAAAAATTATGTTCCCTCCAGCCTATCGTCTGCCAAAGACCTGTGATGTTTCTCAAGGCAAAAGGAACATAAGTGGCTTTTCATGAACCGATGTACATTCACAGAATGGCTTCTGTGATGTGTTTTCCCTTCCGGTTACTTCAACTAAATGCTTTAGAGTATCTCTGCTATTTTCTGTACTATTTCTCTCCTTCTCTCCCTGACAACTCCAATAATAAGCAAAATTTGGACTGTCAAATCAGAAGGAGGTGAGTTCATCTGATACTTTTAACTGAAGAAAATCCAACAATGAGATGAGGCCCCTAATCAGAATCTCTACCCACATCCTTTTTGCTATCCAGGATGCTGTGGTAGTTGAGAAAAACTACTGCAAATACAGCATTTCAGCTTAAAAATATTTGTGAAAGTTTTTCCTCCTCAACTGTCCCTGAATTTGAATGCAGCAAGATTCCTATTACATTGGCATTCCAAGATCCTTCTAAATAGTCTACTACATTATTTTTAGGAAATCTTAAGACATGAAGAGTTCAGAACCATAGGAAAAATGGCAGTAGGCAGGCTGCTGTGTACATGGACATAAGAGGCCATAGCTGTGACATAAAAACCATAGAACAGAAAGCTAAAGGTTCTAGAACTTGGATACTAATACAGAGTCAGCCAATAATGTCAAGGTACTGATCTCTTAATACTGGAAATCTTCAAGCAAGGAGTCTAAAGGCCTAACAAGAGCGGTGAGGAGTTTCATAGTGTAAGAAGCACTGCACTAATGGACTGTTTCTGAGTTTCCTATTATTCCAAATCGCTAAAAAGCAATAATCAACAGAGCCACAGAAAGGGTAGATATCCTTCTAGCTGTTAGCCACACAGCAAGTCAGTTTTCCAGTCCATTCCCAATGGCGGGCTCCATTCTCTGTCTAAGCCTGAGAGGACTCTCTATGCCAGTCTGACCCAGAAAGTCCTAGGTCCGCGTTATCAGAGGGGCTCTCCACCCTCTAGGGAGCAGAATTTCTGGGACTAGACAGCAAAAATATGGGGGCGGGGAGCAGGGTGAAATCAGCAAGCATTTATTGAGCATCTACTTTGGACAAAGGACTATGCTGGATACTTGTGATTCTGATGTGAACAAAGAGTCCTTTTCCTCCAGGACTTCACAGTCTAACTGGGGAGATAGACAGACAGACAGACAGACACAGGAAGCGCCATCTCTAATTCTTCATTCTCTCCTCATCCCTTTATGAAGGTAACTGCTAAAATCATAGAGATGGCCCTCAGAGGTTTTGCTTTCCTCCTCCTTACCCGCTCCTCTACATCTTGACTAGTTTAGACTCACACCTCTGGACTGACGCCTGTCTACTGAGCATCCTTCAAACCTCCAAACTTTCCACTTCCAGTGCTTTAACGCTCTGCCACCATTAGCCGAATGGTATTATTTTCACTTGAAAAACCTCCTGACTCCCTACATCCTCCTGAAAACCCTAAGCTTGGCATTCAAGCCTTGCAGCATTCTGCTCCAAATTATTTTCTGTCACTACCTATGGCTGCCTCTGTGATACACACGCGAGCACAACCACCTCTAGGCCTTTTTCTGATCATACTCTCTAGCTGGAATGTCAGACTGCCAACTGCTAAATATTTAAATCTCACCATCCTTAGCAATCAACTCCAACTCCACCTCCTCCATGACATCAGTCTCAATAATGTCCCCTGGAAGTAACCACTCCTTTGTCTTAAATGACCAGTAACATTTGATTGTCCTTATCTTTGTTTCCACACACTAGCTTGAAATATATTTACATGTAAAAAGTAACAATTTTTTTAAGTTATTTTAACTAAACAAAGGTATTAAGCCAATGATGATAAGAGAGTGATAAATGATGTGTTTTAAATTTACATACAAATTATTTTATATGCCATTCCATTTAATGGGAATATGCCCTGGAAGGAAACCAAGAGAGGAGATAAGAATAAACACTGGGTCCCAGTCCCTGTGGATTTGCTTTTAGTGTGTGCAGTCATACAAACATGTATTTTCTTAACTTTTTACTTTACATTGGGGTATAGCTGATTAACAATGTGACAATTTCAGGTGAACTGCAAAGGGACTCAGTCATACATACCCATGTATCCATCCTCCCCCAAACTCCCCATTCATCCAGGCTGCCACGTGACACTGAGCAGAGTTCCATGTGCTATGCAGGAGGTCCTTGTTGCTTATCCGTTTAAAACATAACAGTGTGTGCACGGCTGCCCCAAACTCTCTGACTATCTCTTCCCTCATCCTTCCCCTCTAGCAACCATAAGTTTGACAAGTATGTATTTTTGAACACTAGTCTCATACAGTTTACTAAGAGGCTCATATCGGAAACCTTGACTGCAGAGGCGGGCTCATGGCCTGGGCTAGACCAGCAGTAGTTCCCAAGGCAGAGACAGGACTGAGGATCACCAAATTGGACTTGATTTTCCTCTTTCTGGGAAGCAAACTCCTCACTTTATTCAAAGAACTGATGATCTGTCCTACCTACTAGAAACACTGGCTCTGTTGGGCTTATTGAGCAAGAGACCTTGGTCCTCAACACGGCCCGCACCATTCCATGGGCCTCATGCAGAATGCTGACTGTGGGCCTCTTGTGCGGGCTTCAGAAGCTCCTTGTTAACTAGATGACTCTGGTATGTGTCTTACCTCCCCAACTCTAATAGGACCCTGGAGCTTGGAGAGAGGATCTTTGTCACTGCAGAACAATGCTCAGTGGACCTGTCTTCTGAATGAGGGGATGAACAAACTCTCAGCTGTGAAGATGTCACACTTAGGAATGGCCCTTTAAACATTTTCTTTTTTTTTTTTTTTTAATTCTAGGAGATTATCTTCAAATTGCCCCATCCAGTCTTTGTCACAAACTCCACCTTGGACATTTACAAGATGGTTATTCTAAGGCAAGGACCTCAGCTATGGCCATAGAATAGAAGCAGACTAGCTGCCTCCCTTTCTCCAACAGTCCAATCCTGTGAGGGTACTACAAGGTATGTCTATTTCTTAAGAATACAATTTTAATGAAAGGGACGGAGACCCATATTTCTTATAGACAAGTGGCTGACAGTACAAGTGCCAAGATACCCAGAGAATTCGTGGTGTACTCAAGATGGCCTCGCATCTCTGCCTTCCAGAGAGGCTCTTTGCTCTGCTCTGAGATATATGGCATGCCATGGAAAGCTGATTCATGCTCACAGTCGTGAATAGGGCATGGCTGACGGCCGTTTCCTTATTTACCAACCTGTAGATCAGCCACTCGTCATTCAGATGCACAGAGTGGGCTGTGTTGCAAATGAGATGATACCGCCGAAACCATATTTCAGTTCAGGATAAGAGACTGTCAACTCATTGAAAATGTGTGAAAATAAATCTATCTGATATATATATTTTTGATCAGTTCCAGCAGGACATGATAAAACTGTCCGTGGGTTAAGTTTTAGTGCAGATGGAAAGAAGAGAGTGACAGCCCCCGCGCAGGATTGCCAAGCACACCGCCCCAGGTGGGGTCTCCTCTCCGCTGCCCAGCTGCTCGCCTGTTCTTCGTTCGTCTTTCCCCCCTCAGATCCGTCCAACTGCATCATAAACTGTCAAAGTTGGAAGGGGCCTGATAGATCATTTTCGAGGGTTGTGGCTTGAAACATATAAGCTTTGAAGGATGTTGAACCCATTAAATCTTTCTTGCATCTGGGCAATTGCAGTGTCCTTGACTTTTGTCAAACTTTCAAAGAAGCTTCCAAATAATCAAATTTAAAGTTAATTTTGATGTCTTATATATATATATAATGAGAGTAGACTCATGGATAGAGGGTCTACTGTTACTCTTTTTAAGTTAAAGGGACAGGACCACAGCTGGTCCCTGGCTCCTGAGTCACTGCACAGTGTTATCTCACAGAGTGGACAGTGGTTACCGCTGTTCAGGATTTCTCACTTTTCCTGTCCTCCTTTGGTATAAAGACCACAGAGGTGGGGCATGGCTTAGGATGGACAAACACAGTTCTATGACAGAGACTGTGCCACAGGATAATCCAGTTCAATTCTGCTTCCTTCTTTGTGGGCACGTGGGAAAACTGTAATTTCCAGCCCGCTTTGCAATTAGGTGGGCTCCTGCTATTTGGTGGGATATGAATGAAAATCGTATTGACATTTCCAATGATGACCCTTAAAGACATTCTTTAGAAACGCTCAGCTTTCTTTCTGTGGCTCAAGATCTTAGAGGCCAGATATATAGATCAAGGGTTACAAGAAGAAGGGAGTCCAGACCGCTGAGTTATCTGATGGAGGACCGCCCTGCGCATGCACACCAGCATTTGTATGACTAGAAGTGAAGTCTGATCTGCAGAGCCACGAGGCTGTGGCGAGTCACCACAGTGTAGCCTGGGCGCCGTTAGCGACACGGCGCCCCACTCCCCGAGCACATCAGTTGGTCCAAGGGAGGGCCCGTGGCATAAACGTGACCAAAGAGCGGCTCCGCAGCCCCTCCTGCGGCTGCGCTTCGATGACAAACATCTCCAGTAGCAGGGAGCCTCACGTAGCAAACATCTTTCCGTCCACATCACACCTCAGAAGACGAATGCTGGGTTTGGGGCTCTTTGTATCTTTTCATTCTTGGACCCAGGCCAATGGATGAGTCCCTGAGGGGGTACGCCTGGTCTAATGACAGAGGAGAAAAGCAAGAGGGCTGGCAGAAACCCCTGGTGCCTCCTGAAGTGATGAAGCTTATGTCGGTATCTGACACACTCTTTACTTCCATCTCAGTGGCCAAAGCACGCCAGATGACCAGAAGCAAGGCCGACGGGGTGGGGTGCCTGCCTGTCCCGGAGGGGCTGGCAAGCCACATGGCAGTGGCCAGGGAGGGGCAATCCTCTTAGAGGGATTCGGGGGGGCTAATTATTTTGACTAATAATATAAATGTTATCCTTTGGAGTGGTATATAAATGTTGGGGGAAAGAAGTTACATTCTGCCTGTAATCTACAGCTATAACTGCTAAGATGCATGTCTGACACCCTGTGGAAGAGGCCCGTCAAAGGTTCATTTCAGTTCCACAGTCACAGGAGACACTGGGTTCAAGCCCTAAAAGAAGGAGGAAGGAAGGGGCGGCCAGGCGCACTGAGTCACCCAACTGACTCAGACCCCTCAGTTCAGGTCCTGAGACCCCGGGCTCCACAGCGCATTCTTTGGTTCTACGAGTCACCTGCCCAGTAGCCATCCCACCACACCAATCGGCAGAGCCGACTGCCCTCTGCTTTACTTTGTATTTTCGCCTCCGCTTCTCTAGAATTCCTGCCACTTGGAACTAAGAGAATCCTGGGTCACGTAACTTATTATATAATACATATTATCACATGATACATATTTTGTAATGTGTATCTGCCTTGTGGAATTTGAGTTGAGAGAATCAGATAAGGTTAGGGTCAAATCCACTCTGTACTTTTCTAGTTATATGATCTTGGGCAACTTCATGCCTCAGTTTCTCCATCTATAAAATGGGGCAACCACCTCTACCTCAGCAATGTAGGCTAGCCTGTCCCTTTCTCAGCCTTCCCCATCTCTGCTCCACTGGTCCCGCGCCTCGGGCTGAGAGCTCCGGAGAGTTTACTGGCTCTTCTTTCTTTCTGGTTATACCTGTTCCGCACTCAGTGCATGGACAGCCACGCTGAGAACTCAACCCCTTCTCGCCACTCTGACGAGCAGAGTCCAAACCACCGCCTCTTCAGACCCTTGCCTCCTGCACTCTCTCTCCTGTGTTTGTGGCGCAACAGGAGGGCTGAGTCTCGTGAAACACAGCTCACCTCGTGGCACGCTCCCGCTCGGCGCCCCTCACCTCTCTCAGGGAAACGCAAACCTCTAACCGCCACACATCACACGTGGCCGGGCTGCCCCTCCCGGCCTGCTGCGTCCCTGCTGCTTCCTCGCCTCACGCCACTCTCGCCACTCTCAGCACACCTCCCCCCATGCTGATCCTAGGAAAGGTCAACACGCTCCTGCCTCAGGGCCTGTGCACGCCCAGCCCCTGGGCTTGAATCACTCTTTCCGGCAGGTTTACTCCTTCTTTCCTTCCAGTCTCTGCTCAAGAATGCCCTCATCCTGCAGGCCTTCCCGGATACATTTATGTAAAACAACAGACTTCCCCTCTCCCTGTCTGGGCTTTGTTCATCTTCATCAGAGCACAGGCAACCACCTGATACACATTTATTAGCTTATTTCAGTAAGCTTCAGGAGAGCAAAGACTGTCTTGTTAACTGTTTTATCTCCGTATTTCGAAACATCGTATGTGCTTTGTGAATGTCATGAATACACAAATGAATACAACTGATCTAGAGATTAACTTAAAGCACGTAATACCTGTAAAGTGCAGTGTGAGGATGAGCACACAGTAGGACATCAAACCACTGCTATGATCTCGAGATATTCATATGCTATGTTCACAGTCGACGTGGGAGAACTTGGGAGCAAGGCCCCTTTCAATGCCCTTGACACCGCATGTCATGAACACATCTCTGAAGCCCTGAGCTCTGCACAGCTGGCCTTCAGGGAGAAGCCTGGAGTGCCGCCCTCCAGTCCACAGTGACAGCCGGCCTCCATCTTCCCTAGCAAGACCTCTGGCCACAAGTCTGGAGAAATCTCAGGCAGACACACACCAGGAAGAGGATTATTAAATTCTAATTGGATGGGTGAAAATAGAAACCCCCCACCTGGCTGGGACAACAGGCGGAGCAGCTTCGGCCCGTAGGCGAGGGTAGACCCGGATTTGTGAGCAGGCATCACGGTGAGAATTACCACCAGGGATGCTGAGGCTGGCTGCACCCAGGGGTGANTGTAAGACCTCGCGGCCTTTTCTCAGGATCTGTCGCTCCAAAGACCACAGTGACTCGAATTCGATGCAATAGGCAAGAGGATTTATTAGGCCGGCGCGCCGGGGTTCAGTCTCCTCGGGAGGAGTGAACCCCGATGTTAGTTACAGAGCAGTTTTTATACACTCCCGGACAAAGAAAAATCATGAAAGAAAGAATGCAGTTTAAACATCAAACAGAGTCATAAACATACAGTTGTTATCACCAGACCCCAAGACAAATCACTTGGCTGGCATCATAGTAGGATTTTATCTTACCCCCTTCCGGGGGCGGTGCGTCCCGGTTTCAGGCACGTATGACTACTTCAGAGAACAATCGGTTTTTCCTCAAGGAGTTCAGGCTTGAAATGCCACAGGTTACTTATCAATCAGGGGGTGGCGGGACAGAGAAAGCAACTCTTTGAGCTTTCCCAAGGCTATGTCTGTTTTTCCAGCCCCCCTTTTGAGGCATCTCCCCGCAAGATAGGTCTGGAAGTTGCCAGGCCGAGGCGACTGACCGACCAATTTTCTAAAGAAAAGAGATTAACAGAAAGACAATTTAAAAGGTCCCTTCCAAAGCCAGGAGTTTGGACTATAAGGCATCAGTTAAGAATTAATAGATACCTTCACACACTACTATAGTGGGGCTGTGTCAAAGATCAGGAGGCTCTGAGTCATTAGTTAAGGGGAAAGCTATTTTCCATGAGGCATGGCCTGCCTCCGGGGTTTTTACACAAAGGAGACTTTAAATTTTAACCTAGGTTCTTCACTGCCACTTGGAACTAAGAGAATCCTGGGTCACGTAACTTATTATATAATACATATTATCACATGATACATATTTCGTAATGTGTATCTGCCTTGTGGAATTTGAGTTGAGAGAATCAGATAAGGTTAGGGTCAAATCCACTCTGTACTTTTCTAGTTATATGATCTTGGGCAACTTCATGCCTCAGTTTCTCCATCTATAAAATGGGGCAACCACCTCTACCTCAGCAATGTAGGCTAGCCTGTCCCTTTCTCAGCCTTCCCCATCTCTGCTCCACTGGTCCTGCGCCTCGGGCTGAAAGCTCCGGAGAGTTTACTGGCTCTTTTTTCTTTCTGGTTATATCTGTTCCACACTCAGTGCATGGACAGCCACGCTGAGAACTCAACCCCTTCTCGCCACTCTGACGAGCAGAGTCCAAACCACCGCCTCTTCAGACCCTTGCCTCCTGCACTCTCTCTCCTGTGTTTGTGGCGCAACAGGAGGGCTGAGTCTCGTGAAACACAGCTCACCTCGTGGCACGCTCCCGCTCGGCGCCCCTCACCTCTCTCAGGGAAACGCAAACCTCTAACCGCCACACATCACACGTGGCCGGGCTGCCCCTCCCGGCCTGCTGCGTCCCTGCTGCTTCCTCGCCTCACGCCACTCTCGCCACTCTCAGCACACCTCCCCCCATGCTGATCCTAGGAAAGGTCAACACGCTCCTGCCTCAGGGCCTGTGCACGCCCAGCCCCTGGGCTTGAATCACTCTTTCCGGCAGGTTTACTCCTTCTTTCCTTCCAGTCTCTGCTCAAGAATGCCCTCATCCTGCAGGCCTTCCCGGATACATTTATGTAAAACAACAGACTTCCCCTCTCCCTGTCTGGGCTTTGTTCATCTTCATCAGAGCACAGGCAACCACCTGATACACATTTATTAGCTTATTTCAGTAAGCTTCAGGAGAGCAAAGACTGTCTTGTTAACTGTTTTATCTCCGTATTTCGAAACATCGTATGTGCTTTGTGAATGTCATGAATACACAAATGAATACAACTGATCTAGAGATTAACTTAAAGCACGTAATACCTGTAAAGTGCAGTGTGAGGATGAGCACACAGTAGGACATCAAACCACTGCTATGATCTCGAGATATTCATATGCTATGTTCACAGTCGACGTGGGAGAACTTGGGAGCAAGGCCCCTTTCAATGCCCTTGACACCGCATGTCATGAACACATCTCTGAAGCCCTGAGCTCTGCACAGCTGGCCTTCAGGGAGAAGCCTGGAGTGCCGCCCTCCAGTCCACAGTGACAGCCGGCCTCCATCTTCCCTAGCAAGACCTCTGGCCACAAGTCTGGAGAAATCTCAGGCAGACACACACCAGGAAGAGGATTATTAAATTCTAATTGGATGGGTGAAAATAGAAACCCCCCACCTGGCTGGGACAACAGGCGGAGCAGCTTCGGCCCGTAGGCGAGGGTAGACCCGGATTTGTGAGCAGGCATCACGGTGAGAATTACCACCAGGGATGCTGAGGCTGGCTGCACCCAGGGGTGATGGTGAAGTCATCATTCTAGAGCCCACAGGCGTCAGAAAGACGTACTCTCTCTCTCCTCCATCTAGCACAACTGGGTAACTCCAGTGGCCCTAGTTTGCACACATTCTGAGGTTCCATCAGAGCTGTGCACAGAAAGCGCAAGGGGTCTCAGCGGCAGCTTCATCAGAGGGTCTATTATATGTCCCCGCACACAGAGCGCCTATTGCACACTCTCTGATGACCGCACAGGGATCCTGTTAACACAGAGCAGCGTTATGCTAGCAGCAACCCCACGGAAGAGCTGGAGGAGCCATTTACTGGCTGGCAGCGGCCACCGCAGACCTGCTCTTCCCTCTCCCCAGCGCACTCTCAGGGTGGGGCGGCTGCGTCTTCGGTCTGTTTCTGTGTCCTCACTTGGCCCCCTCTCTCTGACTCCCACCCTTCTCGCCTCTCCTCACCTTTCCCTTTCTCCCTGCCTCGCTCATCAGCGGTGTCTCTAACACTCTCTGGGCCCTGCATGGGCACTGGCACTGTGTGAAGATGAGCTCAGGAGCCTGTGGCCCACTGCTGAGAGTGCACCTCCCACGGAACAGAGGAGGGAGCAGGAGCGCTAAAGGGGAGTCGGGAAGCTTTCTGCAAAGGCGCCTGAATGAAGGATTCTGACACGGAGAGATGGGGTGAGAAAAGCCTTTGAGCTGGAAGGGAGGTCACCGCTAGCAGCCAGAGAGGATTTAGGTTTATTTTTGTCTAATAGCTAACATTTCTGGTATATCTACCTTATGTCAGACACAACGTTAAGTCCACGACATAGACTATTTCAGTTTATCTTCATTTAAGCCTAAGAGGAATGAGCCCCTTTACAGAGAGAGACTGAGGCTAAGAGAAAAGGAGTAATCTCATTCAAAGCCCCATGGAGACAAATTCTAATTTCTAGAATTAGAAATTAAACCCAGACCCATACCCCTGGGTCTTACTACTTTCTGAGTGGAGTAGAAGGAAATCTGTTTAAAACACAGATGCAAAAGCCAGATGGTGAAGGACCTTGGATGCCAGAAGGAGTTTCAACTTTCCTTGGACAATAATGGTTAGGAGTGGGGAAGGGTCTGAAAAGAGTTGAACAAAACATTAATAAGCTCCCTCATTTAACCTTTGTCTTACAGCCCTTGTAGTAGGCAAACAACACAAATTATTCTCCCTCATCCCAGCTAACCATCTCCTGTACCTTCCTTAATTCTACAGATCACTCAAGATAAAGGCAATTTTTATCACAGCTGTTTCAACTCTATTTCACCCTCCTTCCAAGTGTCTTTATACTGTTTGATATTATTGCGTGGTATTTTAATACAGCTAGTTGCAACAGGATCCTAGAAATACGTATTAAATCAGTGTTGGTCACAGCAGACCTTTTGGTAGTGGCTTTTTCCCTAGCGCATTACTTAGTAATAACAAAACTTTCTGGCCCAGAAATTGTGATCTAATTATCATGTACATAGTTAAATGGTAAGCACATTCCCAAACTAGGATTTTAAACTTTTTCAGAAGCGTCCCCAGGAATTTTATTTTAAAGAAATCTGCTTATTCATTAAGCAGATTTTTCTTGAAGTAGATAATATAATCTCTCGAGTGTAAGTTTTATTACTTTTCCTCAAGGTTAACAGATGAGGTCAGATATAAACATGCCAAAGAGCTTTTACCTCTCTTGTATGGCCATTACCTGGATGGTTACTGACTGCATTTTAAAATATTCCACTAGAGCTTTGATTAGGGCCTTGACTTCTAAGTTCCTCACAGTAGCTCCCAAAGCAGAATGTTAAAGAAATGACCAGACTGTCTCTTGGGAATTGGGACCTGTTATCAACAGTTTCACACATTTTAGAAATTTCTTTACTTGAGAAAAAATAGCAGCTGAAAAAGAAGAGAAGATAAAGGCAAAGGAGAAAAGGAAAGATATACCCATTTGAATGCAGAGTTCCAAAGAATAGTAAGGAGAGATAAGAAAGCCAGCTTCAGTGATCAATGCAAAGAAATAGAAGAAAACAATAGAATGGGAAAGACTCTTCAAGAGTTTTCAAGAAATCAGTCCTGAATATTCACTGGAAGGACTGANATCACTGACTCCATGGACATGGGTGGACTCACTCCATGGGTGGACTCTGGGAGTTGGTGATGGACAGGGAGGCCTGGTGTGCTGCGATTCATGGGGTCGCAGAGTCAGACATGACTGAGCGACTGAACTGAGCTGAAGAGCCTGCACTGTGTGTAGTATGGGTGTAACAAAAACGCCAAAGACAGGGTTTCTGGCTAAAAGGGGTTCTGCACCTCACTGGGAAATGCAAAGCAAAATGGCAATAAGATAGGTCTCACACCTCACAGACTCACTATCATGGCTATTAAAAGACAAGAGATAACTAGGGTTAGCCAGGAAGCAAAGGAAAAAAACAATACTTTTGCACGGCTGGTGGGACTTCAAATTGGTGCAGCCAATACAGAAAACAGCAATGATGTTCCAAAAAAATTAAAAACAAAACCACCATACAATCTAAAGATCCCCGTTCTGGGCACTTATCTGAAGAAAAGTGAAACAGTAATTAAAACAGAAACACGCACAGCAGCGTTCATCGCACCAGTATTTACTCCAGTCCCGACACGGAAGCAACAAAATGTCTGTTATCGGATAAAGGAAATATATGTATGACTCAGTCATGAAAAAGAATGAAACAAAGCCATTTCCAGCAACATGGAACGACCCGGAAATGATCATACTAAGTGCATGGAGTCACACAAAGACACATCACTCTATTATTTATGGGCAGCATCTATCAATCAAGTAAGTATAAATGAGCTCATTTACGAAATAGAAACAGATGCACAGACTTACAGAAAAACAAACAAGCTTGTTTCAACCAACAGGGAAGCCTGGGGTGGTGAGAGGAATAATTTAGGAGGTTTGGCTTAGCATATTCACAGCACGTACACAAGATAATTAATGAGGACCTGCAGAATAGCAGAGGGAGTCCTACTCAATGCTCTGAATAACCTATCAGGGCAAAGAATCGGAAGAAGTTGTGTATGTATATATGTATATAAACACATGGATATGTGTGTGTGTGTGTGTATGTATATATGTATATAAACACATGGATGTGTGTGTGTGTGTGTGTGTATCAAAATAAGTGAATCAGGTGGCCGTCCACCCAAAAAAGAGGACCGTGAAAATCCATGCTATTTCACTGTAAAATAAGAATTAAAAGAAAGAACAGAGCTGCCAGTGGTTTCCCCTCAGGCCTGGGTGACCTGGCTGCGGTCCCCTTCCTGGAGCCTGTCTGCCTGGGTCTGAAGGCTGGAGCTAGGCAAAACATGAGGGTGCGCCAGGAAACGACTGCCCCCTTGAAACTGGAGTACCTGGTCTACTATGGATGGGAGCCCAGTCTCCATGTCCAGGTGATACCTCATAAATGTCAACCAATCCTAGGACACTCAAGAGACAATGGAGCCACCGGGCTAAAAATGTTCTGAAAAGTCACCAGGTCTCAACCTCTTCCAGAGGTGAGGTCCACACTGGACCCCTCGTTGTCCCCCACCTAAGTACAAGAGGATCATTCGCAACCCACTTTGGCCAGGGTTTGGGTTTTGTCTGCCATATGCAGTGTAAGGGGGAAGAAGTAACGAGCCTGGCTCTGGCATATTCCATCTATCCTACAACCCAGCAACAGGAGTTGACTCTAGGGCTCAGGATGCTGAAGGAACTGGTGAGGTGAGGTGAGGTGAAGTCGCTCAGTCATGTCCGACTCTTTGCGACCTCATGGACTGTAACCTACTAGGCTTCTCCGTCCATAGGATTCTCCAGGCAAGAATACTGGAGTGGATTGTCATTTCCTTCTCCAGGGGATCTTCCCAACCCAGGGATCAAACCTAGGTCTCCCGCATTGAAGGCAGACGCTTTAACCTCTGACCCATCAGGGAAGTCCCAGTGGGGCATAAAGCAGTGCTGCCACCTTGTGGACATTCCCTGTAACCACAACTTGTAAAACTACCTAATGAAAGTCCTCAGTTGTGCCCCAGTCTTTGCGACCCCATGGACTATACAGTCCGTGGAATTCTCCAGGTCAGAATGCTGGGGTGGGTAGCCTTCCCCTTCTCCAGGGGATCTTCCCAACCCGCGGATAGAACCTAGGTCTTCTGCATTGCAGGCGGGAGTCTTTACCAGCCGAGCTGCAAGGGAGGTCCCCACCTAAGGGCACTTCAAATTCACAAGACCTGAGACTTGAGAGGTTGTAAAGGGCACCTGCCCTCCAGCAATAAGAATCCCATGGAAAGAGGAGCCTGGTAGGCCACAGTCCATGGCGTCATAAAGAGTCGGACACCACTGAAGACAGCATGCACGCATGCACGATAAGCAAAAGCAAGGAGGTTCCTTAAAAACCAGAAATGGAGCTACCACATGATCCAGTCAGCTCATCTTAAACCTGGATGCAGAGAGAAACCCTAATTTGAAAGACATATGGATCCCGACGTTCACTGCATCACAGTTTACATGAGCCAAGACACGGAAGCAACCAGAATGTACATCATCAGAGAGATGGATAAAGAAGATGTGGTATATCTATACACACAATGGATCATGACTCAGCCATAAAAATGAATGAAATAATGCCTTTTGCAGCAACATGAATGCACCTGGCAAGAATCAGAGCATAACGTCAGAAAGACAAAGACATATAACCTATGCTATTACTTACGGGTAGAATTTATAAATCAAATTTGTATAAATGAATTTCTTTACAAAACAGAAACAGACCCCCAGAAACAGAAAACAAACTCGCTTTTACAAAAGGACAAGGTGCGACAGTGGGAGGAACAGTTTATGAAATTTGGATTAACAAGCAGTATATATACACAATACAGAGTCAACGAGGACCAACAGTATATATAGCATTTGCAGTTCTGTACTCAATAGACTGTAATAAGCAATCCAGAAAAATAATCAAAAGAAAGCTAGATAAATGTATAACAGAACCAGGTGGCTGTATCCCCCAAACAAAGAGGACAGTGAAAATCAATGCTATTGCAGAATTCAACAAAACTTAATTTTAAAAAGGAAGGAAAGAAATTTCAACAAGATTCCACATGTGAGATAACCTGGGCTGCCGTCACATTGCTGGTGCATAGGAAGCCAGGGTCCCTGGGTTGGAGTGGCGTGGAGCTAGAGAGCGGGTGAGGGTGTGCAGCGAGGAACGGGCCCCTGGACCTGGAGGGACTGGACAACTGAGGATGGGCCCCCATCTCTAGATCCAGGTGGCACGTCACAGATGACAAGCACTCCTTGGGCACCGCAAAGAAGGTGGAGCCTCTGGGATAAAAGCTCCGAGAAGTCGCCTGGTCTCCTCTCCCAGTGCTAAGGCTCCCATCTGCTGTTTCCTTCCTCCTTGTCACTCCAAGTAAGTACAAGAGCACCGTCAAAATCCCAGTTTGGCTAGGACTTGGAATTTGTCTGCCGACTTTAGTGTAATGGGTACAAAGTAATGAGCCTCCTCTGGCATATTCCATCTAGTCTACAACCCAGGATCAGGACCTAAGCTAAGGCTCCGGTAGCCGAAGGAACCAGAGCAGGGCATGAAGCAGTGCTGCCGCCTTGTGGACATTTCCTGTAACTACAAGTTGAAATCCAAGGCCTACTGCCGCTGCTGCCAAGTCGCTCCAGGCGTGTCCGACTCCGTGCGACCCTGTAGACGGCAGCCCACCAGTCTCCCCAGTCCCTAGGACTCTCCAGGCAAGAACACTGGAGTGGGCTGCTATATCCTTCTCCAGAGGTCTTCCACACTCAGGGACTGAACCCTCATCTTTTACATCTCCACGGCCTAGGGGCACTTCAAATCACCAAGACCTGAGGGGTTGTAAAGGACATCTGCCCTCCATCGATGCCCTGGAGTAGGCAATGGAAAAGTGAAACTGAAGTCGCTTAGTCGTGTCCGACTCTCTGTGGCCCCATGGACTGTAGCCTACCAAGCTGGTCGGTCCATGGGATTTTCCAGGCAAGAATACTGGAGTGGGTTGCCCTTCTCTTCTCCAGGGGATCTTTCTGACCCAGAGTTGAACCCGGGTCTCCCGCATTGTGGGCAGACGCTTTACTGTCTGAGCCACCAGGGAAGCCCTGGTAAAGCCCTGGAAAAGCAGTTTAAAGCAGGGCGGATCTTGGGAAAAAAGCAATCTCAAAGTAGTTCGAAATACACTGTTTCTAAGTGTCTCCCCGTTTCTCATTCTTTTTTTTTGGGGGGGGGGACAACATGACAAAGATACTCCATGTCACTAATTATTCAAGAATTGCAAATTAAAACTAACACTACAACCAGGATTCACCTCACACCAGTCACAATAGTGAAAGTGAAGTCGCTCAGTCCTGTCCCACTCTTGGAGACCCCACGGTCAGTAGCCTGAACCAGGCTCCTCCGTCCATGGGATTTTCTAAGCAAGAGTACTGGAGTGGGTTGCCATTTCCTTCTCCAGGGAATCTTCCCGACCCAGGGATCGAACTGAGGTCTCTCGCACTGTAGACTGATGCTTTACCCTCTGAGCCACCAGGGAAGTCCTCAGAAAGCCTGTATGCCCTAAGTGCAGGAGAGGGCAGGGAGAAAGCGAACCCTTCTGCACGGCTTAGGACTTGCCTCAGATGGTAAAGCGTCTGCCTGCAGTGCGGGAGACCCGGGTAATGAAACTGCTCACAGCCATGATGGAGCACAGCGCGAGTGGACCCTTAAAACACTGAAACAAGAGCTGCCACGTGGTCTCCTCATCTCACTCATAAACTGCATTGCAGATCGAATCCGTAATTTGAAAAGACACACGCACCCAATGTTCTCTGCACCATGGCTTATGGTAGCCAAGACACAGAAGCAACCNTCAAGTAAGTATAAATGAGCTCATTTACGAAATAGAAACAGATGCACAGACTTACAGAAAAACAAACAAGCTTGTTTCAACCAACAGGGAAGCCTGGGGTGGTGAGAGGAATAATTTAGGAGGTTTGGCTTAGCATATTCACAGCACGTACACAAGATAATTAATGAGGACCTGCAGAATAGCAGAGGGAGTCCTACTCAATGCTCTGAATAACCTATCAGGGCAAAGAATCGGAAGAAGTTGTGTATGTATATATGTATATAAACACATGGATATGTGTGTGTGTGTGTGTATGTATATATGTATATAAACACATGGATGTGTGTGTGTGTGTGTGTGTATCAAAATAAGTGAATCAGGTGGCCGTCCACCCAAAAAAGAGGACCGTGAAAATCCATGCTATTTCACTGTAAAATAAGAATTAAAAGAAAGAACAGAGCTGCCAGTGGTTTCCCCTCAGGCCTGGGTGACCTGGCTGCGGTCCCCTTCCTGGAGCCTGTCTGCCTGGGTCTGAAGGCTGGAGCTAGGCAAAACATGAGGGTGCGCCAGGAAACGACTGCCCCCTTGAAACTGGAGTACCTGGTCTACTATGGATGGGAGCCCAGTCTCCATGTCCAGGTGATACCTCATAAATGTCAACCAATCCTAGGACACTCAAGAGACAATGGAGCCACCGGGCTAAAAATGTTCTGAAAAGTCACCAGGTCTCAACCTCTTCCAGAGGTGAGGTCCACACTGGACCCCTCGTTGTCCCCCACCTAAGTACANCCAATCCTAGGACACTCAAGAGACAATGGAGCCACCGGGCTAAAAATGTTCTGAAAAGTCACCAGGTCTCAACCTCTTCCAGAGGTGAGGTCCACACTGGACCCCTCGTTGTCCCCCACCTAAGTACAAGAGGATCATTCGCAACCCACTTTGGCCAGGGTTTGGGTTTTGTCTGCCATATGCAGTGTAAGGGGGAAGAAGTAACGAGCCTGGCTCTGGCATATTCCATCTATCCTACAACCCAGCAACAGGAGTTGACTCTAGGGCTCAGGATGCTGAAGGAACTGGTGAGGTGAGGTGAGGTGAAGTCGCTCAGTCATGTCCGACTCTTTGCGACCTCATGGACTGTAACCTACTAGGCTTCTCCGTCCATAGGATTCTCCAGGCAAGAATACTGGAGTGGATTGTCATTTCCTTCTCNTTTGGCTCCATCCCTTCATTCTTTTTGGAGTTATTTCTTCACTGATCTCCAGTAGCATGTTGGGCACCTAATGACCTGGGGAGTTCCTCTTTTGGCATCCTATCATTTTGCCTTTTCATACTGTTCATGGGGTTCTCAAGGCAAGAATACTGAAGTGGCTTGCCATTCCCTTCTCCAGTTATATATACATATACATATACATATAGTAAAGAGACCGATTCTCTTGAGAACTGTAATACAAACTTTCAAAAATGTGGAACAATAGGTTACATCACAGAGTGCCAACTCAAGTGTCAACAGGAGTCCCGGGGGAAACAACTGAGGGTAAGAAGGCTCCCTCCCATTTTTGCTGAGACATCCAGCTCTCTCTGCCTTTTTCATTCTCCCTCATTCTCCAGGGATGTAGATACATGAAGCAGTTCATCTCAGTTCCAATGGAAGAAAATACAAACCCAAAATACAAATAGAATACAAATACAAAACAGAAATACAAATTGCTATTTCGTGCAAATACAAAATAGAAACTGACGCTTCGACTTGACAGAGGCTGCAGGGCTTGACGGGACTGCAGCACACTGCAAGCCGGGTGTTCTGTAAACAGTGGCCACGTGTTACCAAGCCTTGGCTGACTGGTGCCGATGGCAAAGCGATACTTCAAGATTTGCCCTTTTTATTTTTTATTTATTTTTTTTTTCAAGATTTGCCCTTTNCAGCACACTGCAAGCCGGGTGTTCTGTAAACAGTGGCCACGTGTTACCAAGCCTTGGCTGACTGGTGCCGATGGCAAAGCGATACTTCAAGATTTGCCCTTTTTATTTTTTATTTATTTATTTTTTTCAAGATTTGCCCTTTTTAAAAAGAGGAACAAGCCATTTGGATTTATGAAAACAATCCAGTTTTTGAAGCTGGCCACTAATACAAATTTTTTTTTAACTGACATACATTTAGGGATAAACACGTTTGGGCCATCTCTGGCTCATAGATCACTAGCTGTAGATGCTTAGGCTAAATGGAATGCGGGTGGAAGTGGGGAGAAAAACAACCCTGTAAGAACATGGTAACTCCATCATCCTCAGAGGCTGAGAAAAGCAGATGCATGTATATGACTTCTTATGAGAAGACATGAGAACTTGTCAAATCAGGACCATATTCAAGGTAGTTGAAAAGATTATCATAATGATGTGGTGGTAATATGAATTAATTGCATAGTGATCCATCACAGATTATACTAAGTGAAGGAGAATATAAAAATAAACACTGAGCTGAAATAGATTTTCAGGAGGAGCAAAGAAAGACTAACCCAGAGAAAGTGGTAGATAAGAAAAAATTTCTATTCTCTTATCCATTTACTGAAAATATAAAGGGACTGAAAAAAATGGGAAAAATAGTTAATATCCTCACATGAACAAACAATTTAAAATTCAGAAGCACCATCAAAGGGTCTTCAAAAGATTGATCCTTTTGTCTGGAATTAATGCACTGGCCTATGGTAATTTTTCTGCTTTGTTAAAATGTTCTGTATAATTTGTAACCTTGGGACAGGTGACATTATCATTCAGTCTTATTTTCTTTATTTAAAAAAGGGTGTTGAACTTGATAGCTTCTGAAAGTTCTTTCAACTTTACTATTTTAGGAGATTCTATTACAAAAGGTGACAGTTGTCCAAGGATAATTGGTACTGTCAAAAGCTCATTCAAAATGAATGCAATTAAAATGTGAACCAAAAATCCACAGCAAATAGTGAAATATTTGATTGAAATGATATGAAAAATGAAATCAAAATTATGAAATTTTTTGCAATGTTAACAACTTTTAAATTATAAATACAGCTATGTATAAAATGTCAGAATGACTACAACTGGAACCAAACACTGATTATTTGGGGGTGAGAATAATTTTTTTGTGACCAATTTGAACAGTAGAGTGAAACAATACCCTTTATTTCGTGTCTGACTTTCACAGTGTAACAATCAAGAGTCACTTGTGTAAAAGTGTTTGAAGGTTTCATCAGGTTTCCTAGGGGTCTCTCTTTATCTTTGATATTTAAATCTTTCTGTTCTGAAGCATTTATCTTGTGATCATTCTTGTCGATTTTCTCTTAATTGCTAGCTGTCTAACTCTCCTAGACCCTTACGTGTCAGTGGCTTTGTGTTCAATTAGAAGAGCTTTCCTTCTCTTTCATAGGCTTTCTGAAATCCCACATTTTGGAGACAAGATTTGTCGAACTTTATTTTGTAATTGCTCTGCATTGCTGAAACAAAGAACTGACAAATATTCAGTCAATAAGGTACCACGCAACATGGACAAATAGTCTGTGTTTGGGAATGGGACTAATTTTACAAAGGGTTAATTATCAGTGAATATTTTTGTACTTACAAGATTCCTCACCCTCAAGTAATTTTAGGATAAAAAGTGAGCAATTAAATATTCTTTCATTCTTTTCAAAAAATGAATTTATAGCCTTTTACATGATTCTCTTCCATTTTAGTGAATGAAACTAGTATTTTTCACTGAATACAGGATAACGTCATTACAGAAAAATTCTGATTTTTTTCTTTATCTCCTCAGTGATAGAAATCATAAATGAACCAATTGTTATTCTCTGAAGTTTATATTGAGGAGAAATAGACAAGAAAATGAACTCATGTAATGATTCTAAAAATCCAATTTCTGGGTATGGACCAAAGTTGGTACAGTTTCAGACCAGGCTCCTATGCATTCTTCAATTAATAGAAACTGAGGTTTAGAATGCTAACATGACACCTGTTTAATTGCATGCTGTGAATTATGTCATTATATATTTTAAAAAGCAAAATACAGATTACAAGTAAAAGGGTAAAAATAAGCTAAAAGATAAAAATTGTCGGAAAATCTGCAAAGAAATGGTCCAAACAGCTGAAACAAAAACTATCACACCCCTTTGATCAGAACCACCCACATGAGGTTTCGTTTTGAAGTTGAAACAATTAAAAAATAGTTAGCAGTGTTCTAACTAGCATGTCTAAGTATAACATGACCAGGGGCAAACTGCAGCTCACCGCTGGGCCACCCTCTGAATTAACAGTTACAACCAAGACACTTTATAATTAAATAATATGTTCAGAACAAGGAGAAAATTGCAGCCAAAGGTCAAATCACCCAATAAGAATGGTCAACCATAAGGTGATAACGTCAACTTTATCAAACAGAACTCAACTTCAGATCAGGTAGGCGGCAGCAGCCGAATCACTTCCGGCACTTGAGGCAGCAGAGAGCAGGGCTGAGCCCTCGCATGCACTGCAGGACACTGGGCAACGTTCCTGCTCTCTACGCACTAGATGCCAGGAGCACAGCACCCATCTCCCTACTCCAGACTGCAGCAGCCACACGCGTCCACGCACGGGCAAATGTGCCCAGGGGCCACAGCTGCTCTTGGAAGACCACTGGAGCTGTGGCTCTTATCTGATGGTAGGACTCCCCGTTTTTACAGAGACTTCTCTTTTTAAAAAAAAAAGTGAAAGTGAAAGTTGCTCAGTCCTGTCTGACTCTTTGCGACCCCATGGACTGTATAGTCCATGGAATTCTCCAGGCCAGAATATTGGAGCGGGTAGCCCATTCCCTTCTCCAGGGGATCTTCCCAACCCAGGGATCAAACCCAGTTTCTCTGGCATTGCAGGCAGATTCGCTACTGTCTGAGCCAGTACAGGGCAGATTCTTTACTCCCTGAGCCAACAGGAAAGCCCAGTTTCCTGTCTGGTGTCTCTATTGTACCTCCCTGGATAATGTCTCAACTTTTGCTCCAGAATATGCCACATTTAAGTTTCTGAGCATTGTTGTTGGGACCATTTTTGATCATTTTTAAGCCACCTGTACTATTACTCAGTAATATTTCTTAAAGCTATTTTTTTCTTTGCACATAGATAGAACCATTCTAGATGCTTCGGAGGGTAGTGAATTCATTTACTACATACAGTAGACACCACTGTACATCAGAGCTTTTGACGCTTCCAGGAATCTCAGCTGAGAAGTTGAACCTAGTCTAAAACCTGGCAGCCACCCCAATCAGCTCCATCTCCCTCACTCCTCCAATCAGCTGCCTCTTAACTCTGTTTCTCACCCTGACTTCACATGGGCAGAGCCTCACACAAACAGAGCTGAAGAATGCTCTACTTCTCATTTTCCTGGTAGGAATCCCCTTCCTCCTCCTTCTATTTATTTATTTATGACTGGCATACGACATATTACTTTTAGATGTACACTTTAAAGCTATTTTTAATGGCAATGCATTTATAATAAATGGAATAAATTTATTTAAAAAGGAAACATGTATCCCACTCTCATAAACAGAAGTGCAGCAGTAACTAGAAATTAATTAAAAATACGTACTGAAAGGCAGAGCAGCTATTAATTTCTAGCAAGATGGCACTGACAACAGGAATCTCATCAGCCTGAGGTCTGCCCTCTGGGGGATTAACAAGTGTTAGAGGAGTTGAGATGTGAACACCAGGCTGAGAGATTCCTTCCTCCTGTGGTACAGTAACAGGGAAGTGAGTAATTTTCTTACTATGTTAATCAATGCTACCTGATATCATGAACAACTTAAAATTGTCATCAAACAACCAGCCCACACTCTTAGGAACATGTTCTTTGTCTATCTGTGGACTTATCTGAAGGAGGTGTTCCTGAGCACAGGGGGTAACACAAGGTCACTGCCATGGACTTCAAACCTGGATGACCTGCCTGATGACCTAGAAACAGTGCTAATTGTACCTCCTCATAAAGTTGTCATTTGAGAGTTCCATGAGCGAATCGACATAGAGTAGCCAGCATGCTTGGAATGCTGTTGGCACACAATGCTTTTGAAAAGTGCCAATTCTCAAAAAGAAAGCCTGTCTTTGAGGTTGAGTCTCCCTCCCACCCTGGCCCTTCTCTCCCTCAAATTATCTCTCTCTGAATTATCACAGTGTAGAACAGTCACAGGAGAGCTCTGCCCTCAACATTTCTAATTTCTTCTTAGACTCAGGAGCTTTGTGAGGTTCAGTCAGGGGCTTGCCTGCTAGACAGGCAAACAGTCCCTCTGCTAAGGTTCGATGTCTCGTCTCCTATCACCGTTGGCAAGCATCTCCTACGTCTCCTACATTGCAGATAGATTCATTATCTCTTGAGCCATTTGGGAGTCACGTGTCGAATCCTGCACCATTTGGTAGTCACGTGTCGAATCCTGCATCGAGGACATTCACCTTCATAGAGGGATGCGGCCAACCCTCATTCTGGGAGGCAGACAGTGAATAAAGCTGAGAGCTGAAGCACTGTGCCAGACCCTCCTTGCTTAATCTTAACTGTGAAGTCCCTATCATTCCCCCCAAAATATGATGAATGGAAAGCTCAGGGAACTTGCCCAAGCTATGATGTTTAGCAATTGGTAGATTTGAATCCACATCTGATCCTAACAGGCATGTTATACCTCGTCGGTAGCAAGCAGACCTCTGTGGAATAGGAACAAACTGACTGAAAATATTAACAGTCTGCATTTGCGCAGTATTTTAGACCTTTCAAAACATTTTCACAGCTAGTATTTCATTTGTATTTACAAAACCCCATTTCGCAGAAAAGCAACTCATTGATTCCAGAGGGTGACTTACACCTTACACAGAGCTTCACAGATATTAAGCTATCCAGTTAACATACTTTGGCAGCAGGGGGTCATTCCAATGTAAATGTGTTTTCTTTGGTCATTCCAAACTTGAAGCTGCAGTGCCAAGGCTGGGAGAGGTTTTTATTTGTATCACTGTGTTTCATTTATTACTGATTTAATTCTCAAACTCAGACAAGCTCATACTTTTCTAGTCTCAAAATTCTATGAAAGCCGAATTTTTTTAAAAATGCAGATGTCTCCTAAGTACACATGTTTCATCAAACATAATCTGTGATTTCCACCTGGTACTTTTCTCTTGGGCTGTGGACTAGTAAATATTTTCATGGCTATTTTAATACTATAGAAAATAATGGGTTCTAATATTATGACTCAGATTATTCAGACATGCTGAAAAGATTACACAAGGCTTTACAATCCATACCCTACCCTGATGTTCTACATGAGTGTCTGGATTCTTTCTTTCCTCACCCACTGTTTTACTTTCCCCAAACACTTGGTAACTTGGAGGCAACTTTGCTTTTAAGTTTTTTTTTTTTTTTTTTTTTTTCTTTTAAGTTTTATTTTCCCATTTCCCAAACCTAGAGATAAAGCAGTCTGATAATCCAAATCCTACCTAGAATGAATCATTAAGTATGGGAGGAAAGAGGTTGCCTCTAAAAGTAGCAGGGAAGTTTTGTGATGAGAAAAGAGAAGTGGCTAGGAAACGTGCCTAGATGAATCAGTCCCAAGAGTCCCTAGACTGAATCTGTCCTTTGAGGCCAATTCCCAGATTTCTAGTTTCTTTCTGCTTTTGATATCTGCTATTTGGCTACAGAAAAGCAAAACGGAAAGGTTTTCCTTCACTTAAAAAGTATTCCTTTTGGTCCTTCCCTGGCAGTCCAAAGGATTCTGTGCTTTCACTGCAAGGAGGATGGGTTAGATCTCTGGTCAGGGAATTAAGATCCCAAAAGCTGTGTGTCCATGCCAAAAAATAGTATTCTTTTTACTTTTTTGAAAGTGTAAGTTTGAGAGAACTGCATCAGAGAGAGCTGTCTCAGAGGGAACAGTTCTATATAGAGTCAGTATAACTTAGTTCACTGGTTCTGGGATTTTCACAGTCATTACGAGTTCTTCCTGGAGACAGTCTGGCTTGGCCTCCAAGGCTCTCTGTCTAAGCCTAGTCACTGATGGTCAGACGCTCAGGCCTTCCCCACTCTTCTCTATGGGTCTTTGGCAGACTGTAAAGTGGGAGCTTATCTTAGCTGTGTCTTGATTCCTTTTCAGTGTTTATTACCCTCTTGGACCTTCTCTGTCCTCATTTCTAAACTGGATTATTACAACAGCTGGAGAATGTGACAGATGCTGGTATAAATGGATGAAACTCTTTTTTTTTTTTCTTTTTTCTCTTGGGCATCAGCCAATATTTCCTTCTTTTGAGTTTGCTAAGGAGGGCAAGCATGTGAGTGTGATCTAGTCACTGGAAGGTGGGCAAAGACAGGTCCTAATCCCAGGTCTTTTCCAGATACAGGATGATTGGGGGTTTAGTTACTAAGTCATGTCTGACCCTTCTGTGACCCACTTTGACTGTACCCATCAGGCTCCTGTGTCCATGGGATTCTCCAGGTAAGAATGCTGGAGTGGGTTGCCATTTCTTTCTCCAGGGGATCTTCCCGACCCAGGGATTGAACCCAGTCTCCTGTAGCGCAGGCAGATTCTTTACTGACTGAGTTACCAGGGAAGCCTTGTTTCCCTGATTGACTGTTTCTAATTGTCAATGGGCTACTAGGAACTTGAGCCCCAAGTTGATCAGAACAGCACCAAAATTTAAAGAAGACTCTGAGTTACAACTCTCCAATGAATGGAGTTCGTGAACTTTTAACATATGCCTATTATGGTATATACTGGAAATTAACTTTGGGAGGCTGAATAATACCCCCTCCCACCAAAGATGTCCATATCCTAAGCCTTAGAACTTATGAGCTACCTTACACAGGAACTTTGCAAATATGATCAAGAATCTTGAGATTATCCTAGATTATCTGGGTGGGCCCAATGTAATCATAAGAGGGAAGCAAAAAGATACTTGACCAATAATGCCTGGTCAAGTTTCACACTGACACTCCAGATGTGTATAAGAGACAGCCCTGGCCCTTCTCTCCCTCAAATTATCTCTCTCTGAATTATCACAGTGTAGAACAGTCACAGGAGAGCTCTGCCCTCAACATTTCTAATTTCTTCTTAGACTCAGGAGCTTTGTGAGGTTCAGTCAGGGGCTTGCCTGCTAGACAGGCAAACAGTCCCTCTACTAAGGTTCGATGTCTCGTCTCCTATCACCGTTGGCAAGCATCTCCTACGTCTCCTACGTTACAGATAGATTCATTATCTCTTGAGCCATTTGGGAGTCACGTGTCGAATCCTGCACCATTTGGTAGTCACGTGTCGAATCCTGCATCGAGGACATTCACCTTCATAGAGGGATGCGGCCAACCCTCATTCTGGGAGGCAGACAGTGAATAAAGCTGAGAGCTGAAGCACTGTGCCAGACCCTCCTTGCTTAATCTTAACTGTGAAGTCCCTATCATTCCCCCCAAAATATGATGAATGGAAAGCTCAGGGAACTTGCCCAAGCTATGATGTTTAGCAATTGGTAGATTTGAATCCACATCTGATCCTAACAGGCATGTTATACCTCGTCGGTAGCAAGCAGACCTCTGTGGAATAGGAACAAACTGACTGAAAATATTAACAGTCTGCATTTGCGCAGTATTTTAGACCTTTCAAAACATTTTCACAGCTAGTATTTCATTTGTATTTACAAAACCCCATTTCGCAGAAAAGCAACTCATTGATTCCAGAGGGTGACTTACACCTTACACAGAGCTTCACAGATATTAAGCTATCCAGTTAACATACTTTGGCAGCAGGGGGTCATTCCAATGTAAATGTGTTTTCTTTGGTCATTCCAAACTTGAAGCTGCAGTGCCAAGGCTGGGAGAGGTTTTTATTTGTATCACTGTGTTTCATTTATTACTGATTTAATTCTCAAACTGAGACAAGCTCATACTTTTCTAGTCTCAAAATTCTATGAAAGCCGAATTTTTTTAAAAATGCAGATGTCTCCTAAGTACACATGTTTCATCAAACATAATCTGTGATTTCCAGCTGGTACTTTTCTCTTGGGCTGTGGACTAGTAAATATTTTCATGGCTATTTTAATACTATAGAAAATAATGGGTTCTAATATTATGACTCAGATTATTCAGACATGCTGAAAAGATTACACAAGGCTTTACAATCCATACCCTACCCTGATGTTCTACATGAGTGTCTGGATTCTTTCTTTCCTCACCCACTGTTTTACTTTCCCCAAACACTTGGTAACTTGGAGGCAACTTTGCTTTTAAGTTTTTTTTTTTTTTTTTTTTTTTGCTTTTAAGTTTTATTTTCCCATTTCCCAAACCTAGAGATAAAGCAGTCTGATAATCCAAATCCTACCTAAAATGAATCATTAAGTATGGGAGGAAAGAGGTTGCCTCTAAAAGTAGCAGGGAAGTTTTGTGATGAGAAAAGAGAAGTGGCTAGGAAACGTGCCTAGATGAATCAGTCCCAAGAGCTCCCTAGACTGAATCTGTCCTTTGAGGCCAATTCCCAGATTTCTAGTTTCTTTCTGCTTTTGATATCTGCTATTTGGCTACAGAAAAGCAAAACGGAAAGGTTTTCCTTCACTTAAAAAGTATTCCTTTTGGTCCTTCCCTGGCAGTCCAAAGGATTCTGTGCTTTCACTGCAAGGAGGATGGGTTAGATCTCTGGTCAGGGAATTAAGATCCCAAAAGCTGTGTGTCCATGCCAAAAAATAGTATTCTTTTTACTTTTTTGAAAGTGTAAGTTTGAGAGAACTGCATCAGAGAGAGCTGTCTCAGAGGGAACAATTCTATATAGAGTCAGTATAACTTAGTTCACTGGTTCTGGGATTTCCACAGTCATTATGAGTTCTTCCTGGAGACAGTCTGGCTTGGCCTCCAAGGCTCTCTGTCTAAGCCTAGTCACTGATGGTCAGACGCTCAGGCCTTCCCCACTCTTCTCTATGGGTCTTTGGCAGACTGTAAAGTGGGAGCTTATCTTAGCTGTGTCTTGATTCCTTTTCAGTGTTTATTACCCTCTTGGACCTTCTCTGTCCTCATTTCTAAACTGGATTATTACAACAGCTGGAGAATGTGACAGATGCTGGTATAAATGGATGAAACTCTTTTTTTTTTTTCTTTTTTCTCTTGGGCATCAGCCAATATTTCCTTCTTTTGAGTTTGCTAAGGAGGGTAGGCATGTGAGTTTGATCTGGTCACTGGAAGACGGGCAAAGACAGGTCCTAATCCCAGGTCTTTTCCAGATACAGGATGATTGGGGGTTTAGTTACTAAGTCATGTCTGACCCTTCTGTGACCCACTTTGACTGTACCCACCAGGCTCCTGTGTCCATGGGATTCTCCAGGTAAGAATGCTGGAGTGGGTTGCCATTTCTTTCTCCAGGGGATCTTCCCGACCCAGGGATTGAACCCAGTCTCCTGTAGCGCAGGCAGATTCTTTACTGACTGAGTTACCAGGGAAGCCTTGTTTCCCTGATTGACTGTTTCTAATTGTCAATGGGCTACTAGGAACTTGAGCCCCAAGTTGATCAGAACAGCACCAAAATTTAAAGAAGACTCTGAGTTACAACTCTCCAATGAATGGAGTCCGTGAACTTTTAACATATGCCTATTATGGTATATACTGGAAATTAACTTTGGGAGGCTGAATAATACCCCCTCCCACCAAAGATGTCCATATCCTAAGCCTTAGAACTTATGAGCTACCTTACACAGGAACTTTGCAAATATGATCAAGAATCTTGAGATTATCCTAGATTATCTGGGTGGGCCCAATGTAATCATAAGAGGGAAGCAAAAAGATACTTGACCACAAAGAGGAGTGTCAGTGTGAAACTTGACCAGGCATTATTGGTCAAGGAATGGAAGAAGGATCAGCCTAGAAACTGGAAGGGACAAGGGATCAGATTCTCTCCTAGAGCCTCCAGGAGGAATGCAGGCCTGCTGCCGCCTTGATCTGAACTCAGTGAGGCTGATTTTAGGCTTCTGATCTCCAGAACTGTAAGTTAATTTATGCAGTTTTCTGTGTCTAGATCTGTGATAATTTGTTACAGCAACAGTAGGGAAGAAATACACAGGCCTTTTTATTTTTTCCCTCTGGTTCTCTTTTATATTGTTTGTATTGCTATCTAGGCCACTTTGGGTAGATGAGACTGTCCTGTGAATGATAACAATAACAGGTAGTAAGTGCTGTGCCTTAACCATAGGCAAGTGATTATCCCTATCATTTTCCAGTTCTTGTATCATTTAATCTTCAAAACAAGTCCAGGAGACGGATCAAATGATTAATTTCCTATCTCTGGAAATGAAGATAATTTTTAGAGAGAAGAAGTAATTTACCTACAGTCACAGAGTTTATTGCTGATATATGCAAGTGGTACAATACCAAAGTTTATACTTTTAGCTGTGTAGAGTGTAGGTATGTAAGTATCTCCATATGTGGGGTACACCCGCTCTAGAAGCTCTGGGAAAACTTGATTTAAAAAACTGTTAGCATAAATAATATGATAGTAAAAACACCACTCTAAAACACTCCATTTAGAATATCCATTCACATTTTCCCAGGTAAAAAGGGCACGTTTTATATTCATCTGTGAAGCGAAAGTGAAGTCACTCAGTCGTGCCCAGCTCTTTCTGTCATGTCCAACTCTTTGCGACCCCATGGACTATAGCCTACCAGGCTCCTCCCTCCATGGGATTCTCCAGGCAAGAGTACTGGAATGGGTTGCCATTTCCTTCTCTAGGGGATCTTCCTGACCCAGGGATGGAACCCAGGTCTCCTGCATTCCAGGCAGATGCTTTAACCCCTGAGCCACCAGGGACGCCCTGTAGCTATGGCTTAAAGATTGACCAATAACTCAGGTCAGGTTGCAGCAGTTTTACCCAAGTGGCTCACTTCCTGTCATCAGATTGCACTATGTAAAATAAGTGCAATAAAAATTAAGTTTCCCTCATTGTATCATAACAGGTTATAGTGAACTGAAATTATATACTTAATTTTTTGCATAGAATATGTCAGGTCATATTCAATAATCTGACTTTATTCAATGAACTGTTTGGACTCACTCAGCTCTAGAAAATCATTTAGATGGTAGAGGGACCATGGCAATTCTTATCTTTCTAAAATACAGGTGCCTGCTGTGACTGTTCAGATTTTACTGGGCGCTTCACTCCACCCTGTCTGAGTGTCCTCATCCATTAAATGAGACACCTTCCCGTCTTATCTGTCCAGTGGGCTTGTTGTGAGGCTGAACTAGATCACATGTGTGAAAACACTTGGAAAACAGAAGCCCTACTGAAATAAAACAAGATTCTCATTAAACTTTACTTCTAACAGAAAGTCTAAAACAGCTATAAAATCTCAATCTTTTAAAAGAAGTTTTTAGGAAAAAAGAAACAGATACTGAAAACTCCTTAATTTCATGAAGTTTCAGTTTAAGAAGATGGAGCTTCTCTTTGTGCTGCTGGAAGCCTGAGAAGGAGAAGCAGAATAAAGCTGCCTAAGCTCTCCCTGAATCTTGACTTGCATTGTCCGGCTGATACTTGTCACCTGCTAGATTTCCAGGCCATACCCAGGCTTTGAGATAAGGATAGGCCTGGATGATTATAAATACTTTAACCCCCTAGCTATCTTCTCTCAAGATCAGTAGATACTCAAAGCATCTCACTGAACCCTTCAAGTCTGAACTCAATCAGAGAACAGGCTTCTTCTTAGTTCCTCTGAGCCAGTTTCCGGCATCTGCTGGTGGAGTGGGTGGAGAGATGATGGAATGACATGTGCAGGAAGCTCTAGCACTGAAGTGAAACACAGAATTCTCACTGTGCCCCCAGCACCTGACATGAGACAAGACTGGGTAAGTGTTTATCAAATGTCAAAGGAAGGCAGAGCCACCATCAAGGCAGATGTAAAAAGCCAAACAGCGTGCAAGGCAATCACTGCAGGAGGAGGAAGAAAGAGAAGAGAAAGGAGAAATTACTACTGTCTTACCCTTAGTATTTCTCATTCTCATGTCATGAATTAGCCAGTAAAAAAAAAAATCCAGCAGAAGTATGCAATACCAAAGGTCATTCAAAGATCCATGACACAACAAAGATGGAGATTTACCAGAAAGATGACCTCTTACTCCAAACTTGACAAATTAAATCAGACTTTCTGAGTCCAAATCCTGACTCTATTACTTATAAACCGTGTGATTTTTGTCAAATTCCTTATTTTCTTTGATTCAGTTTCCTTATTTGTAAGGTGAGATAATAAATCAATTCTACCTCAGAAATTGTTGTAAATATAGAGTTAATATATATAAAAGCTTAGAACAGTGCCTAGAATTTGTTAATGACTGTGGTAGGCTTATAATGGCTCCCAAAGGTATAACCACATCTGAATCGCTGTGTGAAATTAGCAGTTAATTTTATGTGTCAACTTGGCTGGAACATGGTGCCCAATATCTGGTTAAACATTATTCCAGATTTTTCTAGGAAGTGTTTTTGGACAAGTTAACATTTAAATAAGCAGACTTTGAATAAAGCAGATTACCTCCCATAATGTGGGTGAGTCTTATCTAGGCAAATTAAAGGTCTTAATTGACAAAGACTGATCTTCTCCAAGCAAGAAGGAATTCTGCCTGCAGACTACTTTTGGACCTGAACTACAACTTCTTCCTAAGTCTATAGCCTGTTGGCCCACCTGAAGATTTTGGACTCACCAAGCATCCCACAGTATAGCATCAGTCAATTGCTTAAAATAAATCTCTCTCTCTCTCTCTCTCTCTATATATATATATATATATACACACATATGCATATATCTATACATAGGCATACCATAACTCATTTTATTGCATTTTGCTTTACTGAGCTTCGCAAATACTGCATTTTCCCCCCCAAAATTGTGGCAGCAACTGTACATCAAGCAAGTCTATTGGCACTATTTTTCCAGCAGCATTTGCTTATTTTATGTCTCTGTGTCATGTTTTGGTAACCCTAACAATATTTCTAACATTTTCAATATTATTATATTTGTCATGGCAATCTGTTATCAGTGATCTCTGACATTACTACTACAGTTTACTGAAGGCTTCTCTTCTATGTGTCTTTCTCCTTTGTGATGTGTGGGCATACACATCTCTGTGTACACACACACACACACACACACACACACACACACACACACACACACACACACACACACACACACACACACACACACACACACACACACACACACACACACACACACACACACACACACACACACACAC
>SJYW01031268.1:483064-516067 GCA_006410735.1 Raphicerus campestris | reverse complement strand
CAAATATACATTTCTCATTATGAATCAGAATATCACCGTGGCTTTACCAACATTTAAACTGCAGACACCATCCCACACGTGGGAAACTTTCACTGCCAAGTCCCCTGTGTGCCCATCCATCCCTTGGTCTTGGCTTCCAGGGCTCCTCCCTTGGGCCCCCCTAACACTCTCTACTTTGTGGTATGGCCACAGACCTAGAAGCAAAGGGTTGTAAACACTCATCATGGCGAGCAGGCCTGGACCCTCCCCCAGGGTTAAGGCTAGCATAGAATTTAATTTGTTGTTAGCCTTGCCACAATGATTGTGAATTTAAAAAAACATATTACTCTTGGTCAACAGGATTATGCGTCAATGTATTATACAACATGTTGAAGGCTGAGGGTCTGTGTTTTTATTTTCTAGGTGGATGGGATAGGAGACTGTATTAGTCTGTTTGGGCTGCTATAATGAAAATACCATGGATTGAGTGGTTTAAACAACATTCATTTCTCAAGGTTCTGGAGTCTGGGAACTCCAAAGTCACAGTGTGAGCAGATTTGGTTTTAGGTGAAGGCCCTATTCCTGATTCATAGCTTTCTCGTGTGTTATCTCCTAGCAGAAGGGATGAGGGATTACTTTATAAAAGTACTAAGCTTATTCAAGAGACCCCACTCTCATGAGTTAAGCACCTCCCAAAGACCCCACCCACTAATAACATCACAATGGCATTAAGATTTCAATCTGTGAATTTTGCGGAAGACACAAACATTCAGAACGCTGTACCATCCAAAGACCCCACCTCCTGTGACCATCACACTGGGAGGTTAGGATTTCAACATATGAATTTGGAGGGGTACTTTCAGTCTATAACAGAGGCTTTCTGAAGCACTGACCTGAAATCAATGTTAAAAGCAATGAGTTGGTGACACTTCGATAACACCATTTTAAACACCATTCTCCAACAGAAGCAACTAAGCGCTCTTTGGCGAACTGACTGATTCTAGGGCAAGGGCAGTGAAAACAGATGAACCTGGAGCATTGTGGACTGCAAGATAGTGAGGGAGGATCCCCCAAAACAAAACAAGAACAGAAGATGTGGGCATATTACAAGGGCACATACTGAAAGAGTTCTGAATGGCTAAAGGTGGAACAATGTGAGCATCAATAAGTGACAGGTTATAACCCGAAGAAGAAAATAAATACCCAGGAGCTCACAGTGATATAAATGAATGAACAAAAAAGTGAGGGAGAATCAATGACTCTTCTTTAAGAAGAATTTCAATTGATAAACGTAAACAGAGTGAAATAGAAAATCATCTTAAGCACACCACAGTAACAAATGCCACTGGGATGATACACTGATGGATACTAACATAGATGGATGAAATTTTAGGTAGAAAGAGTATTTGGATAGTTTCAAAGGTTCTCCTTCAAATATTTAGTAATAACACACAGGGGGAAAAGTAACTTTATAGTCAAGAAATCTGGAAAACCATCTTAGATAAGTGACCAGTTAACATCACCCCTGATACTTAGCAATGATCGTGTGCTCCCTGATTTAACACAGAGGAAAGTGCATCGCCTGTGTGGTATCCTTTTCTCTTCTGCATCCACACTTGAACAGTGAAGAAACATCAGACAAACACAAAGGGAGGGACTGTCTTTAAAACAAAGGCCCAGTACTCTTCACAAGTGACCAAGTCATGAAGACAAAGATAGAGAAGTTGTCACAAATGAGAGGAGACTAAGGAAATGTAAAAATTAAATGCAATTTGGGATCCTAATTGGATCCTGGAACAGAAAAAAATAATCAATTGTAGAAAACTATTGAGATCTGAAAAAATTCCATAGTTTAGTTAATAGTAGTATAGAAGGTTACTTTCTTAGATTTGATCGTTATTTTATGATATGTAAGGGGTTAGCCCAAGGGGAAGCTGGGAATGTGGGAACTCTGCACGATTTTTGTTACTTTTAAGTCTAAAATTATCTCAAAATAAAAGTTTTTAAAAATGAACTTAGGAATCAAAGCCCAGTAGAGTTTTCTACATTATGGCATGTAAAGAAAACATTTTCCCCCATCATGAAACTTAATGGAATTATATATTGAATTTATAAAAATAAACACAAAACTTTAAAGAAAAATTAAACCACCAACATGTAACTTAAAAACATTTATTCAACAAATCTTTATCAATTTCCTACTATGAGCTAGGTAATATGCTATCACAAATATATATATATTTTTTTTATGACCTTCATTTTAAAATCTCTCTGTAGTATGAAGTAGAATTTTCTAGACATAAGCCTATCTATTTTTTCTGGAGAAACTGTTTCTGGTCCACTTGTGCCACCAAAAGAAGCCCTAGGTGGCTGCTGGTGGTTCTATTTCCAAGTGTTATCCTGATGCCACTGGGTATGTGAGGGAGGGTTCAGGAAATTTTTGCTGTATTCTACTCTGGAACAATAAATTTTAGTGCCTGTGTGTTCTCTCAGTAAATAAATGAGAACACGCTATCCCAACGCTCAGCCTGGGGAAGGTTAAGCTTAGCTGGTCCCTCACATCACAGGAGAGAACCAGGAGCAGAATCTTGACAAAGTACCATCAAAGTGTCTCTCCCACATCCCACAATGAATTAGGTCACTTCAATGTGATGTGGCTTGTTTTATGGATGCCAGACTATAGCTTCAGTTATGTACATAAGATAGGATGGGAAAATCAATCTAACCTGATAATTGTGCTCAGGGATAATATCTCAAATGCACGATTTGATGAGAGGATTACACAGCATCTTGCAGTGAGTTACAGGAACACAATTATGGGATCTTACAGTGGCTGCAGCTCACTCAGTTGACATGACATAGTTTCAACCTTTATCAAGTTTCTTTTCAGTGCTTCAGCTCAAGTGTTTATTTGCCTTGAACTTTGCACTGCTGATTGGAAAAATTAAGGCCCACTTGACAGATCTGATAGCAGTGAGCTATGAAATAAAACAACCAAAAACCCCAAGAGTCAAGCAAACAGGAAGAATGTGAGATCTTACAGGAAATGGAAATAACTGTGGATGCAACAATTATGATAACAATAAGGATTTCTTTTAAAAAGCAGCTACATCTGTGAATCTACTTCTAATTTTTAAAAATATTCACCAGTTAGTTGTATATTTAGAGGACAAACTAGTGGTTACCACTTTTGGGAGGAGGCAGAGTAGGGGCTGGGAATGGGAGGCAGAAACTACTGGATAATGACAGGCTCAGGGGTGTATGATACAACACAGGGAATACAGACAATATTCTGTAGTAACTGTATATGGAGAGTAACCCTTAAAATTGTATACAGCTAAAAAATGTAAAAACTGACAACCTAAAAAGAAAAAGGCAGCTAGAAGGTGTGCATGTATATGTGTATATACACCCATACACACACATCCACTGAAGGTAAATAGGTTGTATAGGAGAGAAAAAGAACAGAAATAAAAGATATTCCTGAGGAATGAATATGGATAAGACAACAATGAGGAGTCTAAATATATTTGTGGGCCTCACATGGTCTGGTAGGTATACAAAGGTGCACGTGCACCCTAAGAAGCACAGTCTTGGCACTGTAGGGTATTTAATGAAACCCCACTCCTTACTTGTGCCTCCTGAAAATAGTAAAGGAACCCCATGCACGCTCATCAGCAACACTTCTCCAAACCTCCTTCCTATATTATATCAAGTCACCAAACGCTCTTAAGCCTAAGTTCAAGGGGGTTTCTTCCTCTATTTTTATTCCTTTTCCCCCAGTTCTTTATCATGTAGGTCCATTCTACTAGCTGTCTTCTTGCCTCTGATCTGCTTTTTGTGATTTTCATGTTTCCTTGGGAGAAGATGAGCTCAGGGTCTTCACACTCTATCATTTTGACCCTTCTCTCACCCCTACCCTGATCTTCTTGCTTGTGATTCTGTCTCATAGAAGATCAGGAAACTGGAGTCACTAAAACTCTTTAAGTGGGTATAGATGATGACAGAGGAAGCTGCGTGTGTACGTTTGGGGAGGGGGCACAGGGAACAGTCCCATGTTCCAACCGCAGAGAAGGTTGTGGCTTGTTCCAGAATCAACCTGGTAGTGAAAGAATCCCTTTTTTCCACGAAGAGGTTTCTCCTTTCTCACCACACAGCAGCTTTGTTGCCATGCTCTCCATTACAGAAAGAGGTTTTCTCAGACTTAAAATTTGAGAAATGCAAGCAAGAAGCCAATTTGTAATTGTTACCCATGGGTAATTCAGACACAGGGGGCCCATAGGTAATACCATTCTAGCTCTTGCTAAGCAGCTGCCTCCGCATCCAGCCCTCTTCCCCTCGAAAGTTTCATAAAAGCTTTTTATTACGTAATTATACTTCTGTGTTCTGTAGTTGTGTGAGGTAACTTGCAATTAGCATACTTAATTAGGAAATTAGGTGTTATAATCACAATATNTTGGAAAAATTAAGGCCCACTTGACAGATCTGATAGCAGTGAGCTATGAAATAAAACAACCAAAAACCCCAAGAGTCAAGCAAACAGGAAGAATGTGAGATCTTACAGGAAATGGAAATAACTGTGGATGCAACAATTATGATAACAATAAGGATTTCTTTTAAAAAGCAGCTACATCTGTGAATCTACTTCTAATTTTTAAAAATATTCACCAGTTAGTTGTATATTTAGAGGACAAACTAGTGGTTACCACTTTTGGGAGGAGGCAGAGTAGGGGCTGGGAATGGGAGGCAGAAACTACTGGATAATGACAGGCTCAGGGGTGTATGATACAACACAGGGAATACAGACAATATTCTGTAGTAACTGTATATGGAGAGTAACCCTTAAAATTGTATACAGCTAAAAAATGTAAAAACTGACAACCTAAAAAGAAAAAGGCAGCTAGAAGGTGTGCATGTATATGTGTATATACACCCATACACACACATCCACTGAAGGTAAATAGGTTGTATAGGAGAGAAAAAGAACAGAAATAAAAGATATTCCTGAGGAATGAATATGGATAAGACAACAATGAGGAGTCTAAATATATTTGTGGGCCTCACATGGTCTGGTAGGTATACAAAGGTGCACCCTAAGAAGCACAGTCTTGGCACTGTAGGGTATTTAATGAAACCCCACTCCTTACTTGTGCCTCCTGAAAACAGTAAAGGAACCCCATGCACGCTGATCAGCAACACTTCTCCAAACCTCCTTCCTATATTATATCAAGTCACCAAACGCTCTTAAGCCTAAGCTCAAGGGGGTTTCTTCCTCTATTTTTATTCCTTTTCCCCCAGTTCTTTATCATGTAGGTCCATTCTACTAGCTGTCTTCTTGCCTCTGATCTGCTTTTTGTGATTTTCATGTTTCCTTGGGAGAAGATGAGCTCAGGGTCTTCACACTCTATCATTTTGACCCTTCTCTCACCCCTACCCTGATCTTCTTGCTTGTGATTCTGTCTCATAGAAGATCAGGAAACTGGAGTCATTAAAACTCTTTAAGTGGGTATAGATGATGACAGAGGAAGCTGCGTGTGTACGTTTGGGGAGGGGGCACAGGGAACAGTCCCATGTTCCAACCGCAGAGAAGGTTGTGGCTTGTTCCAGAATCAACCTGGTAGTGAAAGAATCCCTTTTTTCCACGAAGAGGTTTCTCCTTTCTCACCACACAGCAGCTTTGTTGCCATGCTCTCCATTACAGAAAGAGGTTTTCTCAGACTTAAAATTTGAGAAATGCAAGCAAGAAGCCAATTTGTAATTGTTACCCATGGGTAATTCAGACACAGGGGGCCCATAGGTAATACCATTCTAGCTCTTGCTAAGCAGCTGCCTCCGCATCCAGCCCTCTTCCCCTCGAAAGTTTCATAAAAGCTTTTTATTACGTAATTATACTTCTGTGTTCTGTAGTTGTGTGAGGTAACTTGCAATTAGCATACTTAATTAGGAAATTAGGTGTTATAATCACAATATGGAACAAAAATTTGTCATGAAGTTTTAACTCATAAACAAATGGATTTTTTTTCTTTAAGGAGGAAAAAACCCCCACAAAAATCAATGTTAACTTTCTGTTTTGGCAGATAGTGAGATTTAATTTATGTGCAGCTAAAAGGGAGCAGTCCATCTGTTTTCCAGATGGATCCCGCCTTCCCCTGTAGTTGGGGATGAGTCACTCTGGTGTGTAACTGTCCCTTCAGTCGCTACTTGGTGTTCTCTCTAGGGTAGACCTTCGGCTGATTTTCCATGAGACATGCGTTATAGAGAGTTGGTGCCAACTGATCCAGTTCACTCTATTCAAGATATGCTTAGTGTGCCCCACTGTGTGCTAGGGCCCTGAGGTGATAAAGATGGAGTTAATCAACTTCGATGGGAGACCAACTTCTAAATACATTGGGCACTGATACAGGGATACAGGAAATTAACAGGAACACTGAAGAGAGAGTGCCTAATCATGAGAGCAAGACAGCCACCTTATATGACATTTCCCAGGAATAAAAATCTATGTTTGAGCTGGATGCAAATAACCTGTTCAAATATACTATGTATCCCACACCATAGTTCTTTACATGGAGTCCAGGGACCCCCTTCAGATTTCATGAGTGGCCTTGATTTTCTACTGGGCCTGCCTTCATTCTATCTGAGAACAGGTGATGAGTTTACCTATCTTGTGACATGGGAGATACGAAATTATAGGTAAAATGTCATGAATCTGCGTATTTTTTTTTTCCTAGAGAAAATGTGAATGACTAATTTTACTTTTGAACTTTTAAAATTCTGTATTGGGGTATAGCTGTTTAACAATTTTTGATAGTTTCAGGTGAACATGTACATGACTATAGGATATATAAACAATGGTGTCTTGACCCACAAAATACTAATATTTATATTATAAATATATGCATGACATTAATTTCACAAATATTGCCTAGGTGACAGTGAAGGGNTTAACAATGTTTTGATAGTTTCAGGTGAACAAGTACATGACTATAGGATATATAAACAATGGTGTCTTGACCCACAAAATACTAATATTTATTTATATTATAAATATATGCATGACATTAATTTCACAAATATTGCCTAGGTGACAGTGAAGGGATGCAGCTCCTACTTTCAAGCTGTCAAAGAAGACAAAGAACCAAAGAATGGCATCAATGGTCAGTTAACCAAAGACACATGCTCCTTTTCCATAGAGCAGCGCTGCTGCTAGGGAGCAGCTGTCTTGTCCACAATGTTTCACAACCCCTCTTGCTTCCAAGTGCAGCCTCATGATGAGTTTTTGCCAATAAAATGGATGATATGATGGGTATCATTTTTAAGCTAAGTCAAGAAGTAGGTCCAAAAAAAAAAAAAAGGTGTTTGTTCTCTTTGGCAATAACTGTGGAAGATGGCAAAGCTACAAGACAGAAGGAGCCAGGGTTCCTGAATACCCAGGAAAGGCTGCTTTGTTGAAACCTGCACTGTTAAGATTCAACAGAATGTGGTTTCAGTAAGAAAATAAATATGTATCCTAATGGCCACTGACATATTTGTGTTTGTATATTACAGAAGGTAAGACTGACTTGTGATACAAAAGCCAAGGTCAACAGAGAAGTGATAAATGGAATGAGATACTAGAACAGGGGTAAGGAAGATTCAGGAAGCATCTCAATTGGGACAAAGCATCCAGCAACACCTCAGTGAAGAGTGGATACCAAGGTGAGGGTCCATGGAAGGTGAACGGGGCTGGCAGAAAGTGAGTGATGGAAGGCAAGCATTCAAGCAGAGGGGGAAAAAAAAACATGCAAAGCCCTGGAGGAGAGAGTGAGGAGGGACTGGCTGACAGTGGCCAGTTGTGACTGGAGTAGAGAATGAAATACTGGTGGAAGTAAGAGAAAACTGCAAAGTCTAGATCCTGAAGGAGTTTAAACTTGATTCAAAGGGCAAGATAATGGTAATCACCTGCTTTGGATTTTTCAAAGATAATTCTGGTTGCTGTGTGAAGGATGAAGGCAGCAAGATGAAAACAGGGTGGTTAATGCATAGGCCAAAGTCTAATGCTGATATGCAGGGACAGTCGTCCAAACTGATGAAGAGGCGATGGGAAGAGACGGAAGTGACAGGATGAGTCGGGACTAGATAAGAAGAGAATACACAGGGCTAGAGTCAGAGATGGATGCTGATATGACAGTGGAAGGGGCAGAAGACTTTGAACACACGATAATGTTGCCAGCCCTGGTTTTGCTGTTAAGTTGGTGTGTGCTTTTCATCTATGCAGGTTTAGTTTTACCTGTAAACTGGATGGTAAAACTCAGATTGACATATATACACTACCATCTATAAAATAGATGGCTACTGGAACCTGCTGTAAAACACAGGGAGCTTAGCTCTATGCTCTGTGATGACCGAGAGGGGCGGGTGGGAGAGAGGGAGGTCCAAGAGGGACGGCATGTATGAGTATGCATACCTGATTTACTTCATTGTTCAGCACAGATTAACACAACATTGCAAAGCAATTATACTCTAAAAATGTTTAACAATGAAATAAAATCTCTTATCTATACAACAAAATAATGAGACCCTGCCTGTGGAAGTGTTTTATAACTCTGCAGAGCTTTATAAAGGAAAGGCATTCACCTAGAGATAGAAGCTACATAACCACAGTCCAATTTTCTTTGCCTCAGCAATCTAAGGATTAGAGTACTGTTAGGACCACTTACAGAGGAATTTCAGAGGGTCCGCATGGAGAAGGATCACTTTCTACTCTGGTGGATCAACCTCACAAGGAATGTGCAGTGGTGCCTCCCTCTGTGAACCCACCATTTCCCTCAAGGTTAGTTATAAATGTTTCAGGTTGCCTCATCTTTCCTTCACTAAATGGCATTTGGAAACATTGCATGCCTTGATGTCTTTGAAGTTATCCTATCTTCCAGCATAGCCCCTGGCTCCATGCATGAACTACTCTTCCATCTCAGTCTTCTGGTTACTAATAGCAATAAGATGGTCTCCATGATGGAGATCCATGGAGATCAGTGTTCTGAAGTCTCGTTATTTCCACCAAAGGGACTGAGGCCTCTATAGAGCTGGACAATAGAGAATGGCCTTTCTTTCCCTGAATTAATTTCTACAAGACCTCTTTGTGACCACAGGGTAGAAACACACTTGGAACATAATAAACATTTGCTCTGTGGCTCCTACTATCATATAACGTGTGAATAATGCAGTTCTTTCCCTTTATTCCTGATACCAGCTGGGCTCACTGTACTATATTTGACAGCTAATTTGACTCAAGACATTGAGTTCATTAAAAACAAAAGCCAAAACAGAACCACCTCTACATTTAACTAATACAACTTAGATATTTAAGTCTGACTTGCAGAAATACTTGCCATTTTCCTACACATCTGGATCTTGAATTTAAAAAAAAACAAAACCGTCTCTTCAACCAGATTGACAAAGAATTTTTTGGACCAAAAGAAATCCAATTCAAGCAATTATTCTTACATGTACTTTCTAAGCTATGGCCAATCTTGATGGGTGGCAAGTCACCATTTATAGTACAATGAATCTTTGATTGAAGTACCTTTAGGTCAAAGATAAAAAGGAGCAGTTCATACAACACAGCAGATGGTATGACAAACTCTTTGCATAAAACAACAATTTGCAGCAAGTATAGATGTATCATTAGTGCTTTTGGAACCATAAACCTCTCATCTGATTGCGCCATTTACAGTGTTTGATAGGGTGTATTGTGATATCTAATTTAGTTGTACTCAGGCGCAGCATAGACGATGCACCTCATTTGTGCTTGCAGTTCATCAAATGTCTGCCATGTACTTGTGATGAGAGAGGATTTCCAAAGGGAAAGGGAGGATACAGGGTGAAATGCAGTGGAGCCGGGAGCTGCCACCTCGAATGTGCCACCTGGGGCAGGAAGATGATCCTGGAGGCCAGGCTGGGCAGCCCTCTCAGATGGTGTTTCTGTCTCATGGTGCTCCACAACTGAGCAGTAAAGCCTTCTACATGTGATGGGCACTGCAGTGGGTGATGGTTTCTATCTGCTCAGCGTGTATTCCCATCTCCCTCTGGTAACAGAACCCCCTTTTCCTTTGGAAACTCCTCCATCAGCACAGCTGGTCGTTTTGAGACTGTGAAGCATCATGCCCTACTCCTCAACACTGTGGACTGGGCTGGGCACAAAGACCAAGCTGGGCCAGATAGTACACTTCCCCTCTGGAAATGGTGACGGCTCAGGAACAGGCTTGTGATCAAAGTCAGATCAATTAAGGTTCAGATTCAAACCTGATCAAATTAGTCAGACAGACAGCATGTTCTCAGTTTTAGCTCATCAGTTGTGAACACACAGGCTAGGGCTCTCAGAGACACATGTGATACGTGACAAGGGCCGTGCCAGCGAACATTCACACTGCATGTTCCTGAGGCCAGGAGCTAATCGCACACTTGGACTCCCCAGGTGCACATGCTAATATATTTCATTCCCTCCATTCCTTCAGGCAGCTGGTTTGGGCTGGGTTTCTGTTGCATTACAGAGTTCTAATACAGTTAAACAAATGCAGTTTCAATGAAGGGGTCAATTAAACATCTCCATGTCTCACTGTACTGTGACCCATACCTAGGCACGACTCATGCTAGATTTCTGATTCCAGAGTATATAAAATGATTACTCCTAGCACATTTCCTTTTTTTTTTTTGCAAGAGAGATAAAAATTACATTAGGGTGAAGTTAGCCAAGAGGCCATTTTTTCCCCCCATGTGTGGAAGGAAATTGTTTTTCAGTGTTAAGAGGTAGGATGTCACCATCCATCACTGCCATTACAGACTCTGTGTATACACCAATTTCCTCTTGGACAAAGGCAGAAAGAGGTGTCTTTAAAGGTGATGAGATGTCACAAAGAAAAATAATCCTTTTCTGCATTTGTATCCCACCCTCCATTTCAAGTCTCCATTTCCTTTCGCNTCAGCCATTTCTTTGTTCTGGGTGGTAGTAATTGTTACCAGTGACCTCCTGATTATACTCAGTCAATACACTGCTTAATTGCTTATATTGTTTTAACTTTCTAGGTCGCTTAGTATTCTGGGCTGCTCCCTTCACTAAACCGTCCCCTTCTCGATTCATTTGCAGCGCAGCACTGCCTTTAGTGTCTCCTGATTTATGGCCATCTAGCGTGTGCTTGCTGGTTCCTCTTCTTTGGTATTCCCTTTTAAGACACTGCCTATCGTTGCCTTTCTCTTCTCCCTCCACCTGCTCCACCTGCGTACTCTTCTCCAGTGCTGCACATTCATCTGTCAGCTGCATACACATGGTCTCAGAACAACGTCGGCAGCTCCTGGCCAGTTTTCTCCATTTATACCTTCCTAGACGACCCGCAGGTGCCCCAGAGGAGATAGCCCAAGTGGAACTTGTCTCCAGTTGACATAACGTGCCCTGAGTTCTTGCTCTTGCTACATTCTGAAATATGGTGATGGTGTTATTAACAAAGATGAAGGTGAAGGTAGAAAGAAGAAGAAAGCAAAGAATTATAAACATTCTCTTCCAGTGCAGTTCTGAGTGCTTTGTATATGTTAAATCATTTAGTCCTTACATTATTTCTGTTAGGAATGTGCTCTTACTGTCCTCATTTTGCAAAGAAAGAAATGGAGGCAAAGACATGGGGAATAACTTGCCCAAAAATATATAGTGAGTAGTGTCAGAGTTCAAACCCAGAAAGACTGGTTCTCAGTGCCACCTTGCATACTTCTTCTCCCTGTCTCTGAAGATAGCAGTGATGCCCATCTGGTCACCTGAAAATGAACCTAGATACTCCCTCTTCCTCAGTATCCAGTCAGCCACCAGCAGGGACCTTGATTTGAATGCTCAGGATGGAGGGTTATAGAGAAGGGAGAGAAAGGCCATTCCATTTATCTGGAGTTATGCAACATGGTAAATAGATGAACAGGCACAAAAATCACTCATAATTTTAAAAATTCCTCATAATGCAGTGTGGAATGTCATGTGCTTTTTCTATTTTTCAAATATTTATCCTATACAAACATGACTAATATAAGAAATGATTTGAAAATGATGCTTCAGTGGCAAAGTGCAATTCACAACTTGTGCCTTGGTAAAATGAGATGTGTTAGTCTCATTCTAAAAGCAATTTTTGCTTAATATGGAATCAAAGCAAAGGGTGGAGGCTTTGGGTGCCTCAATTCCGTAACACTTCTAAGTGTTACAATAGAGAGATAGGAGTGAGCTTATCTGAAAGTCATTTAGTAAAGACTCTTTTGTGACATTTTCCCCAATGTTTGAGGAAGGTAAACTAACCTAACTACTTTATCTTTTAATATGAGCTATTTTCCTTTAAAGACATATTTGAGCAAAAGGACTATGTCAGGCAACAAAGTAGGTGCTAAGAATACAGCAGTGATAAGACAGATGTGAACGTTGCCGTCAAAGAGCTGAGAAGCAGTTGCAAATAAAAAAGTAAATAAGTAAAAGCAGAGTAGTGAAATAATTATGCCCTAAGAGTGTTATGAAGAAAACAAAAAGAGGTCTAATATGAAACATAGTTCACAAGATAGCTCTCTAAAAGCTATCAAGGAAGACATCTCCAAGGAGGTGAAATGCAGACTGAATCCTGCCCTCTCCACCCGGCTCACCCCCTGCTCCAGGATGAGGATGAAATGCTTGACTTCTCCCCACCCTCTCTCCTTCCATTTATCTTCCTGATACCATTTATCATGCAGAGTGCGTTTCCCAGTAGGTAGTCACTCCAAAACCAGAGACCACATTCTGTTCACCAAAGGGCTCTTGGCACTGCTATGGAAGTGATACCACTCAGTTTAAAAATGGGCTAATGCTATGAATAGACATTTCTCCAAAGAAGAGAAAAATATGGTCACCAAACACATGAAAGGGTACTCAACTTAATTAGNTGGCACTGCTATTGAAGTGATACCACTCAGTTTAAAAATGGGCTAATGCTATGAATAGACATTTCTCCAAAGAAGAGAAAAATATGGTCACCAAACACATGAAAGGGTACTCAACTTAATTAGCCATCAGGGAAATTCAAATCAACATCACAAGGAGATACCACTTCACATCCACTAGGATGGCAATAATCAAAAAGAGACCTAAATATTGGCAGGGATATGAGGAAATTGGAAGCTTCGCACCCTGCTGATGGGAATGCAGAATGGTGCAGCCACTATGGAAATAGTACAACAGCTCCTCAAAAAATTAAAAATAGAATTACTATATGATCCAGCATTTCTTTTCCTTGGAACATACCTTAGACAAACGAGAACATATGTCCATACAAACACTGTACGTGAATGTTTGTAGCAGCTTATTCATAGTAGTGCCAAGGTGGAAACAACCCAGATGCCCATCAGCAAATGAATAAATAAATGAACATGGTGTATCTATACAATAGACTATTACTCCACCATAGAAAGGAATGAATACCTGAGTGGATGAACCTTGAAAACAGGATGCTAAGTGAAAGAAGTCAGTCACGAAAGATCATGTAATGTGGGTTCCATTTAAATGAAACTTCAGAATAGGCAAATCCGTATAGACAGGAATGGGAGCCTAGGGCTGAGGAGAGGGGAGAATTGGAAGATACCTGCTAAAGGGTCTTTTGGGGGTGATTAAAATAGTCTAAAATTATTGTAGTGAAGGTTGTACAACTCTGTAAATATGCTAAAAACTATTGGATTATACATTTAAACTGTGTGAATTATACAGTATATGAATACATATCTTAATGTTAGAAACACCGCGGGAAGAAAAAGCCACCTCTAAGGACCGTCGATGGAAACCTTTATTGGGCAGTCGCTCTCGGGCAGAACTCCCGGGGGGCGAGCGAGCAAGGGAAGGGAGTCTGCGAGGTATGAGGGGTGAGGATGGGGCTTTATAGCCAGGGCTGGCGTTCAAGCCAGGTTCTCCCATATAAGGTAGGAAGCACGGGCTGTAGCGGTGGTTGGTGTCCAAGGACTCCATGTCGGCACTTGATTGGGCCAGGCCATGGGGTTGGTTCCCGGAAGTTTAGTCCGCTCCTGGTTCCTGTTTGGANTTCTCCCATATAAGGTAGGAAGCACGGGCTGTAGTGGTGATGGGTGTCCAAGGGCTCCATGTCGGCGCTTGATTGGGCCAGGCCATGGAGTTGGTCCCCAAAAGTTTGGTCCGCTTCCGGTTCCTGTTTGGGCGGTGGCCAACCGCCAGGACCTTCCAGGCTGTGATGCATCCGGCTAGGCTTGACCTCTCACTTAATAAAGCCATTACTNTGGGATTTTCATACTGTTCTATCAATTTGGGGAGTGTTCAAGCATTTTACTTCTGTTGAGACATTTATTTCAATAAATTGATATAAAACCCTTCACCCATTCCTATTTAGAGCTGAGGAATAAACCTATTTGTAATGACTCTTACATAAGACTTGCATTGAATACTTCTTTATTGTAATCTGACATTACATGTAATTAGAAATAATATGGGAGCGGAATCAATCATCCGTGGCGGAGGGATTGAGATAAAAATGACTCATTTGACTGGGTTGATTTGAAAAATTAATAACAGCAGAGGTAATTACTAACCTGGGAGAGCCAGACTCTTGATCATCCTTGAACACTTTTAAACATGAAGTACACAGAGACTCATCACTGTGGGGCACAGGCAACGTGCTGGAGCCAACAATCAACTGGCTCAAGTGGCTTAAAACTCACATCCTCCAGATCAGTGCTTCTCAACCCAAGGCGACTCTGTCCCCAAGGGGACATCTGACAATGGCAGGGCACGTTCTTGGCTGTCCCAGCTTGCGGCATGGATGCTTCTGGCACCTAGCAGGCAGAAACCAGAGAAGCTGCCACATATTTATTCTACAACACACAAGTGAGCCCCTAGGGCACAGAGGAAATGGTGACCCACTCCAGTATTCTTGCCTGGAGAATCCCATGGACAAAGGAGTCTGGCAGGCTACAGTCCATGGGGTCACAAAGAATCGGGCAAGACTGTGTGACTACCACTTCACTTTACTTCAGGACACAGAATTGCCCAGTGACAATACCGCCAAGGTTGAGAAACCTGGGCCCTGGGCACTGGCCAGAGTCACTGACTGCCCTGACTCAGAGCTCACATGGAGGGTCATTAAACAGACGTGCTAAAATTCATTGCATTACATGCCCATATACGGCTTGTTTATGCCTCAAGAAATCTGATGTACACTTCGTTTCATGTTGTACAAAGTGGACAATGACCGCTTTGCTGGTAACCAAAACAGTAGAGCAAGTAAACTAGCTACCAAACCTCTCGTCAGGTTCCCCAGGTCTTAAAGCAACATGATCTTCCCTGCCACCTTAGTCCAGCAGACAATGGCAGGTTTCGTTGGGAAGGATTTAGCATGCCTCAGATCATGACATTGGCATGGCTTACTTACCTACTTCATTCTTTCAAAAATCAAACAACTATGGCTACTCCTTTATCTCATATGATACAGACACTATACTGTACTGTTCAGAGGAGTTAGCTATTTTCTGACATTCTTCCAGAGATGATATTTAATCTCAGACTGGATTTCCCAATATGCACCTTTCCCAGCTTCTCAAATGTTACACATTCATTTTATTCAAAGCAAGGGGTTTTCAGAAATAACCAATACTATCCTTCCATTTTAGGATTCCCTGCTGGCTCAGCTGGTAAACTGCCTGCACTACAGGAGAACTGGGTTCGATCCTTGAGTTGGGAAGATCCCTACTGAGTTCAGGATTCTGGCCTGGAGAATTCCATGGGCTGTATAGTTCATGGGTTTGCAAAGAGTTGGACATGACTGAACTACTTTCGCTTTCATCCTCCCATTTTTACATGAGGAAGCTGAAGTCTAACACCTTCCATAGTTACTTTTAGATTGTTACTCTTCAGGATACTTTTGCTGCAGCCTTCTGTAGAACGGTTTTATTTCTTCACTCCTCTGCTATAGTATTTCACCATGTTACTTGCTTTGGCAGTGAAACCTGAGTAGAAATGCTGTGTGCCACTTTCCAGTAGAAATTTGAAGAGCTGGCAGGTGGTTCTATCATGTTCTATACCTCTTTCTACGAAGCAAATAGCATCCTGAACAGGAACTGTTTATTCAGTTTAGGTTCCAGATACAGGATGAAGCAAGGCAGAGCCACACCCAATTTGGAACAATGCAAACAAAAACTAAAGAGCCTCTTGATGAAAGTGAAAGAGGAGAGTGAACAAGTTGGCTTAAAACTCAACATTCAGAAAGCTAAGTTCATGGCATCTGGTCCCATCACTTCAGGGCAAATAGATATGGAAGCAGTGGAAACAGTGAGAGACTTTATTTTTCTGGGCTCCAAAATCACTGCAGATGGTAACTGTAGCCATGAAATTAAAAGACGCTTGTTCCTTGGAAGAAAAGTTATGACCAACCTGGACAGCATATTAAAAAGCAGAGATATTACCTTGCCAACAAAAGTCCGTCTAGTCAAAGCTATGGTTTTTCCAATAGTCATGTATGGATGTGAGAGTTGGAATAGAAAGAAAGTTGAGTGCTGAAGAACTGATGCTTTTGAACTGCAGTGTTGGAGAAGACTCCTGAGAGTCCCTTGGACTGCAAGGAGATCCAACCAGTCCATCTTAAAGGAAATCAGTCCTGAATAGTCATTGGAAGGACTGATGTTGAAGCTGAAACTCCAATATTTTTGGACACCTGATGTAAAGAACTGACTCACTGGAAAACGCCCTGATGCTGGGAAAGATTGAAGGTGGGAGGAGAAGGGGACAACATGGTTGGATGGCATCACCAACTCAATGGACAGGAGTTTGAGTAAATTCCAGGAGTTGATGATGGACAGGGAGGCCTGGCATGCTGTAGTCCACAGGGTTGCTAATAGTCGGACACGACTGAGTGACTGAACTGAACTGAATCAAGAAATAAACCTTTTCTTTTTTAAGCTGACATGTGAGGTCCCTCATTAATGCAGCGTCATCAGCCTATACTGACTGATAACAGTAACCCAGAAATTTAAAAAAGAGCTGATTTAAGTCCTAATCCATATTCAGAGGACAGTTTTTTGTACAAAATGAACAAAATATAATTCAGCTACACAAAGAATAACATACAACATTTGGGCATAGAGGCCTTGGTTTAAATATTTTGTGTTAGGTTCCATCCCAAAACTAATTGGAAAGTCTTTACAGATTACCCTTACAACAGATCAGTTGCAATTATGGGAATACTAAAAGGCAAGGTTCCTCAGCAAAGCCTAGACCCAAAGTTTAGACTTTTCATAAACTTCTCTTTCAGGTTATGCAGGAGGTAAATCATCTTCAGTTCAGTTCAGTCGCTCAGTTGTGTCCGACTCTTTGCGACCCCATGAATCGCAGCACGCCAGGCCTCCCTGTTCATCACCAACTCCTGGAGTTCACTCAGACTCACGTCCATCGAGTCAGTGATGCCATCCAGCCATCTCATCCTCTGTCGTCCCCTTCTCCTCCTGCACCCAATCCCTCCCAGCATCACAGTCTTTTCCAGTGAGTCAACTCTTCGCATGAGGTGGCCAAAGTACTGGAGTTTCAGCTTTAGCATCATTCCTTCCAAAGAAATCCCAGGGCTGATCTCCTTCAGAATGGACTGGTTGGATCTCCTTGCAGTCCAAGGGACTCTCAAGAGTCTTCTCCAAAACCACATTTCAAAAGCATCTTACACAGAATCAAACATAACATGGTTTCAAAATCAAGATAAAAGCGAAAAACAACAAAACTCCTGAAATTCAGAGAGCAAACAAAATATAACAGAGAATGACAGAAAGAAAGGAAAAAGAAAGAAATTTCAGACGTGGCACAGAAGTATAAACATCATTTACGTGTACAAATTTACTGCATTATTTTCTAGTTAACGAGTTTTCAAATAAGCTAAGAACATTCTTTACTTAACACTGTAATTTCACAAACTGTCAAGAATAAAGAACTCCAGTGGGGTAAATGAAGATATGCTTGAATTTTCCTAGTTGCCGCCTTGCTAAGGCTTGGAGCTCATGTTCAGCTGTGTGACAAATGATTCGAAGCACTGTCAGGCAGTCGCAGGGGAGCCCGGGTTGCTTGCTATACTGTGTGCTGGGCTCATTACTGTGCTGCTGACAGCCCAGGCTGAGAAAGGAAACAACACTCATTTCAGGAGTGGAGATGCCGGGGCCAGTGTGGCAGGGACTGACAAAGCAGAGGCGTTGTTGCTATTATAGCTGGAATGTTAACTCTCCCCAGCCATCCTCCCCAGGAGAAGGATAGGCATGCAGGGAAAGACTCAATGCCTTACAATGAGTTTCTGTATCAGCCCCTAACACAGGACCTGGCAAATGGCATGTTCTCAATAAATGTTTGTTGGATGAATGAATGAATGAACATCTCTCCTATCCAAACTTATCTGCTTTGTCCTCTTTTTCTCTCCTCTTGCCAGAAGAAAGATTGAATAAACTGAATGATATGGTGATAACAGGGTGTTCCAGTTTTTCACTTTGAGGTTTCAACCCACACTAATTATCTCCCCATCCACCTTCCTTCTCTCTTTTGTGCTCATTTCTTTAGTCCCACCAATTCCCAACTCCTCTGAGAGATGAGCCTGCAGCTGACTCAACTCTCAATTCTTCCCAATGTTCAGCAAAGCACACTGCTCTTAGCAGGGGTCCTGTGTTTTAATTTTTAAAGTGATGCTTTGTATTCCTAATATGTTCTGTCTTCAAAATGGTTGCTACTTAGAGAACAGACAAGATGAGAATAGAAAATGATGAACACAAAAGAATGAATTGATGAAGGAAGGATTTCAGATGGAAGGGTGGGGAAATAGTTCTTGGAATCTTAACCTCCTATGAGAATGGATTTGAATCCTGGTTTAAAAACTGGTTTCAGTGTATGGTATGCATTCTCAGTGGGAGTGATATTGTCCCCAAGAGGGTGAAAACTGGTTCTTGGGAGGCTGAAAATATTCTAAGATATTACAACAATTGGTGACTCTCCCAAAGGCCACAGTACATAAGTATATAGGACATATGCTACATTAAAATTTCACCAGAGTCTGTGACTAGGAAAATATGTCTAAAAAGACTCTATGGGGGAATGGGAAAGAATGAAAAATAGATTGAGAAATATTGGTTTATAAGGATGTTTTTCCCAGCCCAAAGCAAAGTGGGTCATGTATATTACTGTATATGTATGTATACATGTCGATAGCATAGGGGAGAAAGATAATGCATGCAATTTTGCTAATAGCACTTTTGGGAAAATACCTAGACTTTGAGATTATTTCCTTTCTTTGCAAAGTAAACATTAAATAACTCTGTTGCTATCTGCGTTATTAAAATGCCGCTGGTTATTTTATCTTATACGAAAACCTGTGAGTCACTGTTTTGAACAATGGACAACTCAATCCAAGTGTAAAATGAGTCTTGTCAAATATTTAACAAAGAAAGTAGCTTTAAAGTCTGTGAAGATAATTACTTAGAGTCTGAAAAGGATCATGTTTCCTTAAGAGCCTGAAAAGGGGTTGAGTTAGTTACAGTCTCAGCTGATAGTGAATTACTGCGCTGTTTCCTTGAATCATTCATTCATTCAATGCACCCATGCTTCCCTCCCTCAACATTGCAATGTTTAACGTGCATTCTATTTGATACATTATTACAACATGTGTTTTGTTGCACTATGTGCACGGATTTTCAATTTCTGTACATGGTAATGTGACGTATCCTATAATTTCTTCCTCTTTTTTTTTTTTTTTTTTTTTACTGTTTTAAAGGTCTCTCCATGTTGTTCTGTTGCTTCCTCTGCTGCAAAATCCTCCTGGATGTGTGTCCACAATGACTAATCCACCACTGTTCTAAAATTGCACACCCAGATTGTCTCCAAATCCTCAGTAACCCAAACACCCTGGCAATGCAGACCAGGGTTAGTTAGTTAGTTAAGTCGCTCAGTCATGTCCAACTCTTTGGGACCCTATGGATTGTAGCCTACCAGGCTCCTCCATCCGTGGGATTCTCCAGGCAAGAATACTGGAGTGGGTTGCCATTTTCTTCTCCAGGGGATCTTTCCGACCCAGGGATCGAACCCAGGGCTCCCATANTCGCTCAGTCATGTCCAACTCTTTGGGACCCTATGGATTGTAGCCTACCAGGCTCCTCCATCCGTGGGATTCTCCAGGCAAGAATACTGGAGTGGGTTGCCATTTTCTTCTCCAGGGGATCTTTCCGACCCAGGGATCGAACCCAGGTCTCCCATATTAGAGGCAGACGCTTTAACTTCTGAGCCACCAGGGAAGCCCAGGGTTACCTGGGAAGAATCCAAGGTGGAGACTCTCCAGATTCATCCTGAAGATGCATAAACCATTTAAAAAAATGGGGACATCACTTGCCATAATCATATGAGTCTTCCACTATTTAGCAGTATTTTATATTTCTGAGATATATTCCAGTTTACTATAATATATATTTGTACACTGTTGAATTTAGTGTATTTTATACAAATTTTCATAAATAGAATGTGCCTATAATCACTATAATTTTTTCCTGTTCTTCTCTTTATATTTGGCATTAAGGCTACTCTAGCTCCACAAAATGATCTGCATAGCTTTTGCTCTTCTTTTTTCTTGAACAGCTTACATTAAAAAAAAAAAAAAAATCAATGTTTTCTTGAAAGTTTGGTAGAACTACCAGTGGAAACATCTGGACTTGCAATTGGTTCAGACTTTGATTACCATTTAAAAATAAGTGAACTCATCAAGAATAACTGAACTCATCAAGACATTCATTTCTTCTTCTAATTTTCTAGGAATTGATCCACTTCCATTAAACACACAAAACCAATACAATATAGCAGTTGATAAGCCTATCAGTCTTTATAAATGTCTATTGTATCTATGGTTATTTCTTTTTACATCCTGTGTTTGTTAATAGCTTTACTGAGATAAAATTTAAATAGCATAAAATTCAGTTGCTTAAATATACTAAAGTGTTTTCTAAGGATTTTGAATAACTTTAGAGTTGTGAAATGATCATTACAATCCAGTATTAGAACGTTACCATTAACCCCAAATGACCCCACTTTGAGGGTGGGGAGCCATGTAACCACATGGCTTTGGGCAGCTACTAGTCCACATGCTATCTCTATAGATTAGCCTTTTCTGGTCTGAAATTTGTATTTGTTTTTGTTTATTTACATGAACCTTTCCAAAGAATCAACTTTTAATTGTGTTGATCTTCTCTACTTTCTTCCTTTACTCCGCTGATTTTGAAAGAGTTCTTCTCAGCCTGTCCCTCAGTGACAGTCAGTGACTACCAGAGCAGGACTAATGACACAGGCCCATTCTTTGCTTTGATAATCATTTAAGCTGAGCCTGGGCACAGTGTCTGCTGAGCCTTTTCTCTTTGTAGTCTGTGTGACTTTCACATTTCCTGGGCAGGTTGCCCAAATCCTGGTTATTCCCAGACATCAGATGGCCAGGCCCTGTGAAGCCAGACCCTAAAGCCACTGGAGGAGAGAAGGATGCTGAGCTTCCCAGTTTAGCCATCCAAGTCCCCAAACTTGTCTAGGATCCCTAAATTTTAATTTATACCATTCTGAGTCATCGTATGCTTAGGAAAAATAAAAGACAAAATATGAAGTGGCTGGTGAAGCCCTTTATGGACAAAACGCTTCTATGCTTGAGTTACAAAACCAACAGTTTCTGGTTGTTAAGGAATCAGAAGACTCCCAACAGTGCCCCTGAAATTAAAAGCCAGAGTTGCATTTAAGGGAGTAGAAAAAATTTTGATGTCCTGTGTCTCTCGTCTTACTTTGCAAACATGTGCCTACATCTACCCCCTTTCCTTCCACTCCACACACTAACTATAGGTTGGACCCTGCAGAAACTTTTAAAATCTTTTTTATGGATCTGTACCCTTACCAATCACTGGGAAAGAGCAGGGAGCAATACTGAGCACCTAGAGTTGGCCAGGCACTTCAGAGAATTTTCTTTCTGAAAAATTACAGTGGTCCTTAACAGTTGGCACCATTATCATTCCAATATTAGAAATAAGGCAACTGGGAGAGATCAGAGGGCCTGTCCAGACCCATGCCACCCCAGTCACTTAGTGACTTCCTAGGGTTACAGAGGTGGAGTAAGAGCCAGAATGAAAGCTAAGACCCATCTCACTGCAAGTTTCAAGCTCCTTCTGACAGCGATAGAGTAGGTTAATTAAATAGTGAGTTAAAAAATTCAACTAGGGATTAAAAAGAGAATTTTGAGCGAGTTTGAGAGACCATTATAAGCTAATGACCACTCAAGAAAAGAAAACAGTAACCTAGCAACAATCCATACTCCTTGAAGGAAGACCAGGTACATTCAAGCACCAGGCATGCTCAGCTACCATTTTGAGAGTTAAAACACAAGACAGAAGATACGGGGTATGAATCTTGTGACATGAAGTCAGGGAGTCAACGGTCCTTGAAGAGTAGCATTTCTGCATGTAGCCAAGACAGGAATGTTAAGTGCAAGGGGGAAAAAATTGGTGAAATAGGACTTTATACCAAGTGAAAGTCGCTCAGTCATGTACAACTCTTTGCAACACCATGCATGGACTATAGAATCAATGGAATTCTTTAGACCAGAATCTGGAGTGGGTAGCCTTTCTCTTCTCCAAGGGATCTTCCCAACTCGGGGATTGAACCCAGGTCCCCCACATTGCAGGTGGATTCTTTACCAGCTGAGCCACAGGGAAGCCCAAGAATACTGGAGTGTATAGCCTATCTTTTCTCCAGCAAATCTTCCCAACCCAGGAATGGAACTGGGGTCTCCTGCATTGCAGGAGCTTTCAGGGAAGCCTACATTATACCAAAACCATAGGCAAAGGAGCACATTCCTGAAAGCAAAGAGGGCTACATTTTTATAACCACAGAAAAGTGAGGAGGGAAGAAAACCACCATCTTCCTCATTTGGGGGCAGACATCACGGCTTACATCATTAGCTCCTCCTCTGACTCCGGATGACCTAACCAGGATTGTCACGGCACTGCTTAAATCATATGTATATAAGCAGAAAAGTGGTGACATATAATAAAACATCCATGTTTTAACAATGTAAGCCATGATGTCTACACCAAAATGAGGAAGCAGGTGGTTTTCTTTCCTCCTCATCTGCTCCATGTGTGTCATTCTGGGCCCTAGAAAAAAGGGACAGAGGCTGCCTGTGGTTTGAAACTTGCACTGGACACTTCTGCTCACATTCCACTGGCCAAAGCAAGCCACACCACCAATCCCAGCATTGCTGGGGTGGGGAAAGAACTCTCCAGGCAGCGGAGAGGGAGGAAAGAGTGAGTATCTGCCGATCGAGAATCTAACTTACCACATGCGGAAAAGTAGTAGTCAGTATGATGAAAATCAAACAGTCTAAACTTTCAGTTAGCCACCACTGCCTGCAGAGGTAGGGTTTCTTGATAAAATGCAGGATGCACAGTTAAAGTCTGAATTTCAGACAAACTTTTAGCAGAAGTACAAATAATTTAGCACAAGTGCACCCAAATACCACATGGGATACAGGATAATACATATCCTAAACAAGAATTCTTTTGTTTATCTGAGATTATTTGTATATTCACTTGCTAAACAGTCCATTCTATGCAGATAGATTTTAGTTTAAGGCTACTTTTTTTCTTCCTTATAAAAAGAGAGAGATTAGCAAGTTTTACAGATATTTCAGCATTAACCTGAAACCTTCCCCTCAATGTAAGAATGACAAAAAGAGAACTGAATGTCTGTTGCAGTTGAAAAGAGAAGTCCAGGGACCTCAGAGAAGCTCCCCAGCTGCATAGCCAGGGTCCGAGATCCTTCTCACCTTGGGATGCTTGGTCAAATTCTGGATTCTAATCTTTGCAAAGATAGGCAAAGTTGGATGCCTTCTTCTCAGGATATTTGTTCCTACTTTTCAGAATGTCTAAAGGTCAGGATACTTATTCTGATTTCAGGTTTAAGGTGTGTGTAATAAGATACGAGGTTTTCAGTAACTTCTGAGAGTCATAATTAACTTCTACACTAGCCATGCTCATCCCTAACCTTAATAGGTTTACCAGAGCTAAGGGGAGATGGAGACTTTTCAACTTCCCCAAGATTGCTGAGTTAAGTGACTAGATGCAGAGCAGTTATTAATTGTAAGTCATGAACTGTGGGCATTTTCCTCATGGTTTGAAAACTGCAAATCACCTGCTCTGTCTACCATGGTCCTTATGTGGGCCTGTGGGATTGTTCTGCTCTTGTAGTTTACGAGAAAATGACAAGACTGGGTTTAATTTAGGCTGCCTCCAACCCAACTCACAAACAATGAAGCACAAATTCAGTGCAAACCGGAGAACACTCTTAAGTAAGACTGTTTCAAATCCTGTAAAATCCTATGTGATGGGATGGTGTGCTTGAGGTAAGAGCTTCCAAATAGCTAAAATAGGCTTGTTTCTTGGAGTCTGTTCCAGTAGCTCTGATGATCTGGGAACCCCATCTACTTGTTCAAATTTTTCCAAGTCTGGAATAATGCTTGCTCCACAATCCCCCCCTCTGCTTTTTCTCTTCTTCTTTCTCCTCCTCTATGGAACCTTCCCAGATCTCTATAGCCTCCAGGATTGAACTCTGAACTCACAGCCTTTAATCCTTGTCTCACTTATTTGGTAATGAACTGAGCCTTGGCAATATGATGTCACCAACACTGTTTGTGTTTGGGAGAATGGGTTGGCTGTACAGTTGGGGTGTTGGAANTTAGTTAAGTCGCTCAGTCATGTCCAACTCTTTGGGACCCTATGGATTGTAGCCTACCAGGCTCCTCCATCCGTGGGATTCTCCAGGCAAGAATACTGGAGTGGGTTGCCATTTTCTTCTCCAGGGGATCTTTCCGACCCAGGGATCGAACCCAGGTCTCCCATATTAGAGGCAGACGCTTTAACTTCTGAGCCACCAGGGAAGCCCAGGGTTACCTGGGAAGAATCCAAGGTGGAGACTCTCCAGATTCATCCTGAAGATGCATAAACCATTTAAAAAAATGGGGACATCACTTGCCATAATCATATGAGTCTTCCACTATTTAGCAGTATTTTATATTTCTTAGATATATTCCAGTTTACTATAATATATATTTGTACACTGTTGAATTTAGTGTATTTTATACAAATTTTCATAAATAGAATGTGCCTATAATCACTATAATTTTTTTCCTGTTCTTCTCTTTATATTTGGCATTAAGGCTACTCTAGCTCCACAAAATGATCTGCATAGCTTTTGCTCTTCTTTTTTCTTGAACAGCTTACATTAAAAAAAAAAAAAAATCAATGTTTTCTTGAAAGTTTGGTAGAACTACCAGTGGAAACATCTGGACTTGCAATTGGTTCAGACTTTGATTACCATTTAAAAATAAGTGAACTCATCAAGAATAACTGAACTCATCAAGACATTCATTTCTTCTCCTAATTTTCTAGGAATTGATCCACTTCCATTAAACACACAAAACCAATACAATATAGCAGTTGATAAGCCTATCAGTCTTTATAAATGTCTATTGTATCTATGGTTATTTCTTTTTACATCCTGTGTTTGTTAATAGCTTTACTGAGATAAAATTTAAATAGCATAAAATTCAGTTGCTTAAATATACTAAAGTGTTTTCTAAGGATTTTGAATAACTTTAGAGTTGTGAAATGATCATTACAATCCAGTATTAGAACGTTACCATTAACCCCAAATGACCCCACTTTGAGGGTGGGGAGCCATGTAACCACATGGCTTTGGGCAGCTACTAGTCCACATGCTATCTCTATAGATTAGCCTTTTCTGGTCTGAAATTTGTATTTGTTTTTGTTTATTTACATGAACCTTTCCAAAGAATCAACTTTTAATTGTGTTGATCTTCTCTACTTTCTTCCTTTACTCCGCTGATTTTGAAAGAGTTCTTCTCAGCCTGTCCCTCAGTGACAGTCAGTGACTACCGGAGCAGGACTAATGACACAGGCCCATTCTTTGCTTTGATAATCATTTAAGCTGAGCCTGGGCACAGTGTCTGCTGAGCCTTTTCTCTTTGTAGTCTGTGTGACTTTCACATTTCCTGGGCAGGTTGCCCAAATCCTGGTTATTCCCAGACATCAGATGGCCAGGCCCTGTGAAGCCAGACCCTAAAGCCACTGGAGGAGAGAAGGATGCTGAGCTTCCCAGTTTAGCCATCCAAGTCCCCAAACTTGTCTAGGATCCCTAAATTTTAATTTATACCATTCTGAGTCATCGTATGCTTAGGAAAAATAAAAGACAAAATATGAAGTGGCTGGTGAAGCCCTTTATGGACAAAACGCTTCTATGCTTGAGTTACAAAACCAACAGTTTCTGGTTGTTAAGGAATCAGAAGACTCCCAACAGTGCCCCTGAAATTAAAAGCCAGAGTTGCATTTAAGGGAGTAGAAAAAATTTTGATGTCCTGTGTCTCTCGTCTTACTTTGCAAACATGTGCCTACATCTACCCCCTTTCCTTCCACTCCACACACTAACTATAGGTTGGACCCTGCAGAAACTTTTAAAATCTTTTTTATGGATCTGTACCCTTACCAATCACTGGGAAAGAGCAGGGAGCAATACTGAGCACCTAGAGTTGGCCAGGCACTTCAGAGAATTTTCTTTCTGAAAAATTACAGTGGTCCTTAACAGTTGGCACCATTATCATTCCAATATTAGAAATAAGGCAACTGGGAGAGATCAGAGGGCCTGTCCAGACCCATGCCACCCCAGTCACTTAGTGACTTCCTAGGGTTACAGAGGTGGAGTAAGAGCCAGAATGAAAGCTAAGACCCATCTCACTGCAAGTTTCAAGCTCCTTCTGACANTTACTAGCATGTGAGATGAGTGCAATTGTGCGGTAGTCTGAGCATTATTTGGCATTGCATTTCTTTGAGATTGGAATGAAAACTGACCTTTTCCAGTCCTGTGGCCACTGCTGAGTTTTCCAAATTTGCTGGCATATTGAGTTCAGCAGTTTCACAGCATCATCTTTCAGGATTTGAAATAGCTCAACTGGAATTCCATCATCTGTATTTAAATCCCAGAACCTCACTTTCTAACCTTTCTCAGGCAATTTACATTGTAAGCTGTGTTTTTCTGTTTCATCTATAAGATGAAAATAACCCTTTTCATAATATTGTTACAACTATAAATAGAGAATTGCACGTATAAGTGCTTGGCACAGTGCAGGGCACACAGGAAGAAGATTAGTAGCAATACCTATCTATCTATCATCCATCAATTACTATCATTATATATCTCTTGAATATATGAATTCATATCAGAGAAAATCCACCTAATGTTTTAAAATCTTTTCTTTGTCTTTGGATGTGTCATGCTCAAAAGCTCTAATATGCTTTATTCTATGAAAAAACAGAACAAACAATCCAAACTGTCAGAGATTTCTCACATTTTCAGTGTCTCATCCTGTAATTGCCCTCGGATTCTATACATGGACAGTGCATCCAGCCCTGGGTGGGTCTTTCAGTAGTAAGAATAAATTCTGAGCCACTACCTTTCCCATACATACTTTAAAAAAACATAAGGAATATTATCAGTTAGTCAATATGGTGGATGCTGGTTAGTCACATTTTATTATTATTTTTTAAAAATATCTGCCTCAGTTTTTAGCATTGGGATGTCTCCATCTAGCTTAAGTTTTATGCTAATGAAAGTAATACTGTCTTCTTCAAGACTCCAGAAAGGTACAAGGAGTTAAGTGTTGCAATTATCCAATGAGTAGACTTAGACAGTGAATCTCCAAAAGGATGGATTGTTAATTACAGCTGGATGATGATTACATTACCTTCTCCATGCTTTCAGGATGAACTGGAGTTTAGCAGACCTTAAATAATTATAGGCATCAAACTAAAAGGCGGAGGGGGGCGATATCAGAGTTTGATAAACATGCATATGAGCATAACTCAGATCATGTTTGAAAATTCTTTTTTACTTCCCTGCTTTCCAGGATACATATGATAGTGTACATTTTATTAGACCATATTTCCCTGTTCTAAATCATTGGTCAAGAAAATATTGATGCCTTTGAAAATTGAAGATATGAACAACAGATACTATGAACAGAATTTTAATTCTCATGCCACACAGTACTCTGCTTAAGTGGCTGTTTTGAATTGTCATGGTCCTTTTTTTCTTTGAAAGGTTCACTATGGTTTTCCATACTTTCCATAGGTGGCAACAATTGTGGTGCCAGATTAAACAATACTTTAAAGAAAAAAAAAATCCTCGTACCTTTTGACGGCTGAATGTGTTCTTCTGTCTTGCTTAGTCTTTACTCTGCACATACTGTACATGCATCCTGAGTGCAGGTGCTTTATTGTGACATGCCTCTGGTCTTCACTGCCCCTAACACAAAGTCTAGTACAAATGTCAATGAATTAGTAATATGTGAATAATAAATGTGTGACCCAATGAATATCATGCAACAACGTAGTTTTAACAGTTTCCTACTCAATATAAGAATTATTATCAATAATATGAGTCTCTTAGGAGTGCTATCTCCTGAGTGCAGCAGAAATTTCTCCTTGAAATTTTCTGTTCAACAATCTTCACCTGAGAACTTAAGTGTGCTTGGAACGTGCAACTCCCTGGTTTCCTGTCAGTAATGAAACAGGGTTCTAGGTCTGATGTGAATCTACCTGTACCTTTGATTCTTGCTATCATTACCAAAGACCTATTCAGGGGTTTGCATTTTGCAAGAGGAATATTGTGCTAGGCCACCTAATGGTTCCCAAAGGTATGCAGTCCTAATCCCTTCAACCTATGAATCATACCTTTTATGGAAAAGGGATTTCTGCAGATGTGATTACATGAAGGATCTCTAAGTGGGGAAATTGTCCTGGATAATCAAGGTAGATCCCAAATGCAATCATTAACATCCTTATAAAAATGAGGCAGGGGAGATTTCAGACAAACTGAAGAGACTGACTGGAGTGACACACCAAGAGCCAGGAAATGCTAGTAGCCACCAGAAGCTGGAACAGGCAAGAACAAATCTTTCTCTAGAGCCTATGGAGGGAGCATGGCTTCATTATGACAAACCCATGCCAATACAGTACTCAGTGGTGAAAAGCTGAAAGCCTTCATGCTACAGTCTGGACTAAGACAACGATGCCCACTCTCACCTTTCCATTCAACACAGTATTGGGAGTCCTAACCATAGCGATCAGACCAAAAAAAAAAAAACAACAACAACAACAAAAGAAATAAAAAGTACTCAAATTAGAAGGAAAAAGGTAAAATTATCATTATATACAGATGACATGATTCTATCTGTAGAAAACCCTAAAGACTCCACACAAAAGCTACTAACTGATAGACAAATTCAGCAAGGTAGCAGGTTACAGATGAATGAATATAAACTGATTGCATTTCTTTACACAAACAATGAACTATCAGAAAAGGAATGACAAGAAGCAACACTTTTCAAAATTGTGCCCTCTGAAATAAAATACATAGAAATAAACCTGAAAAGGGAGGTGAAAGATTTATATTCTAAGGAGTATAAAACATTAATAAAAGAAATTAAATATTATTCAAAGTATGGAAATATATCTCATACTCTTTGATTAGAAGAATATTGTTAAGATGGTCATACTACCCAAGGCAATCTACAGACTGAATGTGATTCCTATTAAATTACCCACGACATTTCTCACAGAGTTACAATAAGTATTCCTGAAATTTATATGGAGCCATTAAAGTCTTCAAATTGCCAAAGGAATCCTGAAGAAAAAGAACAAAGTGGGAACCATAACCATTTCAGAGGTCTGACAATACTACAAAGATACAGTCATCAAACAGCATGGTACTAGCACAAAAATAGACGTATATGGATCCATGGAACAGAACAGAGAGCCCAGCAATAAACCCACACACCTATGGTCAATTAATCTTTCACAGAGGTGGCAAGAATTTACAGTGGTAAAAAGTCTCTTTAGCAAGCAGCATTGGGAAAGGTGGACAGCTACATATAAACCATCTCACCATCTCACAGCTACATCTCACCATACATAAAAATAAACTCAAAGTGGCTTAAATACTTAAATATAAGACATGATAGCATAAACTCCTGGAAGAGATCATAGGCTGAACATGCTGACATAAATTATACCAATGTTTTCTCAGGTCAGTCTCTCAAGGCAATATAAATCAATGCAAAATTAAATAAATGGGACCTTATCAAGCTTGCAACTATTTGCACAGCAAAGGAAATCATCAAAAAATAGAAACAAAAAATGAAAAGACAAACTAATGGGTGAAAAAAAACTTGAGTTGGCCAAAAAGTTTGTTTGCTTTTTCCACATTTTATAGAATGTTAAGGTAACATAATAATTTTCAAATGATGCAACTGACAACGGCTTAATTTACAAAGTATGCAAACATCTCATACAACAACAACAACAAAAAACAAACAACCCAAACACACCTAAAGGACAGCAGACCTAATAGACATTTCTTCAAAGAAGAAATACAGCCAGTAAGTACTTGAAAAGTTACTCAACATTGCTAATTATCAGATAAATGCTAATCAAAACTACAATGAGGTACCAGCTTCCGCAGGTCAGAACAGCTATCTTTAAAAACTCTGTAAGTAACAAATGCTAAAGGGGATGTGAAGAAAAGGGAATCCTCTTACACTGTTGACGGGAATGTAAGTTGGCACAGCCACTACGGAAAACACTATGGGAAGTTCCACAAAAAACTAAAATTAGAACTACCACATGATCCAGCAATCCCACTCCTGAGCATAGACTGAGACAAAATTCGAACCCATAAAGATACATGCACCCCTATATTCAAAGCAGCACTGTTCACAATAGCCAAGACATGGCAACAACTTAAAAACCCATCAATAGATGAACGGATAAAGAAGATGTTATACATATCCACAATGAAATATTACTCAGCTATAAAAAAGAACAAAATAATGTCATTTGAACCATGGATGTAAGTAGAGATTACCATATAAGTGAAGTCAGAAAGAGAAATTACCATATGATATCATTTACAGGTGGAATCTAAAATAGGACACAAATGGGCCTATCTGTGCAACAGAAACAGACTCTCAGAAACAGAACAGACTGTGGTTGAGAAGCGGGAGGGGGCTGCAGGAGCGGCAGAGTGGGAAGTTGGGTAGTAAATGGAAGCTATTATATATGGAATACATGACAACAAGGACCTTCTGTGTAACACAGAGAACTATATTCAGTATCCTATGATAAACTATAAGGTACAAGAATATAAAAAGAACGTATATATATAAAACTGAATCACTGCTGTACAACAGAAATTAATACAACATTGTAAATCAACTATACTTCAATTAAAAAACAAAAAGAAAGGAAGAATCTCAGGTTCTATCTCCAGAAAAAGAATTTGCAATTTACCAATATCAGAGGTAATTCATAAACACTTTCAAGTTAAGAGAATCACTGCTCTTAATGACCTAAAAGGCTTTACTTAGCCTTTTGACGAGAGGCTGCTTCTCACTTGTCAGAAGGTATAAGGTTCACTATTTGGTGGAGGACAAGTGTTCCATAACAGGCTGGCATATGTGTGCATGCTCAATCGTGCCCAGCTCTTTGTGACCCCATGGACTGTAGCCCACCAGACTTCTCTGTCTATGGAATTCTCCAGGCAAGAATACTGGAGTGGGATGCCCTTTCCTACGCCAGGGGATCTTCCTGACCTAGGAATTGAACCCACGTCTCTTACATTTCCTGCATTGGCAGGTGGATTCTTTAACACTGCACCACCTGAGAAACCCAACAGGCTGGTGAGAGCACCATGAATGCCTGAGGGTGGAGCCATACTGCAGGTAAAAATCTCTCAAACTACAATCTCAACACATGTTAGAGAGGTGCAATGTATAAACGGCAACTATCTTGCAGCTGTCAGAACTTCAAGATTCTTTAAGATGGTACTCAAATACCTAAAAATGAGTTGAGACTGACATGACCAGATCAAAACATAGTTCCTTTATTCTAACTATTAACCGAAAGAAATTTCTGAAAAGCAGAGCCACCCCTTGACAAGTGAGTTTCTTACAACATCACAGGTGACACACTAACAAGGATGTAGCAAGGATACAAGCTTTAAGACAAGAATGACCAGGTAACCTTGACCATTCTTTTCAATGGAAAGCTTGTATTTCGCCGATTCCTGAACATCACCAAAAGTCACATTTATACTTTTAACAACAGTTTTTAACAAAGCAGGAGGGCTGAATTACAGCATCTACAGCCAAGGAAGGACTCATTAAATGGTTTGGATGGATTCCAAAAGCTGTGCAGTACTGTTTCCTGACCTACAGAAGAATCCAGCAGAGGAAATTTACCTGTCAGCTCCTGCTTTAATAGGCAACAGCAAAATGCTGGAGTCAACAACACAGTCTATAAATGTGGATGGCAGCTAATTTTTAATTGGCACTTTCTCTTGCACCTGCCATAGGAGTTTCACACATTTATCAACAAATTGAAAATGCTTACTTGGTATTTGCAATCCTATTCCTTTCACACGCAATCAACACTACTCAAATTCGTGTCCCTCTGAATACTCACAGGTATTTGGACTGCAGAAAAGATCATTTTACACTTGGCTAGTTGGAAAGGATTTCAGGGTCATAATTCTAACTCTTTTATTCTACAAACAAAAAGGGAAAATTTTTTTTGAATCTAGAATATTGATGGCAATGCTTCCTATTTCAACTCTCAGTAACACCGTAAGTTTCTAGAAAAATATGGAGTTTCTAGTAGATACATGAGATATGAGTGGAAATGTGGTGGGGGAGATGAAGAAGTTATCTCAAGAATATTTGGATTGAAGAGTATCCCTCCAGATTTCACGTCTACCTACAGCTCCAGAATGTGACTTATTCCCTTATTTGGAAGTAGGACTTTCAATTAGTTAAGATGAGATCATACTGGATTAGGGCTGACCCTACATTCAGTAAGTGCTGTCCTTTTAAGAAAGCCACA
>SJYW01031268.1:458634-482426 GCA_006410735.1 Raphicerus campestris | reverse complement strand
ACAGCATCATCTTTCAGGATTTGAAATAGCTCAACTGGAATTCCATCATCTGTATTTAAATCCCAGAACCTCACTTTCTAACCTTTCTCAGGCAATTTACATTGTAAGCTGTGTTTTTCTGTTTCATCTATAAGATGAAAATAACCCTTTTCATAATATTGTTACAACTATAAATAGAGAATTGCACGTATAAGTGCTTGGCACAGTGCAGGGCACACAGGAAGAAGATTAGTAGCAATACCTATCTATCTATCATCCATCAATTACTATCATTATATATCTCTTGAATATATGAATTCATATCAGAGAAAATCCACCTAATGTTTTAAAATCTTTTCTTTGTCTTTGGATGTGTCATGCTCAAAAGCTCTAATATGCTTTATTCTATGAAAAACCAGAACAAACAATCCAAACTGTCAGAGATTTCTCACATTTTCAGTGTCTCATCCTGTAATTGCCCTCGGATTCTATACATGGACAGTGCATCCAGCCCTGGGTGGGTCTTTCAGTAGTAAGAATAAATTCTGAGCCACTACCTTTCCCATACATACTTTAAAAAAACATAAGGAATATTATCAGTTAGTCAATATGGTGGATGCTGGTTAGTCACATTTTATTATTATTTTTTAAAAATATCTGCCTCAGTTTTTAGCATTGGGATGTCTCCATCTAGCTTAAGTTTTATGCTAATGAAAGTAATACTGTCTTCTTCAAGACTCCAGAAAGGTACAAGGAGTTAAGTGTTGCAATTATCCAATGAGTAGACTTGGACAGTGAATCTCCAAAAGGATGGATTGTTAATTACAGCTGGATGATGATTACATTACCTTCTCCATGCTTTCAGGATGAACTGGAGTTTAGCAGACCTTAAATAATTATAGGCATCAAACTAAAAGGCGGAGGGGGGCGATATCAGAGTTTGATAAACATGCATATGAGCATAACTCAGATCATGTTTGAAAATTCTTTTTTACTTCCCTGCTTTCCAGGATACATATGATAGTGTACATTTTATTAGACCATAATATTTCCCTGTTCTAAATCATTGGTCAAGAAAATATTGATGCCCTTGAAAATTGAAGATATGAACAACAGATACTATGAACAGAATTTTAATTCTGATGCCACATAGTACTCTGCTTAAGTGGCTGTTTTGAATTGTCATGGTCCTTTTTTTCTTTGAAAGGTTCACTATGGTTTTCCATACTTTCCATAGGTGGCAACGATTGTGGTGCCAGATTAAACAATACTTTAAAGAAAAAAATCCTCGTACCTTTTGGCGGCTGAATGTGTTCTTCTGTCTTGCTTAGTCTTTACTCTGCACATACTGTACATGCATCCTGAGTGCAGGTGCTTTATCGTGACATGCCTCTGGTCTTCACTGCCCCTAACACAAAGTCTAGTACAAATGTCAATGAATTAGTAATATGTGAATAATAAATGTGTGACCCAATGAATATCATGCAACAACATAGTTTTAACAGTTTTCTACTCAATATAAGAATTATTATCAATAATATGAATCTCTTAGGAGTGCTATCTCCTGAGTGCAGCAGAAATTTCTCCTTGAAATTTTCTGTTCAACAATCTTCACCTGAGAACTTAAGTGTGCTTGGAACGTGCAACTCCCTGGTTTCCTGTCAGTAATGAAACAGGGTTCTAGGTCCGATGTGAATCTACCTGTACCTTTGATTTTTGCTATCATTACCAAAGACCTATTCAGGGTTTGCATTTTGCAAGAGGAATATTGTGCTAGGCCACCTAATGGTCCCCAAAGGTATGCAGTCCTAATCCCTTCAACCTATGAATCATACCTTTTATGGAAAAGGGATTTTTGCAGATGTGATTACATGAAGGATCTCTAAGTGGGGAAATTGTCCTGGATAATCAAGGTAGATTCCAAATGCAATCATTAACATCCTTATAAAAATGAGGCAGGGGAGATTTCAGACAAACTGAAGAGACTGACTGGAGTGACACACCAAGAGCCATGAAATGCTAGTAGCCACCAGAAGCTGGAACAGGCAAGAACAAATCTTTCTCTAGAGCCTATGGAGGGAGCATGGCTTCATTATGACAAACCCATGCCAATACAGTACTCAGTGGTGAAAAGCTGAAAGCCTTCATGCTACAGTCTGGACTAAGACAACGATGCCCACTCTCACCTTTCCATTCAACACAGTATTGGGAGTCCTAACCATAGCGATCAGACCAAAAAAAAAAAAACAACAACAACAACAAAAGAAATAAAAAGTACTCAAATTAGAAGGAAAAAGGTAAAATTATCATTATATACAGATGACATGATTCTATCTGTAGAAAACCCTAAAGACTCCACACAAAAGCTACTAACTGATAGACAAATTCAGCAAGGTAGCAGGTTACAGATGAATGAATATAAACTGATTGCATTTCTTTACACAAACAATGAACTATCAGAAAAGGAATGACAAGAAGCAACACTTTTCAAAATTGTGCCCTCTGAAATAAAATACATAGAAATAAACCTGAAAAGGGAGGTGAAAGATTTATATTCTAAGGAGTATAAAACATTAATAAAATAAATTAAATATTATTCAAAGTATGGAAATATATCTCATACTCTTTGATTAGAAGAATATTGTTAAGATGGTCATACTACCCAAGGCAATCTACAGACTGAATGTGATTCCTATTAAATTACCCACGACATTTCTCACAGAGTTACAATAAGTATTCCTGAAATTTATATGGAGCCATTAAAGTCTTCAAATTGCCAAAGGAATCCTGAAGAAAAAGAACAAAGTAGGAACCATAACCATTTCAGAGGTCTGACAATACTACAAAGATACAGTCATCAAACAGCATGGTACTAGCACAAAAATAGACGTATATGGATCCATGGAACAGAACAGAGAGCCCAGCAATAAACCCACACACCTATGGTCAATTAATCTTTCACAGAGGTGGCAAGAATTTACAGTGGTAAAAAGTCTCTTTAGCAAGCAGCATTGGGAAAGGTGGACAGCTACATATAAACCATCTCACCATCTCACAGCTACATCTCACCATACATAAAAATAAACTCAAAGTGGCTTAAATACTTAAATATAAGACATGATAGCATAAACTCCTGGAAGAGATCATAGGCTGAACATGCTGACATAAATTATACCAATGTTTTCTCAGGTCAGTCTCTCAAGGCAATATAAATCAATGCAAAATTAAATAAATGGGACCTTATCAAGCTTGCAACTATTTGCACAGCAAAGGAAATCATCAAAAAATAGAAACAAAAAATGAAAAGACAAACTAATGGGTGAAAAAAAACTTGAGCTAGCCAAACAGTTTGTTTGCTTTTTCCACATTTTATAGAATGTTAAGGTAACATAATAATTTTCAAATGATGCAACTGACAATGGCTTAATTTACAAAGTATGCAAACATCTCATACAACAACAACAACAAAAAACAAACAACCCAAACACACCTAAAGGACAGCAGACCTAATAGACATTTCTTCAAAGAAGAAATACAGCCNTTTTCAAATGATGCAACTGACAACGGCTTAATTTACAAAGTATGCAAACATCTCATACAACAACAACAACAAAAAACAAACAACCCAAACACACCTAAAGGACAGCAGACCTAATAGACATTTCTTCAAAGAAGAAATACAGCCAGTAAGTACTTGAAAAGTTACTCAACATTGCTAATTATCAGATAAATGCTAATCAAAACTACAATGAGGTACCAGCTTCCGCAGGTCAGAACAGCTATCTTTAAAAACTCTGTAAGTAACAAATGCTAAAGGGGATGTGAAGAAAAGGGAATCCTCTTACACTGTTGACGGGAATGTAAGTTGGCACAGCCACTACGGAAAACACTATGGGAAGTTCCACAAAAAACTAAAATTAGAACTACCACATGATCCAGCAATCCCACTCGTGAGCATATATTGAGACAAAATTCGAATCGATAAAGATACAGGCACCCCTATATTCAAAGCTGCACTGTTCACAATAGCCAAGACATGGCAACAACTTAAAAACCCATCAATAGATGAATGGATAAAGAAGATGTTANCCAGCAATCCCACTCCTGAGCATAGACTGAGACAAAATTCGAACCCATAAAGATACATGCACCCCTATATTCAAAGCAGCACTGTTCACAATAGCCAAGACATGGCAACAACTTAAAAACCCATCAATAGATGAACGGATAAAGAAGATGTTATACATATCCACAATGAAATATTACTCAGCTATAAAAAAGAACAAAATAATGTCATTTGAACCATGGATGTAAGTAGAGATTACCATATAAGTGAAGTCAGAAAGAGAAATTACCATATGATATCATTTACAGGTGGAATCTAAAATAGGACACAAATGGGCCTATCTGTGCAACAGAAACAGACTCTCAGAAACAGAACAGACTGTGGTTGAGAAGCAGGAGGGGGCTGCAGGAGCAGCAGAGTGGGAAGTTGGGGATAGTAAATGGAAGCTATTATATATGGAATACATGACAACAAGGACCTTCTGTGTAACACAGAGAACTATATTCAGTATCCTATGATAAACTATAAGGTACAAGAATATAAAAAGAACGTATATATATAAAACTGAATCACTGCTGTACAACAGAAATTAATACAACATTGTAAATCAACTATACTTCAATTAAAAAACAAAAAGAAAGGAAGAATCTCAGGTTCTATCTCCAGAAAAAGAATTTGCACTTTACCAATATCAGAGGTAATTCATAAACACTTTCAAGTTAAGAGAATCACTGCTCTTAATGACCTAAAAGGCTTTACTTAGCCTTTTGACGAGAGGCTGCTTCTCACTTGTCAGAAGGTATAAGGTTCACTATTTGGTGGAGGACAAGTGTTCCATAACAGGCTGGCATATGTGTGCATGCTCAATCGTGCCCAGCTCTTTGTGACCCCATGGACTGTAGCCCACCAGACTTCTCTGTCTATGGAATTCTCCAGGCAAGAATACTGGAGTGGGATGCCCTTTCCTACGCCAGGGGATCTTCCTGACCTAGGAATTGAACCCACGTCTCTTACATTTCCTGCATTGGCAGGTGGATTCTTTAACACTGCACCACCTGAGAAACCCAACAGGCTGGTGAGAGCACCATGAATGCCTGAGGGTGGAGCCATACTGCAGGTAACAATCTCTCAAACTACAATCTCAACACATGTTAGAGAGGTGCAATGTATAAACGGCAACTATCTTGCAGCTGTCAGAACTTCAAGATTCTTTAAGATGGTACTCAAATACCTAAAAATGAGTTGAGACTGACATGACCAGATCAAAACATAGTTCCTTTATTCTAACTATTAACCGAAAGAAATTTCTGAAAAGCAGAGCCACCCCTTGACAAGTGAGTTTCTTACAACATCACAGGTGACACACTAACAAGGATGTAGCAAGGATACAAGCTTTAAGACAAGAATGACCAGGTAACCTTGACCATTCTTTTCAATGGAAAGCTTGTATTTCGCCGATTCCTGAACATCACCAAAAGTCACATTTATACTTTTAACAACAGTTTTTAACAAAGCAGGAGGGCTGAATTACAGCATCTACAGCCAAGGAAGGACTCATTAAATGGTTTGGATGGATTCCAAAAGCTGTGCAGTACTGTTTCCTGACCTACAGAAGAATCCAGCAGAGGAAATTTACCTGTCAGCTCCTGCTTTAATAGGCAACAGCAAAATGCTGGAGTCAACAACACAGTCTATAAATGTGGATGGCAGCTAATTTTTAATTGGCACTTTCTCTTGCACCTGCCATAGGAGTTTCACACATTTATCAACAAATTGAAAATGCTTACTTGGTATTTGCAATCCTATTCCTTTCACACGCAATCAACACTACTCAAATTCGTGTCCCTCTGAATACTCACAGGTATTTGGACTGCAGAAAAGATCATTTTACACTTGGCTAGTTGGAAAGGATTTCAGGGTCATAATTCTAACTCTTTTATTCTACAAANCTGATTCTCTCATGCCCTGTGCTTTAGGGATGGGATTCAAATCCATTTTACAAAATGAATGATAAAAATATGAAGAATATTCTGGAAAAATTCCTTCGGTGGGATATGAAAGTTGTCTTTAAACAAGGGAAGTGTTATTTCTAAAATTTGAGCCTACTGTGTAAAATTCCAGTGAGAAATATTAAGATGAAGAAGCAGAATAGCAGTAACACAACTACAACAAGAAAACTTTAAGAATGTGTGTGTGCCAGTCACTGAGCTGTTTTATCTTTTATAAAAAATCTCATTTATGTTCTCAACATCCCTACACAATGCTTACTGCCCCCCACCCCCCTTAGAGACTAGAAAAGTGAGATTTGGATAGATTGAGCAATTTGGTAAAGGGTCCATCAAGGAAGTGGTGAAGCTAAGATCAGAACCCCAGTGTTTAATCACTTGGCCATTTAATCACATCTTGCCATTTTGAAGGCACAACATTCAGATCACTGTTGCTGCTGCTGCTGCTGCTAAGTCACTTCAGTCGTGTCCGACTCTGTGCGACCCCAATAGACGGCAGCCCACCAGGTTCCCCTGTCCCTGGGATTCTCCAGGCAAAAATACTGGAATGGGTTGCCATTTCCTTCTCCAGTGCATGAAAGTGAAGAGTGTAAGTGAAGTCGCTCAGTTGTGTCTGATCCTCAGTGACCCCATGGACGGCAGCCCACCAGGCTCCTCCATCCATGGGATTTTCCAGGCAAGAGTACTGGAGTGGGNGTATGAAAGTGAAAGGTGAAAGTGAAGTCGCTCAGTCATGTTTGATCCTCAGTGACCCCATGGACGGCAGCCCACCAGGCTCCTCTATCCATGGGATTTTCCAGGCAAGAGTACTGGAGTGGGGTGCCATTGCTTTCTCCACAGATCACTATAGGAAGAACATTTAACAATCAGAGCTTTGGAAGGCTTCCCTCATGGTGGTGAACTCCTTGAGAGTGAAGATTTGCCAGCTGACCTGCTAGGAAGCTGGTTCTAAGGTAAGACAGAGGCAACACAGCATCCTAGTTCTATTATTTCCTCCACATAGGTGGGGCTGGAGGGCAGGACACAGAGCAGACTCCAGAGGAACCAAAGCAGGAATGTACAGTATCCAGGACTCATTCCACAGAAATGATAAAGGTTTATGCTGGGGTTGGAGTGAACTCAGAGTTTGGCAAGATGGAGCTCGTCAATGCAAACACTCAAGTAGGGATCCAAAGGTCTGATGGTTGAATGCGAAGAGCCACTATGCTTTATCAACAAGGATCTTCTCAGACCATAGGCATTTACCCCTTAATAAGGCTTCAGACACACGTCCATCTAGTCAAAGCTATGGTTTTACCAGAGTCATGTATGGATGTTGACAGTTGAGCATAAAAAAAGCCGAGTGCCAAAGGATTGATGTTTTTGAACTGTGGTGTTGGAGAAAACTCTTGAGTCCCTTAGATTGCAAGGAGATAAAACCAGCCAATCCTAAAGGACATCAGTTCTGAATATTCATTGGAAGGACTGATGCTGAAGCTGAAGTTCCAAATCTATGGCCACCTGATGCAAAGAACTGACTCACTAGAAAAGATCCTGATTCTGGGAAAGACTGAAAGCAGGAGGAGAAGGGGATGACAGAGAATGAGAAGGTTGGATGGTATTACCAACTTGACGGACACGAACTTGAGCAAGCTCTGGGAGTTGGTGATGGCCAGGGAAGCCTGGCATGCTGCAGTCCATGCAGTTGCCAAGAATCAAACATGACTGAGCGATTGAACTGAACTGAAGGCCTCAGATAAAGTTGGCCAAACCAGGTTTCCAGAATGGCCCAGATGTGTACTTACAGAGCTATTAAACAGTGAAACATGCTTAGCCAAGAGCTGGGCTTCATCACCTTCAAAAGTCCTACAAATTCAGTAAATTCAACTAATTTGAGAAGCCTAGTAAGGACTGGACCACTGGGGGAGGCTCTTTTAAGACAGAACAGTTTTTGATGGACACCCAGGAAGTTGACAATACCCAACTGGTTTAGTTAGTAGTTTATTATCAATGAAATACTTCCTAATACACTGCTAGTATACTTTGGGAATAAAAGAAAAAATTGGTTCCTGTTTGAATCACACAAGACTTTTGAATTCTTTCAAATCATAATGGAAGCACTTAGGATAATCCCTTTAATTCCTCCCTCAGCACTTCTCCAATCAGTGAACACATGGAACTGCCATTAACTATTCTGAACTATCGTTTATACACAGAGACAAGGAATCAGCCTGGAAGCACCGACAATGGTTTGCACAAATGGGCATAAGACCACGTGACTCATGAATAGCAGGCACATTTGGAAGGCAGAGAATCACACCACCAGCAGTCGTACAGTCACCAAGAACTCATCATTTCTTAAGGCAAGCTTCTCTTGTCTTTTCTTAATTATGCTTCATGCGCACTTATCTCAAAATTTAATTGAATTGGTTTCTTCACGGATGGGCATAACAAATATCTTAGTTTCCAAGCACCGGAGATGGAAGAATGACTGGTACTTGTTCTCAAATTAGAAGCCATTAGGAAGGGGAAGGTTTTAGTGGGTTTGAAGATGTAACCACATTTGAGGGAAAGTGGTATATTTCCTGAATATGAGGAGAATTTAGTCCTCAGTTGGGGGAAGAGAAAGGGAGACTGAAGCTAGACTGTGGATCAGGTTGCTCCTCTGTCAGGCCGGGCCTCGGTCCCGCTTGTGAGAGCTGCATTTGTGATGGAAGGAAGAAGGGCCCTTAGAGGGAGAAGCTCTGGAGGAAAAGAGGAGGCTTCAGGGATGACTGACAACTGGGAAGAGGTAAAGCCAGTTTGTTTCCTTCTGTACACATAACCCCCTGGACACACAGTGAATTGTGTTTAAATTAATACTCACTGCAATGCTAATCCAAACCCAGTCCCAACCCAAACACTAACTTAATGGAAGATCAATTATCTAGGCGTATGAATCCTGAAAGCCCTTAAATAACTGTCCTGAAAAGATTTTTAAATCCATCAGTCTATAAAATTACGCTCCTGTAATAACTGAGAAATGCTTCACATTGGGCTGAATAATCTCTGGTGCTTACTTTATGCAGGTTTCATATGAGGTATTAAAATTAACCCCAATTTATGAATGAGGAGTCTGATGCTTAGAGGGGTTACATGACGTACCCAAGGTCATATAGTTAGCTTCTGCAGGTGGACTGGGACTGAAATCTGACACTCCAATTCCAGAGCAGTGGGTGAGATTGACAGCCAGCCAGAAATGTGCCTTCAGTAATGGAGACGGGATGCCGAGACCTTACCAGTATCCCAGGTGCTATGTTAAGAGTTCCACTGTCTCATTTACTCCTTGCAATAAAGTACAATGAGTCACGACTGGACTATCCTTATTTATCAATGAGGAAACCAACACGTTTAGAGACAAAGTTAAACCAAGATTGTTAGACACTCTTTGAAAGAAACCTTCTTTCAAAATCAGGGTTGAGGCTGGCATTCAAATTCATATCGGATGGATCCCAGAGACCCACCTACTCAATGGGGAAGCAAGTCTTCAAAAATAAGACTAACTGTATCATCAGACATAGGAGTCTGGTGAACGAAATCACTGGTTGTCAACTCGGACTTCCTGTAAGGTTTGTTCTTGAGTTGTTGTGTCCAACTCTTTTGAGATCCTATGGACTGTAGCCCACAGCTTCCTCTGGTCCACGCGATTTTCCAGGCAAGAATACTGGAGTGGGTTGCCATTTCTTCTCCAAGAGGTCTTTCCGAGCCAAGGATCAAACCCGTGTCTCCACGCTTGGCAGGCCAATTCTTTACCACTGAGCCATTTGGGAAGTCCTTTGTTAGGCTAAGGACACTTAAAAACATATATATACTGATGTATTGGGCTTCATTCAAGGTTAATTAAATCACAATCTCTGGGGATGAGGCCTAGATATTATTTTTTAAAATCTCTTGTGGAGTCTCTAGTGTGTAGCCAGAATTAATAACTGCTGATCTTCCCAGCAGTTTCAACCCTGTGGTGCCCTGATCTTCCCAGTCTTTCAACCCTGTGGTGCCTTCAGCACTCGTTGAAAAGCCTTAATTGTTTTCTTATAATAGATATTTCTTTCCTAAAACCCAACATGAAGACTATGTAAGCCATATGTCCTTATCCCTCCAACAAAGACACTGAAGAATGAAGCTGACATATGACTTTCTCAAATTGTGTCACACTTACCTGGAGGACTTCTGAAAAGACCAGTGTCTGGGCCCCACCCCCAGAATTTTGGATTTAGCGGGTAAAGGCAGGGCCTGAGAATCTGCTTTTCTAACAAGTGCCCATATGACGCTGATACTACTTGTCTGAGGACCACAATTGAGAATCATTTTCAAGCAGAGTTTAAAGGAAAGTTGACGAAAAAAAAAATACACTTATTTCCTGTCATCCTTATCAGTCTAACATATTCAAAGAAAACTTTACAACTAGTGGTGGAATTGCTGCATCAAATGGCATCACTGAAGGCTCTCTTCTCATGTGATTGCCATTTACTACCATTTCTAACTCCTTTTTTTCAGAAGTTCAGTCAATCTGTTGCTGAACTAAAAAGATCTTGTCTGATTTGTCACTTAGACAAGTTTATTTTGGCACCCTAGAGAAATTTAAAAGTAGCTAAAATCAATCAGATTCTTTACTTTTCCAAACTCACTTGGCAAAGCCCTCATGCTTGAGTCTGGCCAGTATGTCAAACCCACTGTGTTATGGCCAAAGTGAATTGTGCTTATGACCAGGAAACTGACTAACAGGGTGAGGAGGAGGAAAAGCCAACTCTGACTTGACCTGCTATCCAAGAAGTCCACAGAAACCATCATGATTGATTTCAAGGGCAATCACAGCAGAGCATCAGGTCAAAGCCAAGAAAACTTCAGGGATGGTGACAGCATCTGTTGCTTACCTTAAGTGATTCTGTCTGATCTGCATACCTATCTCACCCTACTTTCCTAAATAACTACATTTCCCTTTAAAGGGCCCACCTTGTTTCTGATTAGCTTTTCTCAGGTATAATCTTCTGGTCAGACTGGGAATTAAAAGACTGGGCTCTTTTATTAGTAGAAGGAGTAAATTAATTCCCAACTTACCAGTACCCAGATTAAGAAAAATGTTATTACCCAAACCCTAGAAGCCCACTTTTATATTCTTCCAGAGATTAAGCCTATTCACAAATAAGCATATTCTAACTTCTAACATGGCAAATCAGTTTTGTTTATGTTTGAACTTTCTTTATAACACTGGAATTACACAGCATGTACTCATTTGTGCCTGTCTTCTTTCACTCAGTACTATGTTTGTGACATTAATTCATAAAAACATCAGGACTTTGTTTTCAATGTTGTATAGTACTTCAATGTATAACTCATTTTACCTAATCAGCTGCTGATAGGAGGGCAATTTCTGAAAGTGAAAATCGCTCGGTTGTGTCTGATTCTTTGTGATCCCATGAACTATACAGTCCATGGAATTCTTCAGGCCAGAATACTGGAATGGGTAGCGTTTCCCTTCTCCAGGGGATCTTCCCAACCCAGGGATCAAACCCAGGTCTTTTGCATTGCAGGTGGATAGTGGCTCTTCCCAACTCAGGAATCAAACCAGGGTCTCCTACATTGCAGGTGGATTCTTTACCAACTGAGCTATCAGGGAAGCCCTGGGCAATTTCCAGTTGAGGGCTATTAAAAAATAACATGGATATAGCATTTGTGGTAAAGCTGGTTCAGTGGTGCTGAATTCTCTATGACTCTTGTGCAAGTACGCTGGTGACAATCACAGGCAATTCTGTTCAGTATATATACAGGAATTTGGGGGTCATCGGATGTGCTTCTTTTTGGCTTTAATGGATACTGGCAGATGGTTTTAAAAGAATGTATCAAGTTTTACTCCCAGAAACAGTGCCTAAGTGTTGTAGTTGTTTCACATTCAGGCTAATTTCTTGTGTTGACTTTCATTTAAACCATGGAGGTGTGTCTATAATAGTATATACCACTAAGGCTTTAAATTGTATTTCCATATGACTAATGATGGTGCTACCTATTTATTGCCGTTTGTCAATCTCTCTGTGATACACAGTTCAAGTCTTCTCCCCATTTTACAAATGGGTTTTCTGACTTTTCTTATTGATTTTTAAGAACTGTTTATACTGAATATGGACTCTTTGTCACATTATTCGTCTATCTAATCTATCTGCCTAATATCTTCTAGACTGTGGCTTACTTTCTCTTTTAACGGTGTTTTTCACTAAATGGTCTATATATTTCTAAAGGTATTCTTCTATAATTCTGACAAACATGGAAACACTTCATAGAAAATAACAACTTGAATGGTATGACTTCTGACAGTCTCAGCAGTGAAATTAATACTCCTTAATTCACTGATTAGAAATCATGGCCACATTACTCTTCATTAATTTATACATTTGGACTTCTAGGTACTCATTTCATATATGGAGCGTATCCTTTACAACTTCTGCACAATGGCCAACTGTCAGTCGACTATGGTAACATTCCTTCGAATACGAAAAGATTTCTATTTATTATTCAATCATGTCCATCTCACCAGTTCACACAGGGGACAAAGAGAGAAGAAATAGGAGGAGAATATTCAAATATAAACAAAGAGACTTAAAAAGATAACTGGGGAAGCAGAGAAAAAAAGCAGGCAAGGTTTTATTCAGCTGTAAATGAGGCTCTGAATGAAGTCTTTTGAGGAATTGGTTTAAGTGTTTTCAGAGGCCAGTTCCTTTTGCACTCTTCCACAGAAGACAATTTACATATGTAGAAGCCTCATATCTGAAGTAACCATAGTAACCTTGCCCTTCCATCCTATTCAGGGTGTGCATTTTTCTCCATTTAGTGAAACCTCTCTGTGCACTAGATATGTGAAACTTTCCATGTTGATGCAACATTAAATAAATGGATCAGAGTTGGAGGAAATGTTGCACGAACTGTCAAGAGGATTGGAAGGAAGAGGGTAGAAGGAGACTGTCACCTGAGAAACCAAATTCATAGGGGATTTAGTGGAAATCACATCTGCCTGGGAAGATACAGAGCTAGTCTGTGACTGTCAAGATGTATGATTTTTATTGCCTGGAATTATGTAAACTCAGAGGAGAAAATGTTAGAAGGGGAAGGGGCTCCCTTTAGCTCTGTTATAGTCTCTTAAAAACTCATTATTAGATAAATGCAAATCAAAACCACAATGAGGTACCATTTCAGACCTGTCAGAATGGCTGCTATCCAAAAGACTACAAGCAATAAATGCTGGAGAGTGTGGAGAAAAGGCAACCCTCTTACACTGTTGGTGGGAATGCAAACTAGTACAGCCACTATGGAGAACAGTGTGGAGATTCCTTAAAAAACTGAAAACAGAACTGCCTTATGACCCCGAAATTCCACTGCTGGGCATACACACCGAGGAAACCAGAATTGAAAGAGACATATGTACCCCAATGTTCATTGCAGCACTGTTTATAATAGCCAGGACATGGAAGCAACCTAGATGTCCACTAGCAGACGAATGGATAAGAAAGCTGTGGTACATACACACAATGGAATATTACTCGGCCATTAAAAAGAATGCATTTGAATCAGTTCTAATGAGGTGGATGAAACTGGAGCCTATTATATAGAGTGAAGTAAGCCAGAAAGGGTGACTTCACTTTGACTTTTTTACTTTCATGCATTGGAGAAGGAAATGGCAACCCACTCCAGTGTTCTTGCCTAGAGAATCCCAGGGATGGGGGAGCCTGGTGGGCTGCTGTCTATAGGGTCGGACAGAGTCGGACACGACTGAAGTGACTTAGCAGCAGCAGCAAGCCAGAAAGAAAAATACCAATACAGTATACTAACACATATATATATGGAATTTAGAAAGATGGTAATGATAACCCTGTATGGAGACAGCAAAAAAGACACAGATGTATAGAACAGTCTTTTGGACTCTGTGGGAGAGGGCAAGGGTGGGATGGTTTGGAAGAATGGCATAGAAACATGTATATTATGTGAAACAATCGCCAGTCTAGGTTGGATGCATGATACAGGGTTCTCAGGGCTGGTACACTGGGATGACCCAGAGGGATGGGATGGGGAGGGAGGTGGGAGGGGGGTTGAGGATGGAGAACACATGTACATCCATGGTGAATTCATGTCAATGTATAGTAATTAGCCTCTAATTAAAATGAATAAATTTATATTTTTTAAAATCCAATAAATTGCATCCCAGCTCCAGCTTCTGGGAGATGCTCTCTCTGGGCAATGAGAAGACCTACTAATCAGGGAGCTGAGCAGATGTGAGGCTGGCTTATCCAGCGCTTGTGGACTGAGACAGTGATTCACAGAGCTAACTTGCCCTCTGTGCCTAATGCAAATCTCTACGCTGCAACCCTCCTATCAGACCACCTGCAGATTTTTCTGGGTTCCATGAGTTATAAACTTAAAACTGAAATACACACTGATGGCCTGTTCTGTGTTGAAAAATTCATGATCTCATTCAAATGATCAACATTGATATCAACAATATTATTCATTATTTTCCTACTCTGGTGCCCCCTCTGAAGTGATTTTTGGTGTGACAGTGTGGCGAGGTGAGAATCTGTCCCAGTGAATCTCTGAGAGGAAGGAAAACCAAAGACCACTCTAATACAGCTGACCTGGTCGATGCTTTGATTGGCAGTGTGCTGAAATCCCAAAGAGGGGAGAACATAATATTATCATAGTTCGATTTGAAAGCCCATCAGCAATGCATTTATGACCTTGTGGAGAAAATACTTGGATGTTTTCATCAATAAATGAAGCCATGGAGCTTTTTTCACTTTAGAGATGCTATTTCTGGGATTAATCAGATCATGACTGGAGACCAACTGGAGGATGCTAAGGAACAGCCTTCTGACATAAGAGAACACTCATTTTTATACAAATACTGCCTAAAGTGCTCACTCATTCCAATATGGAGTAAGTATGGATTTTTTAGTATAAAGCAGTGTCTCAGCAAAAGACACTGTAAATAACAATTTTCAAGAAAGAGGGAAAAAGGCATAGTAAATACAATTCTCCAGAGTCACCACAATCATTTAATATGTATTTAATGTCTGCTTATATTGAGGTTTACATATTCCTTTTCACAAACACAATCTCTCCCTATGCACCAAACTGCTTAGAGCATTGTTCCTTCTGTAAACGTTCCCTGCAGGCAAAAGCATATACTAAATCTGCATTCATGAACAAAATATGGCTTATGGCAACTTTGAGGCTTTGCTTATTAGAAATGCTGGTTGCTTTTCCTGTTATTTTATAAGGAAATTTGGCTCCTAGCTAACATTTCTCCCTAATAGATGCCTACAGTAAAGTTTCAATTGTGAACACTTTCATTACAATTTTTCATGTATAATTCTGCAGTAAATTTTATTTGTGGGAAATAGACCTATTTCTTTCAGAGAAAATCTACTGATTATACACATTCTCTCCACCTTCCTTTCCTATAAAAAGGGAGGATAAACATAAATGAGTCACCTTAAATGTGATAGGTGCTGTATACATATGTATTTTTAAAATTATGTTTGTATTACTCTAGCAATTTCATAAATATTTCAAAGGAATCAGAATTTGACTTTAACCCCTAAAAATTACTTTATAAGTAGTATTATCTAATTCAATTCCAGAAACATTATAGTGATTCTGATGAATACATATAAAATACAAAGCAAATTCAGTTCAGACAACACCAAATACAGTTTATACTGCTAGTGAATGGAATATCAGAATATTACTAATCACTAATTTTAAGGTCAGCAGTTCATGGTCTGCTCATGTCACATTGCTGTGAACATAGCAGGTGTTCAATAAACACCTTTTAGCAGACTGATGATTATGTGAGGTTTAGGAGTTTAAAAGTGAGGTGGGCTGTATTATTCACAACAGCTAGAACATGGGAGTAACTCAAGTATCCTTCAACAGATAAATGGATTAGCAAAATGTGGAGTATCATTCAGCCTTAGAAAGAAAAGACATTCTGACTTACACTACAACACAAATGAAACTTGAAGGAATGAAGCTAAAGGAACCAGTTACAAATGGTTCATTTATATGAGGTATTTAGAGTGGTTAATGGAAAAGGCAACGGTACCCCACTCCAGTACTCTTGCCTGGAAAATCCCATGGACAGAAGAGCCTGGTAAGCTGCAGTCCATGGGGTCGCTAAGAGTCAGACACAACTGAGCGACTTCACTTTCACTTTTCACTTTCATGCACTGGAGAAGGAAATGGCAGCCCACTCGAGTGTTCTGGCCTGGAGAATCTGAGGGACGGCAGAGCCTGGTAGGCTGCCGTCTATGGGGTCGCACAGAGTCGGACATGACTGAAGCCACTTAGCAGCAGCAGCAGCAGAGTGGTTAAAATCATGGAGANGAGAATCTGAGGTACGGCAGAGCCTGGTAGGCTGCCGTCTATGGGGTCGCACAGAGTCGGACATGACTGAAGCCACTTAGCAGCAGCAGCAGCAGAGTGGTTAAAATCATGGAGACAAAAAGTAGAATGGTGACTGCTAGGGGCTGGTGGGGAGGGAAGGTTAGGGAGTTAGTGTTTAATGTACACAGTTCCAGTTTTGTGAGATGAAAAGTGTTTCAGAAATGAATGGAAGTGGTGGTTACACAACAATATAAATGTTTTAACGTCACTGAACTATAAGCTTAAAAATGGTTAAGACAGTAAATTTTATCTTACATGCATTTTATCACATTTTTTTAAAATGGGAAAAAAGTACTAATGGCTATAATGCAAAATGATATATTTTATTAAAGAATTTTCTCAGATATTCTTTAAAATTTGGTTTAAGATGGTGAATTTTCTGTTATGTGTATTTTACCATAATTTTAAAAATCAGAGAAAAAATGAGATGGGCTGAAAAATCTTGATTTATGTAGCTTCCCAACAAAAAACAGAAGCATTTGCCTCCTTAGAGCTTTCTGTATCCCTTCACTCCAGGACTTTAAGTCCTCTTTATACCCTGATGACCTGCAAGGTTTCTCTCTCGGCCTGACTTCTGTTAGGAGCTCCTGGACAAGTGCATCCTCTCACTTGCAGGAGGTGCCCACCTGCGGGTCTCACAGGTTCCTCAGAGTTAACAGGACCTAAATCACACCCTTCTACACCCCTCCTCCTCCTATATCTCCCTCGATCATTGTTATCTCAGCAAATGACTATATAATCAAGCCAACCTCTCAAGAGGGAAACCAAGTGTCACCTCCTCTCTTGTGTCCTGTATCCAGAGCACCAGTGGGCCCTGTTGGTTCAACCTCTAACCTGTATCCTGAATATGCTCCTCTCCCACCCCCTCNTGTCTCAGCAAATGACTGTATAATCAAGCCAACCTCTCAAGAGGGAAACCAAGTGTCACCTCCTCTCTTGTGTCCTGTATTCAGAGCACCAGTGGGCCCTGTTGGTTCAACCTCTAACCGGTATCCTGAATATTCTCCTCTCCCACCCCCTCTGCCCAGCCCATGGCCCTCCCACTTCCTCTCTACAACCCACTCTCCATTCAGACACCAGAGAAGTCTGGTAATAAGACTGTGTCATACTGTGTGCAAAATGTGTCCTTTTTTTCTTTTTGCACTCTGAAGAAAATCTAAACTGTTTACTATGGCCTAGAGGATATGACCTTTGCAAACCCCTTTTGCCCTATCTTTTGCCCCCCACTGCCCATCCCGCTCCAGCCTCATAGCCTGCGTTCAGTGAGGTCAACATGCTCCCCTCTTTCCTCCTTGAAGCCTTCGTTTGTGCCATTCCTCCCATCCAGAGCATTCCTTCTCTGTTCCTTGGAAGGTTGCCTCCTTTACAAGCTTCAGGTCCCAGTTACATGTTAACCCCTCAGACCCTCCTGGACAGCCCTAGCTAAAATATTTCAACTCGCTGTTTTCACTCATTTCACTCTTCCTTTTAAGTGATTTTTGCAATTCTAATTATATGCAAGTAAATAAAATTACATAAACAACTATGCATGTAATTATATACAATTGCATAAAATATACAATTTCTAGATATATATCACTAAGTATATATTTGATATATATATTTAATATCTTTGTCTTATTAGACTGTACACTCCATAAAAACAAGGCTTAAATTATGTTCACTTTTGTTTCCTGATCTCTTAGTACACTGGACCAGACAGAGTGGAAACCAATGACCCATTTATGGAATAAGAAAGCAAATGAATGTGTTGCATCTATATGTTATTCAAGAAAAAAGCCGCATATCTTTTCAACATTAAGAGTTGACTGCATTTGGCAAAGGATGTGGAAAAACTCTTTGTAAGGTACCCAGGAAAGAAGAAGATGATGATTTTCATTTCTTACTGAAGAAAATGGCTGATTTAGAAGCATAACAGTGTATAATTTTATAGCTAAAAGCATCCTTTAAAGATAATTTTGTTCAAAGAACAAATTTTAGAACTGAAGAAACAGCCCAACTCATTGCTTCAGATGTCTTACTCCCATTGTTCATGTGACCTACACCACCTACATCCTCCTTACCTTGCTTGCCAATCTCTACCTCAGGTTCTGAGTGTTGCTGGAATATTCTATAATTGTATAAAACTCACGTATGAGGACAATTAACTGATGGTCTTACTTAGCTTTTAAATACAAAGTTTTGTGCTACCGAGCACTGCCCTTTCATCTCAGGAATAAAGACTTGAAAAAGAGCATTAAGAGATCACCTTCTCATGTCCCCTCTTCCTAACTAATGGATCAACAGTAAGCATCAAAACCACAGAAATCCCTCCTTCTTTGCGTCTCAGTAGTACTTTGGATTACCAGAAGGGATGGGGAGAACTTAAAAACAAAGGAACATTTTCATCTCCTTTTCTTTTATCCCAGAACTATTGATCTGTTAATTTAGGAATATGATTATGTTTTCAACTTAATGGAAAGTGAGAGATTTGTAATGGTTACAGGCCGTGTGTTCTTAAACATCAAAACATGTTGCAAATATCTTGGTCCTATGAGGTACTTTCATTTGTGTCTGAAATTTTTAAGAAATTTTTTACAAATGGGAACATCAAGGTAAGCAGGCTATTCTGTCATCCACATAACTTCTGCAGAAGTTGTCGTGGGTATGTGGCATAGATATAAGTACTCTGTTAAAAGTACAGGCATGTACTGCAATTTCACAGATCCTGTACAAAGACTAACAAGCAAACCTATGTGGTAGCTTCCTGAAGTGGCTTCTGTTTTATTCTTCCATTCTCCAGACTGCCCACTTTCTACATCAACTCAAGTGCTAATACAAAACACACATCAAATGCTATGGCTACGGTTCTAAAGTAGCGATATTTTGGTGGAGACGGCTAAGTTAATCAATGCCTGAAGGGTGCTATGGGAGTCCAGACAAGAAGCATAATTCAGTCTCAGAGGTCAGGGAAGGTCTCCTGGAAGTTAGATTATGGGATGAGAAAGGCATCTCAACCAATGGAAAGTGCACAGAGTCAAGAGATGGTGACAGGAAGAAAAGAGTAAACAATTCAGCTCATATTATGAAGTGGAGTTTAAAAAGAAATAGACAGCCCTTCTTGACAGTTTACATTGGTAAATCCGGTCGCTTGGAAGCACTGTTAAACTTAACCTGGTAATATTGGTCATAAGGAAGGCGCACCGTAGGCTGCCTTCACTTGTCTGGAAAACTAATTATATGAGTACTCCTGGTGAGTAGGTCAGGAGACAGATCTGCACAAAACCCAAGTGTTCCCTGAGGAGAGGCCTATTTGCTAGGATTTTCTCTTTTAAGTCATTGTTTTCCATTTCCTAAATCTTTCACACTCCAGAAGAAAGTCCTGTGTACGCTTTCATTTTGAGCAGTTTATTGAACTGTTCAAACAGATTCCAAGAGGAGCAGCTTTGGAATCTGACATTTTTAATGAATTATTCTTAATGTTTGCAGCCCTCTATCCACGGGGAAAAGGGCAATGACTTCTGCGAACCAGATGGGGTCTTGGTAACAAATCTTGGTATCCTCCTGTTTTCCTCTACCTCATGGGTTTGAAGTGACTCTCAGCAACATATAACAGATACAAATTATACTGTGTTTTGGTATGCAAGCATAAATAAAATGCCAGTAAAAAGAGGGATAACTGCAAGGCTCATATTTGCATTTATCTTTGCATGAAGCCTAGTAACTCTGTACTATGTCACAAAGATAATAAAAAAGCAGATAGACTGAATTATAAGCATCTGTTTGTCTATTGAAAATAACTCAGCTATTGACAACAACACTGTTCATGATACTCACAGGGTGTGTGTTGTCTGTGGGGCAAACAGCAGGATTTAAACCAGAAAGCAGAATTTATGTCAGTAGGTTGACAGTTCCTTACATTAAATTTTTATAGAGTTTATTTGATCACTTGCTTCAAAGCTGTGTGATATGAGGGTGGGTCCACAGACCACAGGTGCCTTTTTTCTTCTTTTTCCCTATAAGAGTAGTCATAACATTAATCTCTGGATTTCAGAAGAAAATCTATCAAAAGCATCTCTGCCTTCCCCTGAAACATTCTTCCTTTTTAATGTATGATTTCCTCATTATTATAGAGCTATATGATGATAGCCATAGGCACGCTTGAGTTCACGTTAAAAAAAAAAAAAAGAAAAAGCTAGGAGTAATCTCTCACTTTCCACCCACAAAACAACACTCTGGCCCTGCAGGAAAATACTCTCTGTTATGACCTGGGATGAGGGAAAGGGAACTTTCCTGCCTTAAAGTGCTATTTTTTTTCCATTAGATACTTCCTATGATTAGTCACTATAAGGTAACCCTGACCTTTCTATGTAAACTGTTAAATTAACCTCATCTACACAAGTCTGTATTAAAACATCTCAACTTTAACAACATTTGACCATAAGAAGATAGTTTTTACTGTGGAACATATAAAGGAAAAAAGGGGCAGACAGCTGATTTTTTTTTCTTTCTCCTATGTATTTTAAGTATTATCAGTTACCCAAAGTTACAGTTTTTAATTAAATGTTCCTTTCTAATTGTGACTGCTAGTTGTGACTTGGAATATCACTGACAAATACGGACTTCGCAAGGTATACACTAAATTCTGCTCAAGTGATTTTAGGCCTTAGGTCTGGGATTTCTTTAGGTGCTTCTAGGAGGTACATTTGCCAATGAAAAATTTTTTTTCCTGTAGCTAGAATAGTTGTAAGCACTGATATTTTGGAAAGGTTTTCCCCTTTCCCCATAGTAATTCTTAAAATACCATTAAGCCTCATTGACATTAAAATACCACTTAAACCATGTTTTAAATAAGAACAACTATTTAAGTACAACTGAGTACTTTATAACCAAAGTAAATGTTTAAAAATGAAATTCTATATTCAAGATACCTGGTGGTGTAAAGACTTGGCATTTGGCCGCACACACCAAATCTACTATCCCCATTTACTCAACAGGGTGGTCTTTAGAGACCAGCATAATGGTGCTGTTAGGGATTTAAAGCCAGATGTACAGACAGAAATGTCTGTGGGAGCCAGACAGGCAAAGGAGAGAAGCAACCCCCACACCACCTCCCTGCTGGCTCAGCCAGGGTTACTCCATATTGGAATCTCACAATGTCACCAGGTCTTCAGATTGGTTTTTAGAAGAAAGGTAAAAAAATGTAGGTTTTTATGTGAATTCTGAATGTTTTAGGCATTGGCGTGTCATTAAAAACATTCACTTCTACACAGGGTGAGTGAATACAGTGCTGACCAAAAGACGACAGCAGGATGAATTACAATCCATTGGCGGCTATTTGGAAAATTTCTTTTAAAAAGACTCACTGTTCTTTATGTTTGTTATCTAGAATAGAGCCTACCCATTTTTGTCTCCTTAAGTTTCTCCTACTTACATTCAGTTTCCCTTCTGACTTAAGTCAGGTTTGTTGCTGCTGCTGCTGCTGCTAAGTCACTTCAGTCGTGTCCAACTCTGTGCGACCCCATAAACAGCAGCCCACCAGGCTCCTCTGTCCACAGGATTTCCCAGGCAAGAATACTGGAGTGGGTTGCCATTTCCTTCTCCAAAGTCAGGTCTATTGAAATATAATTTACACACATCAAAAATCATCCTTTTTAAATGTACGGTTTGAGGGGTTTTGGGGAAAATGTATAGTCATGTAACCACCACAACAATTAAAATATAGAACATTTCCTTCACCTCAAGAAGTTCTCTGGTGCCCCTCTACATACCCTCAGCTTCCAGAACATCTGATCTACTTTTTATCACCACAGTTTTGCCTTCTCCAGAATGTTGTTGAAGGTTTTAACTGTTTCCTTTTTATTCCTTTATAATATTATGTTGCACAGAGGCACCACAACTTATTAAACCATCTACTTGCTGATGGGCACTTATATTTTTTCCTAATTTTTGGCAATAATGAAGAAAGCTGCTGTAAACACTAGGGTACAGGTTATTTGGTGGACATATACTTTCATTCCTCTTGGGCAAATACCAAGAGGAAAATTGTTGGGTCATATGTCGTGTATATTTCACTTTATAAGAGGCAGCCGAACTCTTCTGCAAAGTAACTGCACCATCTTGCATCCCCACCTGCAACATATGCTGTTCCAATCACTCTGTGTCATATAGTGCCACCTCATTGTGGTTTTCATCTGCATCTCCCTAATGCAAATGATAGTCAGGTTCTTTTTGTCAGCTCATTTGTAACTCATATTTCTTTTGGACAAGTATTCATTCAAATCTTTTGACATTTTTATTGGGTTCCTTTTTTTAAAAAATTGAGATTAGGAATTCCTTATTTATTCCAGATACAATTTCTTTATCAAATAATTATCTTTTCAATGTTTTCTATCAGTCTGTTCAATGTTCTAAAAGTGGAAGTTTTAAATAGTTTTAAGATTTATATCGTTACTCTTAACTTAAAAAAAAAAAAAACTTTGCCTAACTGAAAGTTACAAAGATTTTTCTCCTGTTTTGTTCTTCTATATATGCAATGGCTTTACTCTTTGAGACCCCATGGGCTGTAACTCACCAGGCTCCTCTGTCCATGGGATTCTCCAGGCAAGAACACTGGAGTCGGTTGCCATGCCCTCCACCAGGGGATCTTCCTGATCCAGGGATTAAATCCATGTCTCTTGTGTCTCCTGGATTGGCAGGCAGATTCTTTTCCACTAGCACTACCTGGGAAGCCCCTTTAAATATTTTTAAGATTATTGTTAGTCTTAACAATAAAAAAGACTTTACCTAACTGAAAGTTACAAAGATTTTTCTATTTTGTTCTTGATATGCTATGGCTTTGCTTTACATTTGGATCTGTGATACAATTTGAAGTATTGTGTCTAACATAGTGTGAAGTGAGTCAAGATCTTCTTAATTTAGTTATTCCAAGACTCAGAATGCAGATATGGCAGACAGCCATACATCAAATACTACCCTTTATGATGATTTCTCCAAGTCACAGAAAGGTTTTTTCCAGTTCCATACCAATTTATGGCTGCCATATTCTTCTAGTTACATTACTATTATTTTTCTCTAAGAGCATGTTTAATATCATCTCAAGTCCTAACCTTTATGCTATTAAATTGCTGAACAATTACTATTTCTTTACAATCTTCATTTCAAGCTTCAGAAAAGCTTTGTGTATCTGTCCAAAGTAATCACTTGATAGACGTGAAATTTTGGGTTAAAACTCTTTGTCTCCTCCTTTCTAAGCAGGCATTAAAATAGTCGCTCAGTCATGTCCAACTCTTTGCGACCCTATGAATCACAGCACA
>SJYW01031268.1:393184-457141 GCA_006410735.1 Raphicerus campestris | reverse complement strand
ACAGAGTGGAAACCAATGACCCATTTATGGAATAAGAAAGCAAATGAATGTGTTGCATCTATATGTTATTCAAGAAAAAAGCCGCATATCTTTTCAACATTAAGAGTTGACTGCATTTGGCAAAGGATGTGGAAAAACTCTTTGTAAGGTACCCAGGAAAGAAGAGGATGATGATTTTCATTTCTTACTGAAGAAAATGGCTGATTTAGAAGCATAACAGTGTATAATTTTATAGCTAAAAGCATCCTTTAAAGATAATTTTGTTCAAAGAACAAATTTTAGAACTGAAGAAACAGCCCAACTCATTGCTTCAGATGTCTTACTCCCATTGTTCATGTGACCTACACCACCTACATCCTCCTTACCTTGCTTGCCAATCTCTACCTCAGGTTCTGAGTGTTGCTGGAATATTCTATAATTGTATAAAACTCACGTATGAGGACAATTAGCTGATGGTCTTACTTAGCTTTTAAATACAAAGTTTTGTGCTACCGAGCACTGCCCTTTCATCTCAGGAATAAAGACTTGAAAAAGAGCATTAAGAGATCACCTTCTCATGTCCCCTCTTCCTAAATAATGGATCAACAGTAAGCATCAAAACCACAGAAATCCCTCCTTCTTTGCGTCTCAGTAGTACTTTGGATTACCAGAAGGGATGGGGAGAACTTAAAAACAAAGGAACATTTTCATCTCCTTTTCTTTTATCCCAGAACTATTGATCTGTTAATTTAGGAATATGATTATGTTTTCAACTTAATGGAAAATGAGAGATTTGTAATGCTTACAGGCCGTGTCTTCTTAAACATCAAAACATGTTGCAAATATCTTGGTCCTATGAGGTACTTTCATTTGTGTCTGAAATTTTTAAGAAATTTTTTACAAATGGGAACATCAAGGTAAGCAGGCTATTCTGTCATCCACATAACTTCTGCAGAAGTTGTCGTGGGTATGTGGCATAGATATAAGTACTCTGTTAAAAGTACAGGCATGTACTGCAATTTCACAGATCCTGTACAAAGACTAACAAGCAAACCTATGTGGTAGCTTCCTGAAGTGGCTTCTGTTTTATTCTTCCATTCTCCAGACTGCCCACTTTGTACATCAACTCAAGTGCTAATACAAAACACACATCAAATGCTATGGCTACGGTTCTAAAGTAGCGATATTTTGGTGGAGACGGCTAAGTTAATCAATGCCTGAAGGGTGCTATGGGAGTCCAGACAAGAAGCATAATTCAGTCTCAGAGGTCAGGGAAGGTCTCCTGGAAGTTAGATTATGGGATGAGAAAGGCATCTCAACCAATGGAAAGTGCACAGAGTCAAGAGATGGTGACAGGAAGAAAAGAGTAAACAATTCAGCTCATATTATGAAGTGGAGTTTAAAAAGAAATAGACAGCCCTTCTTGACAGTTTACATTGGTAAATCCGGTCGCTTGGAAGCACTGTTAAACTTAACCTGGTAATATTGGTCATAAGGAAGGCGCACCGTAGGCTGCCTTCACTTGTCTGGAAAACTAATTATATGAGTACTCCTGGTGAGTAGGTCAGGAGACAGATCTGCACAAAACCCAAGTGTTCCCTGAGGAGAGGCCTATTTGCTAGGATTTTCTCTTTTAAGTCATTGTTTTCCATTTCCTAAATCTTTCACACTCCAGAAGAAAGTCCTGTGTACGCTTTCATTTTGAGCAGTTTATTGAACTGTTCAAACAGATTCCAAGAGGAGCAGCTTTGGAATCTGACATTTTTAATGAATTATTCTTAATGTTTGCAGCCCTCTATCCACCGGGAAAAGGGCAATGACTTCTGCGAACCAGATGGGGTCTTGGTAACAAATCTTGGTATCCTCCTGTTTTCCTCTACCTCATGGGTTTGAAGTGACTCTCAGCAACATATAACAGATACAAATTATACTGTGTTTTGGTATGCAAGCATAAATAAAATGCCAGTAAAAAGAGGGATAACTGCAAGGCTCATATTTGCATTTATCTTTGCATGAAGCCTAGTAACTCTGTACTATGTCACAAAGATAATAAAAAAGCAGATAGACTGAATTATAAGCATCTGTTTGTCTATTGAAAATAACTCAGCTATTGACAACAACACTGTTCATGATACTCACAGGGTGTGTGTTGTCTGTGGGGCAAACAGCAGGATTTAAACCAGAAAGCAGAATTTATGTCAGTAGGTTGACAGTTCCTTACATTAAATTTTTATAGAGTTTATTTGATCACTTGCTTCAAAGCTGTGTGATATGAGGGTGGGTCCACAGACCACAGGTGCCTTTTTTCTTCTTTTTCCCTATAAGAGTAGTCATAACATTAATCTCTGGATTTCAGAAGAAAATCTATCAAAAGCATCTCTGCCTTCCCCTGAAACATTCTTCCTTTTTAATGTATGATTTCCTCATTATTATAGAGCTATATGATGATAGCCATAGGCACGCTTGAGTTCACGTTAAAAAAAAAAAAAAGAAAAAGCTAGGAGTAATCTCTCACTTTCCACCCACAAAACAACACTCTGGCCCTGCAGGAAAATACTCTCTGTTATGACCTGGGATGAGGGAAAGGGAACTTTCCTGCCTTAAAGTGCTATTTTTTTTCCATTAGATACTTCCTATGATTAGTCACTATAAGGTAACCCTGACCTTTCTATGTAAACTGTTAAATTAACCTCATCTACACAAGTCTGTATTAAAACATCTCAACTTTAACAACATTTGACCATAAGAAGATAGTTTTTACTGTGGAACATATAAAGGAAAAAAGGGGCAGACAGCTGATTTTTTTTTCTTTCTCCTATGTATTTTAAGTATTATCAGTTACCCAAAGTTACAGTTTTAAATTAAATGTTCCTTTCTAATTGTGACTGCTAGTTGTGACTTGGAATATCACTGACAAATAAGGACTTCGCAAGGTATACACTAAATTCTGCTCAAGTGATTTTAGGCCTTAGGTCTGGGATTTCTTTAGGTGCTTCTAGGAGGTACATTTGCCAAGGAAAAATTTTTTTTCCTGTAGCTAGAATAGTTGTAAGCACTGATATTTTGGAAAGGTTTTCCCCTTTCCCCATAGTAATTCTTAAAATACCATTAAGCCTCATTGACATTAAAATACCACTTAAACCATGTTTTAAATAAGAACAACTATTTAAGTACAACTGAGTACTTTATAACCAAAGTAAATGTTTAAAAATGAAATTCTATATTCAAGATACCTGGTGGTGTAAAGACTTGGCATTTGGCCGCACACACCAAATCTACTATCCCCATTTACTCAACAGGGTGGTCTTTAGAGACCAGCATAATGGTGCTGTTAGGGATTTAAAGCCAGATGTACAGACAGAAATGCCTGTGGGAGCCAGACAGGCAAAGGAGAGAAGCAACCCCCACACCACCTCCCTGCTGGCTCAGCCAGGGTTACTCCATATTGGAATCTCACAATGTCACCAGGTCTTCAGATTGGTTTTTAGAAGAAGGGTAAAAAAATGTAGGTTTTTATGTGAAATCTGAATGTTTTAGGCATTGGCATGTCATTAAAAACATTCACTTCTACACAGGGTGAGTGAATACAGTGCTGACCAAAAGACGACAGCAGGATGAATTACAATCCATGGGCGGCTATTTGGAAAATTTCTTTTAAAAAGACTCACTGTTCTTTATGTTTGTTATCTAGAATAGAGCCTACCCATTTTTGTCTCCTTAAGTTTCTCCTACTTACATTCAGTTTCCCTTCTGACTTAAGTCAGGTCTGCTGCTGCTGCTGCTGCTGCTGCTAAGTCACTTCAGTCGTGTCCAACTCTGTGCGACCCCATAAACGGCAGCCCACCAGGCTCCTCTGTCCACAGGATTTCCCAGGCAAGAATACTGGAGTGGGTTGCCATTTCCTTCTCCAAAGTCAGGTCTATTGAAATATAATTTACACACATCAAAAATCATCCTTTTTAAATGTACGGTTTGAGGGGTTTTGGGGAAAATGTATAGTCATGTAACCACCACAACAATTAAAATATAGAACATTTCCTTCACCTCAAGAAGTTCTCTGGTGCCCCTCTACATACCCTCAGCTTCCAGAACATCTGATCTACTTTTTATCACCACAGTTTTGCCTTCTCCAGAATGTTGTTGAAGGTTTTAACTGTTTCCTTTTTATTCCTTTATAATATTATGTTGCACAGAGGCACCACAACTTATTAAACCATCTACTTGCTGATGGGCACTTATATTTTTTCCTAATTTTTGGCAATAATGAAGAAAGCTGCTGTAAACACTAGGGTACAGGTTATTTGGTGGACATATACTTTCATTCCTCTTGGGCAAATACCAGGAGGAAAATTGTTGGGTCATATGTCATGTATATTTCACTTTATAAGAGGCAGCCGAACTCTTCTGCAAAGTGACTGCATCATCTTGCATCCCCACCTGCAACATATGCTGTTCCAATCACTCTGCGTCATATAGTGCCACCTCATTGTGGTTTTCATCTGCATCTCCCTAATGCAAATGATAGTCAGGTTCTTTTTGTCAGCTCATTTGCAACTCATATTTCTTTTGGACAAGTATTCATTCAAATCTTTTGACATTTTTATTGGGTTCCTTTTTTTAAAAAATTGAGATTAGGAATTCCTTATTTATTCCAGATACAATTTCTTTATCAAATAAGTATCTTTTCAATGTTTTCTATCAGTCTGTTCAATGTTCTAANCACATCAAAAATCATCCTTTTTAAATGTACGGTTTGAGGGGTTTTGGGGAAAATGTATAGTCATGTAACCACCACAACAATTAAAATATAGAACATTTCCTTCACCTCAAGAAGTTCTCTGGTGCCCCTCTACATACCCTCAGCTTCCAGAACACCTGATCTACTTTTTATCACCACAGTTTTGCCTTCTCCAGAATGTTGTTGAAGGTTTTAACTGTTTCCTTTTTATTCCTTTATAATATTATGTTGCACAGAGGCACCACAATTTATTAAACCATCTACTTGCTGATGGGCACTTATATTTTTTCCTAATTTTTGGCAATAATGAAGAAAGCTGCTGTAAACACTAGGGTACAGGTTATTTGGTGGACATATACTTTCATTCCTCTTGGGCAAATACCAAGAGGAAAATTGTTGGGTCATATGTCGTGTATATTTCACTTTATAAGAGGCAGCCGAACTCTTCTGCAAAGTAACTGCACCATCTTGCATCCCCACCTGCAACATATGCTGTTCCAATCACTCTGTGTCATATAGTGCCACCTCATTGTGGTTTTCATCTGCATCTCCCTAATGCAAATGATAGTCAGGTTCTTTTTGTCAGCTCATTTGCAACTCATATTTCTTTTGGACAAGTATTCATTCAAATCTTTTGACATTTTTATTGGGTTCCTTTTTTTAAAAAATTGAGATTAGGAATTCCTTATTTATTCCAGATACAATTTCTTTATCAAATAAGTATCTTTTCAATGTTTTCTATCAGTCTGTTCAATGTTCTAAAAGTGGAAGTTTTAAATAGTTTTAAGATTTATATCGTTACTCTTAACTTAAAAAAAAAAAAAACTTTGCCTAACTGAAAGTTACAAAGATTTTTCTCCTGTTTTGTTCTTCTATATATGCAATGGCTTTACTCTTTGAGACCCCATGGGCTGTAACTCACCAGGCTCCTCTGTCCATGGGATTCTCCAGGCAAGAACACTGGAGTCGGTTGCCATGCCCTCCACCAGGGGATCTTCCTGATCCAGGGATTAAATCCATGTCTCTTGTGTCTCCTGGATTGGCAGGCAGATTCTTTTCCACTAGCACTACCTGGGAAGCCCCTTTAAATATTTTTAAGATTATTGTTAGTCTTAGCAATAAAAAAGACTTTACCTAACTGAAAGTTACAAAGATTTTTCTATTTTGTTTTTGAAGATATGCTATGGCTTTGCTTTACATTTGGATCTGTGATACAATTTGAAGTATTGTGTCTAACATAGTGTGAAGTGAGTCAAGATCTTCTTAGTTTAGTTATTCCAAGACTCAGAATGCAGATATGGCAGACAGCCATACATCAAATACTACCCTTTATGATGATTTCTCCAAGTCACAGAAAGGTTTTTTCCAGTTCCATACCAATTTATGGCTGCCATATTCTTCTAGTTACATTACTATTATTTTTCTCTAAGAGCATGTTTAATATCATCTCAAGTCCTAACCTTTATGCTATTAAATTGCTGAACAATTACTATTTCTTTACAATCTTCATTTCAAGCTTCAGAAAAGCTTTGTGTATCTGTCCAAAGTAATCACTTGATAGACGTGAAATTTTGGGTTAAAACTCTTTGTCTCCTCCTTTCTAAGCAGGCATTAAAATANCAGCATAGCACCTGGCAGAGAGTAACGGCTCAGTAAACAGTAGTAATGAGTGAATGCTGTCCCCGTTCAGCATTCATCATCATTCAGTGATGGGGGAGACAGGACAGGAACTGAGAGCCGGATGCAGAGATCCTCCTGTGTTTTTCTCCACACATCTCTCACGGCTTTTGTGATGCTGCATTCTTTCAGTTTTCAGGGTGCCCCACTGGATGCTTCTTGCTATTCTCCTTAGTGTTGCTTCTCCTCTCTAAGACCCCTAAATGGGGGAGTTCCTCATGGTCTGCTCAGATTCCTCTCTCTTTTCTCTACATTTTCAGTGTGATTCAATACTTTCCCATGGCTTTAAATATGTCTACATTATGNGGATGCTTCTTGCTATTCTCCTTAGTGTTGCTTCTCCTCTCTAAGACCCCTAAATGGGGGAGTTCCTCATGGTCTGCTCAGATTCCTCTCTCTTTTCTCTACATTTTCAGTGTGATTCAATACTTTCCCATGGCTTTAAATATGTCTACATTATGGCCATTCCACACTTACATCCCTAATCCCAGACCTCCTTCCTGAGCTTCAGATACTTGTCTCCAACTGCTTAGACAGTATCTTTTCTGGGTGGTTTCCTGGCATCTTGTAGTCAGTCAGACTCAAATAGAACTCTTAACTTGCAGCTTAACCTGGTCTCACTCTCTTGCCTCACTTGTTTCAAGTATTTAGATAAACGTCATCATCATCATTATCCACTAGCTGCTCATACTAGAAACCTATTGCACGGCCTCCAAAGTGGAACCCAAGTCCATCTCCACAGCTTCCGCTCCAGCCCAACGTAAAGCACTTAAAGCTTAAAGTACTTAAAGCACTGATGATGATGAGTCCTTAGATAAACTTTTTTTGCCGAAGGGACAGTTTCTTCCGAAACGTTCAAATTACACCTATGCCGCAGACATACACATTCAACATACGGTCTGTAGACCAGGAGCATGAGCAAAGCCTGGGAGCTTTTTAGAAATGCAGACTCACAGTATGCACTCAGATCTACTGAATTTGGACTTCTGAATCCTTGAAGAAGGGCTTAGGAATCTGTTTACTGGGGGTCTCCAGGTGCTGCTTATTCATGCTACCACAGGAGCACGATGGGGGCTACAATGCAGCCCATGCTCAGAGCATCACTGATGAGAAGTATAAGCTCTCTGCCCAGGAGCCCTGGAACAACTGACAGCATGGGGAGTGACTGTCCCAAGGGATCTCAGCCTGTAACCAGGCAATATTTCTATAGACCTGCAGAAGACAGATTAACAAACTAAAACACTGGACTGGGAATCAGGAAAAAAAAATTTTTTTTAGAATAGGTATTACACTTTAATGAAGACATAATGTACACAATGGTTAAAATGAAATTCAAACTGCACATAATACCTACAAGAATTTTCCACTTATTCCAAGTGTTCTTTCCTATAACAAACAGATGTTTTATATTTCTCAGTTATTTCCTTCAGAAATCTTGTTTACATGTTTCTTATTCTCTCCTGCTGTAACAGAAAATAAATCATATTCTCCTGTAGCACTTTTTCCCTGAAAACTGTTGCTACCGACACATACAGAGATTGCTTGTTCTTTCTAATGGTTAATTCCACTGAGTTTTTTTGTCTTACTTTCGTTTCTATACTGTTGATCATATAGATTGTTCCTGAGCTGTTGCTCTTACAAGCAATGCTATAAAAATATGCTTATTGTTGTATGTGTGTGTGACTGTACCTGTGGGACAGATGTCTGCAAGCATATCTACCTCCATATTTGTCTTGGTTTGCTCATCAGATTATTTCTGCGGACCACTGTAATTCTGTTAATGTTAGCTCTCTTCATAGAGTATCTTGTTCCAGAAACATTAAAATATGTAAACCTTTTTTTACTGAGAAAAGATCTCAGTTAAAATATGCTAGCTTCTGCAGTGTGTTATAACACAAGACACTGATCAGGGAAAAGAAGGGTTTAAGAAGTTAGGGGAGGTAAATTGATTAGTATAAAATATCCCCAGCCAAGAATGATCAATGTTTAAACAATTCTTTCAACACTTTACATCTGCTACCTACTTTTATAAGACTACAAGGGTTGGGGAAAAAGCATTAATTTTCTTCTCCCCTGTGTTGCTGAACTCAAGGTATTTTTGCTGCTGCTGCTGCTGCTAAGTCGCTTCAGTCGTGTTCAACTCTGTGCGACCCCAGAGATGGCAGCCCACCAGGGTCCCCCATCCCTGGGATTCTCCAGGCAAGAACACTGGAGTGGGTTGCCATTTCCTTCTCCAATGCATGAAGGTGAAAAGAGAAAGTGAAGTCGCTCAGTTATGTCTCTTAGCGACCCCATGGACTGTAGCCTACCTTGCTCCTCCATCCATGGGATTTTCTGGGCAAGAGTACTGGAGTGGGATGCCATTGCCTTCTGCATTTCCTCACATTTGCTTATGACATACATAAAGTATAACTTGGTGGTTTCTGTTTGCAGGAGTCTATTTTAATGTTAGTGTGTGTGTGTTTTTTTTTAACCTAGAAGGGAACTCACAGCATTCGCAGGATATGTATATACATAGACACATGTGCTGTTATACTCACTCACTGCCAGTAGGATTATGTGAGGAAATTCCACCACAAGAGCTTTATGGACAAGATTTTCTTTGCTTTGTGGAAGATGGAAGACTCCCTGACAAGGATTTTATTTTCATTGTAGTGGGCTGTCAGCATAGCCATTTATCATAGCCTGAATTAATAAGGCAAGAACAGAAGAAAGACGGCTTTCTGCCAAACAGTTTGGGGACGCTCGGGGCTGCACAGATCAATCAGCTGGACACCCAGGCTATTGTCTGCTCATCAATTCATTTTCATTGAGTTTCAGAACAGATAACACCAGGCCTTTTTCTGAGGCATGAGCCTAAACTGACCACCTATGCTTGTTTCCCATTCCACCCTTTTAATCCCACAGGACACTCATCAAGGTGGCATTTTGTGTTTAGATTAAGCTCTTTCTCTCGAGATCAGCTCATGGCAGACCACTGCTCCATTTCCATGTGCACAAGAGCCTTAAGAATTTTTCAAAACTAATAGGCAAAAGAGATTAGCATCAAGTGCATCTAAAATGCAAAGTCAGACCTCTGTGCACTGTGACAGCATAATAAATTAAACAATAAAATGCTTTCTAAGGTAATGGGAGACCTGTAGGCCACAAAGGAAAACAACAACATTGATTTCCAGTGGGCTGCTCTAATAGACATTTTGTTGTTCTCTTTTATCTAGAATGTTCTAGAAAAATAGTTTTCTAGCACATCTATGAAAAATAGCTTTTCCTTTTTGTCCCCCCCAGCAAAGCATATCCTCTGCCACTTTCAGATCTTATGTTTCTGGCTGAACTCCACAGTGAGAGCCCTTGACTGAGGTAAGACACATCACAGCATCCCATTCTCCAGGTCACAGCGATCGGTTCCTGAAGGGACCCATGACACAACAGGGCCTGTGAGACATAATTAGATTTACAGGATACTTATATATATTTTGCTGGCCACAAGAGGGTAAGAATGTAAATGGAGCGTCACCAAGGGCCACTGCAGAGGAGATAACAGCCTCTGCCTGGACGGCAGAAAAGAGAAATGAGAGAGACGGCAACCAGAATTGATGGTGCTATTTGAGCTGCTGGAGAAACCTTTCTGAGGCTTTATCCTTTTGAATTAAAGAAACCAATAGAATCCTCACAATAATAATTTTAAAAACCCAGTGAGAACTGAGTTTCTGCTGTAGTAAAAAAAGAATCTCAACTAATATAGTTGAAAAAAATCTATTAATTGGGCTATTGACTTAAGTTTCCTAAATCCTAAAACTTTGAAATAGTTCCAAAAGCTTCCCTTTTCAGACAGAGTCAAATAGCCTTTCTAACTTGGAAATCAGAAAACATGAATATACCATGTTTTAACTAAATAGCTAAAATATTTAAAATCTCTCTATGAAATTAGTCCATTTCTATGAGACATCACCAGATGGTGAATACCAAAATCAGATTAATTATATTCTTTGCAGCCAAAGATGAAGAAGCTCTATACAGTCAGCAAAAATAAGCCCGAGAGCTAACTGTGGCTCAGGTCATTAACTCCTTTCTNGATGTCAAAAGTCCGTTCTATACTTTTGTGTCTCCTATATTGTCTCACTTACAGGGTCATCATTACTATCTTCCTAAATTCCATATATATGTGTCAGTATACTGTATTGGTGTTTTTCTTTCTGGCTTACTTCACTCTGTATAATCGGCTCCAGTTTCATCCATCTCATTTTTTTTTTCATTATGAGAGTTTACGTGCCTAGTTATTATTACTGCCAATATTATTACTGCATGCTAAATTGAATCAGTCATGTCCAACTCCTTGTGATCCTATGGACTGTAGCCCACCAGGCTCCTCTATCCATGGGATTCTCCAGGCAAGAATACTGGAGTGGATTGCCATGCCCTCCTCCAGGGGATCATCCCAGGCCAAGTATCAAACACGCATCTCTTTTGTCTCCTGCATAGGCAGGTGGGTTCTTTACCACTAGTGCCACCTGGGAAGCCCAATATTATTACTCTCATTAACTTTACCAAAGACTTTAGTGATGTAGTAACTGAACTAATAGCAAACAATACATCCTTATAGGAGATTAATTCCTACCTCGAAACATAAATACTACAAAAGACTCCTCTCTAAATCCTGCCCGCTCTCTAAAGCCCTTCCTTAATTGAATCCAGGAAGTAATATATTTCTTTCTCCCTGTCAATGTATTCTGAATCGTTAACATGAGAGAGAGAGCAAGAGAAATAATGAATTCCATCCTACTCTATTATTGCTCTGAGGCAGATAGTATTATTTTTATCTTATTTCATATAGAAGGAGACTCAGACTCAAGGAAACGAAATGGTCTGTCCAAGTTTACCCAGAAAATTAGATGGAGAGCCACAGATGAACCCAGGCCTTTTGCACACAATGCTGTGTTTTTCTCTTTCTCATATTTTACCTGGAAGCTAACTAGAGCCTGGTTTAACAGGGGGTGCCTCGCTAGACAGTGTGCTTTGGTTTTCATTTTTTCCCAGCTACTACACTTGGAAGTCCCAGGGGTCCAGGTGAGCTTTTGCACTAAGTGCTGAGTTGTGGGGCAATGTATGGTCTTGTTTTATTTCTGCAAACACAGCCCAAGAAACCACAAAATAAACCTTGTGGAATTTCTCACCCTTGTCTGTAAATGAGGTTGAACAATTCCTAAGCCTGCAAACATTTTCTGCAAGCTAAATGCATCGCTGTCATCACCAAATAATTTCTTCCCTTTCAGGTGGTGGAATGTGAAGGGGTCACCTTATTTTATTGCAAAACGAACAGTAAGTAAACAGAGAAATGTGATAAAATTCACTTGAGGGCAGGCAGGAATTAAGCCATCCCATACCCATCAGTTTGTTGTCTGCCCTAAAGAGAGAAAAAGAAAAAATGTCACTGCAGCTCAGCTGGAAACTTGTTGGCACATCTTGTTAAATGAGTCTCTTGTTATCCTCAACTCTCTCTCTGCATCCTCTACGCTCTTGAAAGCACCACGTGCAACACAATGTACATGATGCTCTGGGTGGAGCTAGGGGCTGTAGTCAAGGTTTGCTTGTTAACATGATTCCCTGGGGGCCTTTTTATACAATTACTGAGCTCAAAAGCTTAAACTGACTACATCCTTTACCTTAGGAGCCTTTCAGAGCCATGCATTAAAGATGATTCCATACTCTTTAAACAAAAGACAACAAAACCCCTAAAATCTTCAAGCTATAGTTTCCATAGCAATTCTAAATCCTGAGCAGGACTGTGTTTTTAAAAACGTGGCTCAGTTGCAATAGGCCTTAATATCTCAACAGATATTAAGGTATTTCTCCTGAAACGGACCAGAAAATTATGTTTCATAGACTCAACATACTCAAGGGAGGCAATTGATAACTCGTTCAGGCCAAGGGCTGCACAGTCAGCAGATCTGGGTTTTAACTTAGTCTAGATCATTTCCCAGCTAGACAGCTAACCTGCTGCTGCTGCTGCTAAGTCGCTTCAGTCGTGTCCGACTCTGTGCAGCCCAGAGATGGCAGCCCACCAGGTTCCCCCATCCCTGGGATTCTCCAGGCAAGAACACTGGAGTGGGCTGCCATTTCCTTCTCCAATGCATGAAAGTGAAAAGTGAAAGTGAAGTTGCTCAGTCGTGTCTGACTCAGCGACCCCATGGACTGCAGCCTGCCAGGCTCCTCTGTCCATGGGAGTTTCCAGGCATGAGTACTGGAGTGGGATGCCATTGCCTTCTCCAACAGCTAACCTAGGACGACTTATTTGAATTCTCTAAGCTTCAGTTTCCTCATTTGTAAAATGGGTTTAAGAACCAGAATGTTGAGAGTACGGCTATGATGACATCATGAGATGATACACATAAAGTCTTAGTATGGAACCTGGCACATAGTAGACACTCAAAAAAGTGCAAGTTGCAGAAAACAGAACAAAAAAGGATTCCTGCAGACATATATGCCTGAAGAGGTGAAGTAACTTATCCAAGGTTACACAGCTAACTAGTTGGGAGAATTTGTANACTCAAAAAAGTGCAAGTTGCAGAAAACAGAACAAAAAAGGATTCCTGCAGACATATATGCCTGAAGAGGTGAAGTAACTTATCCAAGGTTACACAGCTAACTAGTTGGGAGAAGTTGTACTAGAAATCAGGTCTGTTAATTCCTAGAGTATGGCTACTTCATTGTTCTGAAAGATGGAGGCTGGACATTACATGATGATACTCAAAAAATCTGTAAGCTCCTAAGAGTATGAGAAAGAGCACTGTTCTACCTGGTGCACAGACTATTGAGTTGGAAGAGAATGCCAGTCAAAAGAACACTGGAGATATGCTCAAACCAGTGAACAAAGTGACCACCCTGGGTGAGCTTCACTTCATTGTAAAAAGAATTATCAGGTAGGTTATTATTATACTTCACTCCAGACCACGGGCTGTACATCCACACATGCTTTTGACTTACAGAGTCACTGATGGACAACAGTGCTTTGTGTTTCTCATCTAAGGTGCCCGTAGAACTCAGTTAGGAGGCTAAGGTAAAATTACTCATCATCATATTACCTCAAATAATTTCCCAAAGGCGTGAGATCAAATTATAGCATCCTTAGACGGCAGTCTTATTTCAACACTTAGAAGAGTTCAAATAAAGTATAGATATGCTTATAAGACCCAAAGTATTAATAGTTTTGAGTTAAGAAGTCTGTGCATTTGGCATTTTATATAATTTGGGATTTTATGTAATTGTAATGTTTAAGAGAGTTTGTCCTATTAAATTAGCTTTAAAATTCCACTGTAAAATGTTCAGTCCAGCAGCTGATGTAGAATTGGGATTTCAAGTTCAAATCATACACATTTTTATATAGCACAGGGAACACTTCAGTTTAGTTCAGTCACTCAGTTGTGTCTAACTCTTTGCGACACCATGGACTGCAGCATGCCAGGCCCCCATGTCCATCACCAACTCCCAGAGCTTACTCAAACTCATGTCCACTGAGTCAGTGATGCCATCTTATCCTCTGTCATCCCCTTCTCCTCCCGCCTTCAATCTTTCCCAGCATCAGGGAACACTTAAGATAACTTGAAGTTCACCACATTTGTACATTAACTTTGCTAGATACATAAGGTAGTTTTTAGTGCATAAGAAACAGATGACTGAGGAACCTCAAGGGCTCCACCCATACTGGCCTGGAAGAGGCCACAGCAGAGTAAACCTTACCAGACTCCCTGTTAGGAGAAGGGCTATGATACTCAGCCTTCCCAGCTACACTAAGTCCACACCAAGGGGCCCCAGAAGTAGATAGGAATCTGGCTGAGGCACTTGTGGGGAATTCTCTGTAATGGGATCAAGGAGACCCTGCATTCAATAGTCCTTGCAAAACAGCTGCCCAAGTTACTCCTGTGCCAAGCTGGAGTCATGGCCAGATCACAGCAGTGGGGATGGGGGAGACGTTTCCCTGTCAAGGGGCTATGGGACCCTGACCAAGCAGAGAGTGTGTGCCAGTCTTCCAGTGCCAACAGCCTGGGCAGCTGAGGGGACATGACCACAGAGAGCTGTAAGGGTAGAGAATTGTTTTACATAAATCCTCAAGGTCAAGTAAACCTCATTATCCGATACCATTTTAGAGAGAAGCAAAGAAGAGAGGACTCAGAGATTATTTAGGACTTTCTAATGTATTACACTGGACTACTTCTTAGATGGGAATAAAACATTAAGTGAACATGTGAGAAAGAAATCAGTTGTAGACAAAAATGAGGAAATATTTTCCTTGCACATTGTTCTGGTAGTGTGAGCAAACATGCCCTCTTTCAAATCTGGCTAGCTTTTACCTCATAGACTCACAGAAGGGAGAACTGGAAGTCAATTCATAAATTATCTATACCAACAACCTCATTTTGCACATGAGGAAGGTAAGGTGAGAAAATGTTAAGTGCCTTGGAGAGACAGAGTCACAATGATCAGGAGCTAGACCTGGAGTCAGAGAGACCGCCACCCACACTCTGCTGCTGCCATTTCCTGGGCTGCACGACCCATGGCAAAGTTACTTAACCTCTCTGGGCCTTAGTGTCCTTATTTCTAAACTGGGAACACCATAATAGCTACTTCAAAGGATTTTTGTGGGAATCAAAGAGCTAAGATATTTCAAACACAGCATAGCACCTGGCAGAGAGTAACGGCTCAGTAAACAGTAGTAATGAGTGAATGCTGTCCCCATTCAGCATTCATCATCATTCAGTGATGGGGGAGACAGGACAGGAACTGAGAGCCGGATGCAGAGATCCTCCTGTGTTTTTCTCCACACATCTCTCACGGCTTTTGTGATGCTGCGTTCTTTCAGTTTTCAGGGTGCCCCACTGGATGCTTCTTGCTATTCTCCTTAGTGTTGCTTCTCCTCTCTAAGATCCCTAAATGGGGGAGTTCCTCATGGTCTGCTCAGATTCCTCCTCAGATTTTCTCTACATTTTCAGTGTGATTCAATACTTTCCCATGGCTTTAAATATGACTACATTATGGCCATTCCACACTTACATCCCTAATCCCAGACCTCCTTCCTGAGCTTCAGATACTTGTCTCCAACTGCTTAGACAGTATTTTTCTGGGTGGTTTCCTGGCATCTTGTAGTCAGTCAGTCTCAAATGGAACTCTTAACTTGCAGCTTAACCTGTTCTCACTCTCTCGCCTCACTTGTTTCAAGCATTTAGATAAACGTCATCATCATCATTATCCACTAGCTGCTCGTACTAGAAACCTATTGCACGGCCTCCAAAGTGGAACCCAAGTCCATCTCCACAGCTTCCGCTCCAGCCCAACGTAAAGCACTTAAAGCTTAAAGTACTTAAAGCACTGATGATGATGAGTCCTTAGATAAACTTTTTTTGCCGAAGGGACAGTTTCTTCCGAAACGTTCAAATTACACCTATGCCGCAGACATACACATTCAACATACGGTCTGTAGACCAGGAGCATGAGCAAAGCCTGGGAGCTTTTTAGAAATGCAGACTCACAGTATGCACTCAGATCTACTGAATTTGGACTTCTGAATCCTTGAAGAAGGGCTTAGGAATCTGTTTACTGGGGGTCTCCAGGTGCTGCTTATTCATGCTACCACAGGAGCACGATGGGGGCTACAATGCAGCCCATGCTCAGAGCATCACTGATGAGAAGTATAAGCTCTCTGCCCAGGAGCCCTGGAACAACTGACAGCATGGAGAGTGACTGTCCCAAGGGATCTCAGCCTGTAACCAGGCAATATTTCTATAGACCTGCAGAAGGCAGATTAACAAACTAAAACACTGGACTGGGAATCAGGAAAAAAAAATTTTTTTTAGAATAGGTATTACACTTTAATGAAGACATAATGTACACAATGGTTAAAATGAAATTCAAACTGCACATAATACCTACAAGAATTTTCCACTTATTCCAAGTGTTCTTTCCTATAACAAACAGATGTTTTATATTTCTCAGTTATTTCCTTCAGAAATCTTGTTTACATGTTTCTTATTCTCTCCTGCTGTAACAGAAAATAAATCATATTCTCCTGTAGCACTTTTTCCCTGAAAACTGTTGCTACCGACACATACAGAGATTGCTTGTTCTTTCTAATGGTTAATTCCACTGAGTTTTTTTGTCTTACTTTCGTTTCTATACTGTTGATCATATAGATTGTTCCTGAGCTGTTGCTCTTACAAGCAATGCTATAAAAATATGCTTATTGTTGTATGTGTGTGTGACTGTACCTGTGGGACAGATGTCTGCAAGCATATCTACCTCCATATTTGTCTTGGTTTGCTCATCAGATTATTTCTGCGGACCACTGTAATTCTGTTAATGTTAGCTCTCTTCATAGAGTATCTTGTTCCAGAAACATTAAAATATGTAAACCTTTTTTTACTGAGAAAAGATCTCAGTTAAAATATGCTAGCTTCTGCAGTGTGTTATAACACAAGACACTGATCAGGGAAAAGAAGGGTTTAAGAAGTTAGGGGAGGTAAATTGATTAGTATAAAATATCCCCAGCCAAGAATGATCAATGTTTAAACAATTCTTTCAACACTTTACATCTGCTACCTACTTTTATAAGACTACAAGGGTTGGGGAAAAAGCATTAATTTTCTTCTCCCCTGTGTTGCTGAACTCAAGGTATTTTTGCTGCTGCTGCTGCTGCTAAGTCGCTTCAGTCGTGTTCAACTCTGTGCGACCCCAGAGATGGCAGCCCACCAGGGTCCCCCATCCCTGGGATTCTCCAGGCAAGAACACTGGAGTGGGTTGCCATTTCCTTCTCCAATGCATGAAGGTGAAAAGAGAAAGTGAAGTCGCTCAGTTATGTCTCTTAGCGACCCCATGGACTGTAGCCTACCTTGCTCCTCCATCCATGGGATTTTCTGGGCAAGAGTACTGGAGTGGGATGCCATTGCCTTCTGCATTTCCTCACATTTGCTTATGACATACATAAAGTATAACTTGGTGGTTTCTGTTTGCAGGAGTCTATTTTAATGTTAGTGTGTGTGTGTTTTTTTTTAACCTAGAAGGGAACTCACAGCATTCGCAGGATATGTATATACATAGACACATGTGCTGTTATACTCACTCACTGCCAGTAGGATTATGTGAGAAAATTCCACCACAAGAGCTTTATGGACAAGATTTTCTTTGCTTTGTGGAAGATGGAAGACTCCCTGACAAGGATTTTATTTTCATTGTAGTGGGCTGTCAGCATAGCCATTTATCATAGCCTGAATTAATAAGGCAAGAACAGAAGAAAGACGGCTTTCTGCCAAACAGTTTGGGGACGCTCGGGGCTGCACAGATCAATCAGCTGGACACCCAGGCTATTGTCTGCTCATCAATTCATTTTCATTGAGTTTCAGAACAGATAACACCAGGCCTTTTTCTGAGGCATGAGCCTAAACTGACCACCTATGCTTGTTTCCCATTCCACCCTTTTAATCCCACAGGACACTCATCAAGGTGGCATTTTGTGTTTAGATTAAGCTCTTTCTCTCGAGATCAGCTCATGGCAGACCACTGCTCCTTTCCATTGCCCAAGTGCACAAGAGCCTTAAGAATTTTTCAAAACTAATAGGCAAAAGAGATTAGCATCAAGTGCATCTAAAATGCAAAGTCAGACCTCTGTGCACTGTGACAGCATAATAAATTAAACAATAAAATGCTTTCTAAGGTAATGGGAGACCTGTAGGCCACAAAGGAAAACAACAACATTGATTTCCAGTGGGCTGCTCTAATGGACATTTTGTTGTTCTCTTTTATCTAGAATGTTCTAGAAAAATAGTTTTCTAGCACATCTATGAAAAATAGCTTTCCCTTTTTGTCCCCCCCAGCAAAGCATATCCTCTGCCACTTTCAGATCTTATGTTTCTGGCTGAACTCCACAGTGAGAGCCCTTGACTGAGGTAAGACACATCACAGCATCCCATTCTCCAGGTCACAGCGATCGGTTCCTGAAGGGACCCATGACACAACAGGGCCTGTGAGACATAATTAGATTTACAGGATACTTATATATATTTTGCTGGCCACAAGAGGGTAAGAATGTAAATGGAGCGTCACCAAGGGCCACTGCAGAGGAGATAACAGCCTCTGCCTGGACGGCAGAAAAGAGAAATGAGAGAGACGGCAACCAGAATTGATGGTGCTATTTGAGCTGCTGGAGAAACCTTTCTGAGGCTTTATCCCTTTGAATTAAAGAAACTAATAGAATCCTCACAATAATAATTTTAAAAACCCAGTGAGAACTGAGTTTCTGCTGTAGTAAAAAAAGAATCTCAACTAATATAGTTGAAAAAAATCTATTAATTGGGCTATTGACTTAAGTTTCCTAAATCCTAAAACTTTGAAATAGTTCCAAAAGCTTCCCTTTTCAGACAGAGTCAAATAGCCTTTCTAACTTGGAAATCAGAAAACATGAATATACCATGTTTTAACTAAATAGCTAAAATATTTAAAATCTCTCTATGAAATTAGTCCATTTCTATGAGACATCACCAGATGGTGAATACCAAAATCAGATTAATTATATTCTTTGCAGCCAAAGATGAAGAAGCTCTATACAGTCAGCAAAAATAAGCCCGAGAGCTAACTGTGGCTCAGGTCATTAACTCCTTTCTGCAAAATTCAGACTTAAATTGAAGATAGCAGGGAAAACCACTAGACCATTCAGCTATGACCTAAATCAAATCCCTTACAATGATACAGTGGAAGTGACAAATAAATTCAAGGGATTAGATCTCACAGAACGTCTGAAGAACTATGGATGAAGGTTCATAACACTGCATAGGAGACAGGGATCAAAACATTCCACAAGAAAAAGAAATCCAAAAAAGGTTAAATGGTTGTCTGAGGATGCCTTACAAATAGCTGAGAAAAGAAGAGAAGCTAAGGCAAAGACAAATGGAAATATACTCATCTGAATGCAGAGTTTCAAAGAATAGTAGGGAGAGATAAGAAAGCCTACCTAAGAAACAGAGGAAAACAATTAAATGGGAAACATTAGAAATCTCAAGAAAATAAGAGATACCAAGGGAACATTTCATGCAATGATGGGCTCAGTAAAGGACAGAAACATTATGGACCTAAGAAGCAGATGATATTAAGAAGAAGTGGCAAGAATACACAGAAGAACTGTACATAAAAGATCTTCATGATCCAGATAACCACAATGGTGTGAGCACTTACCTAGAGCCAGACATACTGGAATGCAAAGTCAAGTGGGCCTTAGGAACCATTACTAGGAACAAAGCTAGTGGAGGTGATGGAATTCCAGTTGAGCTATTTCAAATCCTAAAAGATGATGCTGTCAAAGTGCTACACTCAATATGTCAGCCAATTTGGAAAACTCAGCAGTGGCCACAGGACCAGAAAAGGTCAGTTTTCATTCCAATCCCTAAGAAAGTCAATGCCAAAGAATGTTCAAACTACTGTGCAACTGCACTCATTTCACACACTAGCAAAGTAATGCTCAAAATTCTTCAAGCTAGGCTTCAGCAGTATGTGAATCAAGAACTTGTGGATGTTCAAGCTCAATTTAGAAAAGGCAGAGTAACCAGAGATCAAATTGCCAATATGCACTGGATCACTGAAAAAGCAAGACAGTTTCAGAAAAACATCTACTCCTGCTTCATTGACTACGCTAGAGCCTTTGACTGTGTGGATCACAACAAACTGTGGAACATTCTTCAAGAGATGGGAATACCAGATCACCTTACATGCCTCCTGAGAAACTTGTATGCATGTTAAGAGATAGTTAGAACCGGAAGTGGAACAACAGACTGGTTCCAAATTGGGAAAGGAGTACATCAAGGCTGTATATTGTCACCTTGCTTATTTAACTTATATGCAGACTATATCATATGAAATGCTGGGCTGGATGAAGCACAAGCTGGAATCAAGACTTCCGGAAGAAATATCAATAATCTGAGATGTGCAGATGACACTACCCTGATGGCAGAACTCGAAAAGGAACTAAAGAGCCTCTTGACGAAAGTGAAAGAGGAGAGTGAAAAAGGTGACTTAAAACTCAGCATTCAGAAAATGAAGACCATGGCATCTGGTCCCATCATTTCATGGAAAATAGATGGGAAAACAGTGGAAACAGTGAGACTTTATTTTGGGGACTTCAAAATCACTGCAGATGGTGACTGCAGCCATGAAATTAAAAGACACTTGCTCCTTGGAAGAAAAGCTATGACCAACCTAGACAGCATATTAAAAAGCAGAGACATTATTTTGTCAACAAAAGTCCATCTAGTCAATCTATGGTTTTTCCAGTATCATGTATGGATATGAAATTTGGACCATAAAGAAACATGAGCATCAAAGAATTCATGCTTCTGTACTGTGGTGTGGGAAAAGGCTCTTAAAAGTCCCTTGGACTGTAAGGAGATCCAACTAGCCCATCCTAAAGGAAATCAGTCCTGAATATTCATTGGAAGGACTGATACTAAAGCTGAAACTCCAATACTTTGGCCACCTGACGCAAAGAACTGACTCATTTGAAATAAGACCCTGAAGCTTGGAAAGATTGGAGGCGGGAGGAGAAGGGGACGACAGAGGATGACATGGTTGGATGGCATCACCAACTCAATGGACATGAGTTGAGTGAACTCTGGGAGTTAGTGATGGACAGGGAGGCCTGGTGTGCTGTGGTTCATGGGGTCGCAAAGAGTCAGACAAGGCTGAGCGACTGAACTGAACTGAATATGGACAAAATCTTTGCTAAGGATAACCCTTAAATCTGGAAAACACAAAAAACAAAACAAAGATATTGCAACACTAATAAAATAGGGAAGAATTATTGGGCCAGAATAGACAGGAGAAGCCAGTACATGAGAGATGTGTTCAGAATGTGCTCTTCTGGAGGATGAAGCTGAGAGTCTGAGCCAAATATGTCAAAGTTTATGGGGAGGGATAGAGTTCCAGGGCTTTCTACAGAGGTGGATCATTATAAATGCAATCTGTGATGTGACCCTGAATATTAGTTTTCATAAGAGAAAGGGTAAATTGCAGTTAAAACGTTTCTCACATAAACTGATCTAAGCCAGGATATTTATGGGTAATCTAGAAAATAAACCACCTTAGAACTGAGTTAAAGTAATCTCAGATTAACTAGAGCCTCAATACTTGCAGCAGAAACAAAATATTCTATAGAGGAAGATAACATCACTATAGCTCATGCGTTATTTTTATAATTCTTAGTAACAATCCTGGTATACAATCAAAGATAAGAAAATATACAAGTTAATAAGATAATACAGGGAAAAGCAGTAAAGAAAACAGAAAGCAGTCCATAGGGTCTTCAGACCCTGGAGTGAGACTTTAAAACAACTATGCTTATTATTTCAAGGACCTAAAAAATGGACTATATAAACAGCCAATAGAATACTACATAAATCACAGAGATGAACAAGAGAATCAAATAGAAATTCTAGACTTGAAAAAAAACTAAAATGAATAATTTATTCAAAACATTTAACAGATTATACTCAATTGAAAAGAGAATTCCAGTATTCCAGAATTCCAGTACCCACTCTAGTTCTCTTGCCTGAAAAATCCCATGGATGGAGGAAACTTGTAGACTCCATGGGGTCGCAAAGAGTCAGACATCACTGAGAGACTTCTCTCTCTTTCTAAAAAGAGAATTACTGTCTTTTTAGGAATAGAATTTGTAATTTTAATGTAGTACAATCTTTCAACATTTTTCTTGTTGATTAGCAATGCCACCCCACTCCAGTACTTTGCCTGGAAAGTCCCATGGACGGAGGAGCCTCCTAGGCTCCATGGGGTCACTAGGAGTCGGACACGACTGAGCGACTTCACTTTCATGCATTGGAGAAGGAAATGGCAACCCACTCCAGTGTTCTTGCCTGGAGAATCCCAGGGATGGGGGACCCTGGTGGGCTGCCATCTATGGAGTTGCACAGAGTCGGACACAACTGAAGTGACTTAGCAGCAGCACTTTTTATCTCCTTATTGAAAAATAGTTCCCTTCTCCAAGTCATAAAGATGGTCATCAACATTATCTTCTAAAATATTTGTTTTATATTTCATATTTATATCAGCAATTCACTATAGTTATTTTTTGTTTATGGCATGGGGCAGAGGTCAGGGATTTTTTCCCCTTACACTATATCCATTTATCCTACCTCTACTACGGAAAAGAACACCTTACCTCATTACTCTGCAGAGAAATTAGAAGACAATTCAAACAAATTTCTTCGTGACCTTGGAGAAGAAAACTATCACAGATTGGTAGAAGATATTTGTTAAGTATACAACCGAAAAGGACTCATATAACAATTATATAAATACTCCCAATCATAAAATGATAGGTAACCAAATAAAAAACATGCAAGACACTTGAACAGGCAAGTGGCAAAACAGGACACCTAAATGACGCTGAACATATGAAATGATACGCAGCTCCACTTATAGTAAAATAAGTGTCAATTAAAACCACAATGAGCTACTACCTCACAGTTCACTGCCGGGGTCCAGCCCCGGTGGATCCAGGGTAATTCGAAGGGGGGATGGAATCAGCATCCTAGGAAAAAGCTATTTAATTAAAAGTATAAAGAGAGATTAGGAAAGAATAGTGTAGTAGGAAAATTAGTGGAGAAAAAGATGCTGAATAACTTGGTTTACGTGGAATATCAATAAAACTCCAAGACAAGGAATTTGCACCACGGCGTCTTTCTGCTCTCCCAAAGGAGAGGAGACACTGAGGCCGCCCTGGTTCGATCTTAGAAGCCCAGACAAAATTAGCAGGCTTGTTGAGTATCCACGTTCCAGATGGGAATTCAGCCAGAAGGGGAAAGAAAGAACGACACAGGGGAATCAGTCTTTCTAGAAACTGATCTGATTTCTTTATTTTTCAGGTTTGCTTATATACTTTTTGTTATACATAGGGATGAATACAGAGTCACGTGGGGTCAGCAGACCTGACCCTTGTCAAAATCAGGGGCTTCATATAAAATTACACAAAGGTTTTAGGGGTTTTACATCATCCTCTGGCCATGAGGCCTGCTGACATTTTATGGACCTTTCTGATAATGGTCAGTCAACCAGAAAACTTATTTTTTCCAGGGGTGATTTTTTCTTAAACCAAGCGGTACCCTTCAAATAAAGTTGCATTCCTATAGGGTGAGGGTGTAGTGGGTTACAATCAAGAAAGGCATTTACTTAGCCTAAGGTTTAACATGATTAATCTTGAAAGTTAATACTTATTTCTCCTATATGCTAGTTACATTCATTGTAAGGGCAGGGAATATGGAGATTTAGCAGCAAATATTGGCTTAACAAATGAAAAACCCTTCACCAATATGATTTCTAATCAACCTACTATACTATACTAATAATTTTCTAACTTCTCAAAAGAGTCTGTATTTAGAAAGTTTTAAAGCATCTCATGCCTCTCACAGTTGGGAGGCTGTAAGCAATCACATGTGGCCGGACGAACCTGCTCAGGCAGGCTAGAGAACCTTCAGAGGAGTTTGTAAGTTGAAACACTCTTGTCACACCCAGGAATTTTTATTAACTGGAGCTGCAAGTTAACTCCTTCTCCGAGAGAGGTGGTGGGGAACAGCCCGCCGTAAAGTCAGAGGTATAGGTGAGAGCATAAAACAGACTCTGGTTTTGGGGGTAGATGCTCGGGAACAGGGGGTTTCCTGAGGCTCGATCCCACCTTTGCGTATGCTGAAGCCTCCTTCCTCGTGACCTTTGCCATGGGCAGTTTCTCATGCTGGCTCCCAGCAGTTCACCAGAAAAAATAAAGAATATGAATTGACAGAAACTCATATAGAAATTTGAATTGGTATGAAATGGTTTGGTGATATCAATCAAAGTTAAACATATACATATCAAGGACCCACCAATTCCACTTCTAAGCACATATTCAACAGAAATTCATATACATGTTAAGTAAGAGACACAAGAATACTCATGGCAGCACATTTTTGTAACACTCCTTAACTATAAACAACTAATTAACAGAATAGTTATATAGGTGATACATTTCTATAATGAATATACAGCAAAGAATACGAACAAGCTAGTTGTAAGACAGATGACTGTCATGGATATGATCAAAAGAAATCAGAAAAAATATTACATACTATATCACCATTTATACAAAGTTCAAAAACAGGTAGACTCAATCTCCATTGTTGAGTGGATGTAAACTACTTTATTGACTATGTCAAAACCTTTGACTGTGTGGATCACAATAAACTATGGAAAATTCTGAAAGAGGTGGGAATACCAGACCACCTGACTTGCCTCTTAAGAAACTTGTATGTAGGTCAGGAAGCAACAGTTAGAAATGGACTTGGAACAACAGACTGGTTCCAAATAGGAAAAGGAGTACATCAAGGCTGTATATTGTTACCCTGCTTATTTAACTTATCCGCAGAGTACATCATGAGAAACGCTGGGCTGGAGGAAGCACAAGCTGGAAATCAATATTGCCAGGAGAAATATCAATAACCTCAAATATGCAGAAGACACCACCCTTATGCAGAAAGTGAAGAGGAACTAAAGAGTCTCCTGATGAAAGTGAGAGGAGAGTGAAAAAGTTGGCTTAAAGCTCAACATTCAGAAAACTAAGATCAAGGCATCTGGCCCCATCACTTCATGGGAAATAGAGAGGGAAACAGTGGAAACAGTCACTGACTTTATTTTGGGGGGCTCCAAAATCACTGCAGATGGTGATTGTAGCCATGAAATTAAAAGACACTTACTCCTTGGAAGNATAAGTGTCAATTAAAACCACAATGAGCTACTACCTCACAGTTCACTGCCGGGGTCCAGCCCCGGTGGATCCAGGGTAATTCGAAGGGGGGATGGAATCAGCATCCTAGGAAAAAGCTATTTAATTAAAAGTATAAAGAGAGATTAGGAAAGAATAGTGTAGTAGGAAAATTAGTGGAGAAAAAGATGCTGAATAACTTGGTTTACGTGGAATATCAATAAAACTCCAAGACAAGGAATTTGCACCACGGCGTCTTTCTGCTCTCCCAAAGGAGAGGAGACACTGAGGCCGCCCTGGTTCGATCTTAGAAGCCCAGACAAAATTAGCAGGCTTGTTGAGTATCCACGTTCCAGATGGGAATTCAGCCAGAAGGGGAAAGAAAGAACGACACAGGGGAATCAGTCTTTCTAGAAACTGATCTGATTTCTTTATTTTTCAGGTTTGTTATACATAGGGATGAATACAGAGTCACGTGGGGTCAGCAGACCTGACCCTTGTCAAAATCAGGTGCTTCATATAAAATTACACAAAGGTTTTAGGGGTTTTACATCATCCTCTGGCCATGAGGCCTGCTGACATTTTATGGACCTTTCTGATAATGGTCAGTCAACCAGAAAACTTATTTTTTCCAGGGGTGATTTTTTCTTAAACCAAGCGGCACCCTTCAAATAAAGTTGCATTCCTATAGGGTGAGGGTGTAGTAGGTTACAATCAAGAAAGGCATTTACTTAGCCTAAGGTTTAACATGATTAATCTTAAAAGTTAATACTTATTTCTCCTATATACTAGTTACATTCATTGTAAGGGCAGGGAATATGGAGATTTAGCAGCAAATATTGGCTTAACAAATGAAAAACCCTTCACCAATATGATTTCTAATCAACCTACTATACTATACTAATAATTTTCTAACTTCTCAAAAGAGTCTGTATTTAGAAAGTTTTAAAGCATCTCATGCCTCTCACGGTTGGGAGGCTGTAAGCAATCACATGTGGCCGGACGAACCTGCTCAGGCAGGCTAGAGAACCTTCAGAGGAGTTTGTAAGTTGAAACACTCTTGTCACACCCAGGAATTTTTATTAACTGGAGCTGCAAGTTAACTCCTTCTCCGAGAGAGGTGGTGGGGAACAGCCCGCCGTAAAGTCAGAGGTATAGGTGAGAGCATAAAACAGACTCTGGTTTTGGGGGTAGATGCTCGGGAACAGGGGGTTTCCTGAGGCTCGATCCCACCTTTGCGTATGCTGAAGCCTCCTTCCTCGTGACCTTTGCCATGGGCAGTTTCTCATGCTGGCTCCCAGCAGTTCACCAGAAAAAATAAAGAATATGAATTGACAGAAACTCATATAGAAATTTGAATTGGTATGAAATGGTTTGGTGATATCAATCAAAGTTAAACATATACATATCAAGGACCCACCAATTCCACTTCTAAGCACATATTCAACAGAAATTCATATACATGTTAAGTAAGAGACACAAGAATACTCATGGCAGCACATTTTTGTAACACTCCTTAACTATAAACAACTAATTAACAGAATAGTTATATAGGTGATACATTTCTATAATGAATATACAGCAAAGAATACGAACAAGCTAGTTGTAAGACAGATGACTGTCATGGATATGATCAAAAGAAATCAGAAAAAATATTACATACTATATCACCATTTATACAAAGTTCAAAAACAGGTAGACTCAATCTCCATTGTTGAGTGGATGTAAACTACTTTATTGACTATGTCAAAACCTTTGACTGTGTGGATCACAATAAACTATGGAAAATTCTGAAAGAGGTGGGAATACCAGACCACCTGACTTGCCTCTTAAGAAACTTGTATGTAGGTCAGGAAGCAACAGTTAGAAATGGACTTGGAACAACAGACTGGTTCCAAATAGGAAAAGGAGTACATCAAGGCTGTATATTGTTACCCTGCTTATTTAACTTATCTGCAGAGTACATCATGAGAAACGCTGGGCTGGAGGAAGCACAAGCTGGAAATCAATATTGCCAGGAGAAATATCAATAACCTCAAATATGCAGAAGACACCACCCTTATGCAGAAAGTGAAGAGGAACTAAAGAGTCTCCTGATGAAAGTGAGAGGAGAGTGAAAAAGTTGGCTTAAAGCTCAACATTCAGAAAACTAAGATCAAGGCATCTGGCCCCATCACTTCATGGGAAATAGAGAGGGAAACAGTGGAAACAGTCACTGACTTTATTTTGGGGGGCTCCAAAATCACTGCAGATGGTGATTGTAGCCATGAAATTAAAAGACACTTACTCCTTGGGAGAAAAGTATGACCAACCTAGATAGCATATTCAAAAGCAGAGACATTACTTTGGCAACAAAGGTCCATCTAGTTAAGGCTATGGTTTTTCCAGTGGTCATGTATGGATGTGAGAGTTGGACTATAAAGAAAGCTGAGCACAGAAGAATTGATGCTTTTGAACTGTGGTGTTGCAGAAGACTCTTGAGAGTCCCTTGGACTGCAAGGACATCCAACCAGTCCATCCTAAAGGAAATCAGTCCTGGGTGTTCAATGGAGGGACTGATGTTGAAGCTGAAACTCCAGTACTTTGACCACCTGATGCGAAGAGCTGACTGATTTGAAAAGACCCTGATGCTGAGAAAGATTGGGGGCAGGAGGAGCAGGAGGTGGCAGAGGAGATGATTGATGGTATCACCAACTCAATGGATGTGGGTTTGGGTGGACTAAAGGAGTTGGTGATGGACAGGGAGGCCTGGCATGCTGTGGTTCATGGGGTTGCAAAGAGTCGGGCACGACTGAGCGACTGAACTGAACTGAAACTTGCATGGTAAAACAATTAAGAAAATTACTCCAAAAGTCAGGGCAGTGATTATCTTTGCAGGGGAGCAAAAACAGGAAACAAATAGCTTTGGGGCTGGTGAGAATGTTTCATTTCTTGATATGGGTAGTAGGTACATGAGTTTTCCCTTTATTATAAGACATTAAGGTCTGTATTTTAATCTATTTTCGGTCTGTATTTTACAATAAAAATGTTTTAAAATGTTAGTATTACTTAACTGATCTATATCACTTAATGTCATTAGCAACTCAAGGAGAAATATCTGGAGTTAGATGCCTAAGTTTAAATTCCAGCTCTCTCTTAAGAAATGTGTGGCTGTTTGAGTAATTTAACCTGTGTCTCTATTTCTTTATGTGTCAGATGAGTATTGTGAAGTTGAGAGGATGAAATGAAATAAAGCATGTAAGTCACTTAGTGACTGCCTGGCACATCAGATGAGTGCAATTTTACTTTAGTTATTCATCTACAAAAATGTTCCCAGTGTGAGTCAATGTCATACCTGGGAAGAACTGGCTTCATTTTACACCATTCTCATGCCGATCCTTGCCTTTGAGTGTTCTTGTCTAAAGTGGTTAATGTTAGAAATGGAGACCATCAAAATATATCATCTCAGACTTGGGGTGTTCCACAAATTCTACAAAGAGGTTTCCTTTGTATTTTCTAATTGAATTTTTCAGAACAGCATGTGAAGTCAGGTATATTTTTCCCACGGACACAAGTGGAGAAAAGGTGAAGTTTAACTGCTCTGAGTGCTATGCCAGAAGTGCCAGTAGCTAGTGAGTGGCAGAGTCAAGGTCTGAAAAACCCAGGTCTCTGTTCTGGACCCAGGACTCTGTGTTACGATGTACTTCATGCAACTGTGAATGACTAGATGCTTGGTGGTGCCAATGGGACCATAAAGTCTCCACTGTTCAGTCTGTAATGTTGATGTTCAACCAAGAAGCTGAGGCAACGCCTCTTTCTTTTACTCAGTGGAAGAGACAATCTACAACCATCTGTTCAGTACTTGGGAATGAAACTTTAAATTTCATTTCCTTTACTCCATGGTAATAAGAAACTCATTTCCTTCTGCTCTCTGATCTTTTTTTTTTTTTAATCATTTTTTCCCATATGCTCTTTTGTTCTCTTCCTTAAAACTCCACCTCAACATTTGCCATTATGCTACAGTTATGGCCCTGGATGACAGTGACAAATCTGGGACACAGAAGCACAATCTATGCTGATTTTCTGTCAAATACTTTGAGTTTGTTGCTCAATTCAGTTTTAAAAAATTTTTCAATNGGCTTAAAGCTCAACATTCAGAAAACTAAGATCAAGGCATCTGGCCCCATCACTTCATGGGAAATAGAGAGGGAAACAGTGGAAACAGTCACTGACTTTATTTTGGGGGGCTCCAAAATCACTGCAGATGGTGATTGCAGCCATGAAATTAAAAGACACTTACTCCTTGGGAGAAAAGTATGACCAACCTAGATAGCATATTCAAAAGCAGAGACATTACTTTGGCAACAAAGGTCCATCTAGTTAAGGCTATGGTTTTTCCAGTGGTCATGTATGGATGTGAGAGTTGGACTATAAAGAAAGCTGAGCACAGAAGAATTGATGCTTTTGAACTGTGGTGTTGGAGAAGACTCTTGAGAGTCCCTTCGACTGCAAGGACATCCAACCAGTCCATCCTAAAGGAAAGCAGTCCTGGGTGTTCAATGGAGGGACTGATGTTGAAGCTGAAACTCCAGTACTTTGACCACCTGATGCGAAGAGCTGACTGATTTGAAAAGACCCTGATGCTGAGAAAGATTGGGGGCAGGAGGAGCAGGAGGTGGCAGAGGAGATGATTGATGGTATCACCAACTCAATGGATGTGGGTTTGGGTGGACTAAAGGAGTTGGTGATGGACAGGGAGGCCTGGCATGCTGTGGTTCATGGGGTTGCAAAGAGTCGGGCACGACTGAGCGACTGAACTGAACTGAAACTTGCATGGTAAAACAATTAAGAAAATTACTCCAAAAGTCAGGGCAGTGATTATCTTTGCAGGGGAGCAAAAACAGGAAACAAATAGCTTTGGGGCTGGTGAGAATGTTTCATTTCTTGATATGGGTAGTAGGTACATGAGTTTTCCCTTTATTATAAGACATTAAGGTCTGTATTTTAATCTATTTTTGGTCTGTATTTTACAATAAAAATGTTTTAAAATGTTAGTATTACTTAACTGATCTATATCACTTAATGTCATTAGCAACTCAAGGAGAAATATCTGGAGTTAGATGCCTAAGTTTAAATTCCAGCTCTCTCTTAAGAAATGTGTGGCTGTTTGAGTAATTTAACCTGTGTCTCTATTTCTTTATGTGTCAGATGAGTATTGTGAAGTTGAGAGGATGAAATGAAATAAAGCATGTAAGTCACTTAGTGACTGCCTGGCACATCAGATGAGTGCAATTTTACTTTAGTTATTCATCTACAAAAATGTTCCCAGTGTGAGTCAATGTCATACCTGGGAAGAACTGGCTTCATTTTACACCATTCTCATGCCGATCCTTGCCTTTGAGTGTTCTTGTCTAAAGTGGTTAATGTTAGAAATGGAGACCATCAAAATATATCATCTCAGACTTGGGGTGTTCCACAAATTCTACAAAGAGGTTTCCTTTGTATTTTCTAATTGAATTTTTCAGAACAGCATGTGAAGTCAGGTATATTTTTCCCACGGACACAAGTGGAGAAAAGGTGAAGTTTAACTGCTCTGAGTGCTATGCCAGAAGTCCCAGTAGCTAGTGAGTGGCAGAGTCAAGGTCTGAAAAACCCAGANGAGACCATCAAAATATATCATCTCAGACTTGGGGTGTTTCACAAATTCTACAAAGAGGTTTCCTTTGTATTTTCTAATCGAATTTTTCAGAACAGCATGTGAAGTCAGGTATATTTTTCCCATGGACACAAGTGGAGAAAAGGTGAAGTTTAACTGCTCTGAGTGCTATGCCAGAAGTGCCAGTAGCTAGTGAGTGGCAGAGTCAAGGTCTGAAAAACCCAGGTCTCTGTTCTGGACCCAGGACTCTGTGTTACGATGTACTTCATGCAACTGTGAATGACTAGATGCTTGGTGGTGCCAATGGGACCATAAAGTCTCCACTGTTCAGTCTGTAATGTTGATGTTCAACCAAGAAGCTGAGGCAACGCCTCTTTCTTTTACTCAGTGGAAGAGACAATCTACAACCATCTGTTCAGTACTTGGGAATGAAACTTTAAATTTCATTTCCTTTACTCCATGGTAATAAGAAACTCATTTCCTTCTGCTCTCTGATCTTTTTTTTTTTTTAATCATTTTTTCCCATATGCTCTTTTGTTCTCTTCCTTAAAACTCCACCTCAACATTTGCCATTATGCTACAGTTATGGCCCTGGATGACAGTGACAAATCTGGGACACAGAAGCACAATCTATGCTGATTTTCTGTCAAATACTTTGAGTTTGTTGCTCAATTCAGTTTTAAAAAATTTTTCAATTGGGGTATAGATGATTTGCAATATATGATAGTTTGATGTATATAGCAAAGTAATTCAGTTACATATTATTTTCATACTCTTTTTCCAGTATAGCTTATTACAAAACGCTGAATATACTTCTCTATGCTATACATTATCAGTTCAGCGTTAATAAGCAGTTCAGACTTTGGAATATTTACTCCCAAAGCTGACGCTGATGCGGGTCTGAGTTCATTGTACTGAATGGCTTCCTTGAACTCCAAGTGTTAAGAAATACTCAGTCTTACAAAATCATCCTTTTTCATGCTCACACTGGCAAATATACTTTTAGTCCTAACTACTGTGTCATTGTTGTGGGAAGACACTAAAAGAAAAACTGGAAACAAAGTCAGCTTAAAAAGCTGTTATAGAAGAGAAAGGGAGTATTACAGTTTTGTTTACTTTTATTAAAAAAAGATTTCAGGTCAAGTCTTTAGAAAACTGAAATTGATTTTTGTTTGTTTCACAATTGCCTTATTTCTGCCATCTTACTCTGTAAGAATTAGTATGCTGCTTAGGGAAAGAAAGTTAGAATCCAAAGTCTAAATATTAATAAATTTAAGAAAATTTTATTGGGCTTCCACTGTTTTCTAAACATTGTGCTAGAGACTGAAGATAAAGTGATAAACAAAATAAATGAAGTCCTGGCCTTCATAGAACTTACAGGCTACTCAATTGTAAGCACAGGCTAGTTATTTCATCATTTGTTACTCATCATTTTTCTTATCTCTCAAATGGGGATGATAATTCCTGTTCTGTTTATCAGGGCTATACTGATAAATATGAGATATACTTATGAGGAGTAGGATGAGGCTATGGTGGAAATTTAAGTCCATTAAAAATGTCAGGTGAATTCCAGTCCAAGATGGCAACATAAAAGTTTTCTAAACCCACCTCCTCCCATGGACACAATGAAACTATAGTTATACATGGAGCAACTCCTTCTCAAAGAAGTCCAGAAAACTAGCTAATCAACTCCTACCCATCAGGCAAAGAAGAAAATACCTTTATCACCCACACTGAAGCAGGTTAAAAAGCAGAGACGTACTTTGCCAACAAAAGTCCGTCCAGTCAAGGCTATGGTTTTTCCAGTGGTCATGTATGGATGTGAGAGTTGGACTGTAAAGAAAGCTGAGCACTGAAGAATTGATGCTTTTGAACTGTGGTGTTGTAGAAGACTCTTGAGAGTCCCTTAGACTGCAAGGAGATCCAACCAGCCCATCCTAAAGGAGATCAGTCCTGGGTGTTCATTGGAGGGACTGATGTTGAAGCTGAACTCCAATACTTTGGCCACCTGATGTGAAGAGCTGACTCATTTAAAAGACCCTGATGCTGGGAAGGACTGGGGGCAGGAGGAGAAGGGGATGACAGAGGATGAGATGGCTGGATGGCATCACCGACACAATGGACATGGGTTTGGGTGGACTCTGGGAGTTGGTGATGTACAGGGAAGCCTGGCATGCTGCGTTTCATGGGGTTGCAAAGAGTTGGACACAACTGAGCGACTGAACTGAAGTGAAGCAGGTAGGAAAGGCACAGTTACATTCTTTCCATAAACCCCACCCTTGACACAGTGCCATATAATCAGGATGGAACTCCCAATTCCAAGCTTCTCTCTGAGAAATGAAGGGTATGGAGACCAGATCCAGCATCCCTAATTTTTTTAGGATACCCATCTGAGGGATGGGCTCCCCAAATACCTAGCACTGAAAGAGAACAGGACAAAAATGCATATCTTGCAATCTTTTCCTGAAAGATGCCTATTTGCACACTTTAAAAGTTACTGCCTAAGGGTCTGGCTTCCTATTTAGCAGGTGTCCAGGGGCTGACCATAATCCTTCCCAGAGACACAAAGAGCCAGCAGACACCACCTCTACATTCTCACTTGAGCCTACTGCCAATGTCTCCCTGGAAAGAGCTCATACATGCCTGAACCTCAGCTTGTCAGCTGCTGCCCAAGGGATGGGTCCCTAGATCACCTAACATGATAGGCAGTGGGGCTTGAATTCAGTAGTCTCACAGGACTACAGCAAACAGAGAAGATATTAATACACACAGGAGCACCCTTGTAGTTATACACCCAAGTCCAATCCAAAGGGGTGAGAACAAAAGTTCATCTCCTTGGAAGTGCTGTAACTAGCGCTGTATACTCTCCCAGCTGCGGCAAGAAGATCCAATCTCCCATCAGCCTACACTCAGGCATTAACTGAAAAATCTATTATTAATCTGATGGGAGTTCCCGTGCATGTAACAAATTGCTTTTCCCTTGCTTTTAATAATCTTTGTCTTTAATGGTTGACATTTTGATTAAAACATGTCTTGGCGGGGGTGTCTCTTAAGGTTCATCTTATTTGGAATTCTGTAAATTTCCTGGATCTGGATGTCCTTACTCAGGTTATAGAAGTATTCAACCACTGTTTCTTCAAGTGAGATTTCTGCCCTTTCCTTTCTCTTTTCCCACTGCGAGTTAATAGAATGAAGGAAATATAATGTTTAGAGTAGAAATAAATAAAATAAAAACCAAAAAGAAAAAAGGAAAAAAATATGTAAAACCAAGAATCGATTTTTTTGAAAAATAAACAATAAACAAATCTTTTGCTTGACTTACCAAGGGAGGACTCAAACTAAGAAATAAGAGGATAAATAATAGCTGATAAAGAAATTTAAAGGATCATACTGCTGCTGCTGCTGCTAAAGCACATCAGTGTTCAACTCTGTGCGACCCCATAGACGGCAGCCCACCAGGCTCCCCTGTCCCTGGGATTCTCCAGGCAAGAACACTGGAGTGGGTGCCATTTCCTTTTCCAGTGCATGAAAGTGAAAAGTGAAAGGGAAGTCAGAGGCTACTATTAAAAACAACAAATCAAACAACCTGAAAAAATGGATAAATTCCTAGAGGCATACAACCTCAGAAGGCTGAATCATGAGTAAACAGAAAAATTTGAACAAGCCAATTACCAGTAAGGTGATGGTATCAGTAATCAAATATCTTCTAACAAATAAATGTCCCAGACCAGACAGTTTTACTGATTAATTCTACCACACATTCAAGGAAGAATTATTACCAATTCTTCTCAAGTGCTTCTAAAACATAGAAGTATAGGAAACACTTCCAAACTCCTTTTCTAAGGCCAGTTATTACCCTGATACCAAAACCAAACAAGGACACCATGAGAAAAGAAAAACATAAATATTAAATCCTCAACAAAATATTAGCAAAGAAAATTCAACTGTATGTTAAAAGGATTACACAGCATGATCAAATGGAATTTATTCCAAGGATACAAGGATGGGTCAATAAACACAAATTGTTCAATATGATACACTACATTAACAAAATGAAGGATAAAAAGTACATGATAATATCAATAGATGTAGAAAAATGTGACAAAATTCAACATTCCTAATTAAACTATTGACAAAGTGAGTACAGATGGAACATACCTCAACATAACAAAGGTTATGTATGACAAACCCAAAGCTAATAGCATCATAATCAGGATAAAAATATGAAGGCTTTTTCCCTAAGATCAGGAAGACTACATTGCCCACTACCAACACGCTTATTCACCTCCTACTGGTAGTCCTAATCAGAGCTGTTAAGCAAGAAAAAGCCATAATGGTCATACTAATTAGAAAATAAGTAAAACTGCTGCCATTTGCAGATGACACAAAACTCTACGTAGGAAACCCCAAAGACTATCAAAAATTGCTGCTGCTGCTCCTGCTAAGTTGCTTCAGTCATGTCTGACTCTGTGTGACCCCATAGACGGCAGCTCATCAGGCTCCCCTGTACCTGGGATTCTCCAGGCAAGCTAGAGCCTTACAAATAAGCAAATTCACTTAAATCATGGGATACAAAACCAATATATAAATATTAGCTGCTTTTCTATACTTAATAATGATTATCAGAAAGAGAAATAAAGAAATAAGCTGCTAAAATCTGTATCCAAAAGGATAAAATACTTAGGAGTAAGTTTAACCAAGGATGTAAAAGTTTTGCATAATGAAAACAGTAAAACACTAATGAAAGGATGTGAAGACATAAATAAATGGAAAGATTTTTCCCACTCATGGATTTGAACAATCAAAATTATTAAAATGTTCATAGAAATCAAAGCAACCTGCAGACTCAACGCAATGCCTATCAAAATTTCATTGGGATATTTTGAAAAAATAGAGAAGAATTCTAAAATTTGTTTGAAACTACAAAGACCTCAAATAGCCAAAGAAATTTTGAGCAAGAGCAAAGCTATAGGAATCAAGCATTCTGATTTAAAATTATATCACAAAATTATAGTAGTTAAAACAATATGATATTTGTACAAAAATAGACACACAAATCATTGGAGCAGAATAGAGAGCCCAGAAATAAACCCATGCATATATACAGATAATTAATTTACAACAAAGCAGCCAAGAATATATTACAGGAAATATATTATAGGAAAATGACAGTTTCATCAATAAATAGCGCTTAGTGCTAGCAATACTGGACAGCACATACAAAAGATGAAACTGTGTACCTTACACCATATAGAAAAATAAACTCAAAATGGATTAGAAACATAAATATCAGACCTGAAATTACTAAACTCTATAAGGAAACACTGATGGTAAGCTTCCTGACATGGCTGTTGACAATGACCTTCCAGATTTGACACCAAACGTGAAGGCAACAACAGGAAAAATAAATAAGTGGAACTATTTTTTAAAGTTTCTGGATAGCAAAGAAAGCTATCAATGCAATGAAGAGGTAATCTACAGAATGGGTAAAAACATTTGCAAAATATGGATCTATTTTGGGGTAAATTATAGCCATGATAAGAAGCTAATATCCAGAATACATATAGAACTCAATAGCAAAAAGCAATAACAAAAAAACACAGAAAAGCAACAACAAAATCCAGTTAAAAAATGGAAAGAAGATCTGAATAGACNCAACAGGAAAAATAAGTAAGTGGAACTATTTTTTTAAGTTTCTGGATAGCAAAGAAAGCTATCAATGCAATGAAGAGGTAATCTACAGAATGGGTAAAAACATTTGCAAAATATAGATCTATTTTTGGGTAAATTATAGCCATGATAAGAAGCTAATATCCAGAATACGTATAGAACTCAATGGCAAAAAGCAAAAACAAAAAATTACAGAAAAGCAACAACAAAATCCAGTTAAAAAATGGAAAGAAGATCTGAATAGACATTTTTTCCAAAGGAGAAATACAGATGCTAAGAGGTACATGAAAAGTTGCTTGACATCAATAGTCATCAGGGAAATGTAAATGAAAATCACAATGAGGTATCACCTCACACCTGTCACAAAGAGTACCATCAAAAAGACAAATAATAACTATTGGCAAGCATATGGAGAACAGGGAAACCTTGTGTACACATGGGAACGCAAATTCCTGTACCTAGTATGGAAAACAGTATGGAGATTCCTCAAAAATTCAAACTAGAACTACCATAGGATCCAGCAATTTCACTTCTGGGTATAACACATCCGACAAAAATGAAAACAAGATCATAAGGAGAAAGCTGCACTCCCATGTTCATTGCATTATCACTCCTAAGAGACAAGACATGGAAACAACCTAAGTTGGTCAATGGATGAATAGATAAGGAATTAGGCATATATGTGCACAAATACATGTGATATTTACAGATATGTATGTGACATCTATGTCTGTTTACACACAATATTATGTGAATATTCTCATGGCATAATATTTAGTCATGAGAAGTAGGAAATCCTGCCATTCATGACAACAAGGGTGACCTTGAGGGTACTATGCTAAGTGCAATAAACTGGACAGAGGACAAATGGAGCATGGCCATGATTTATAACTGGAATCTAAAAAAAAAAAAAAGCTAAACTCAGAGTGGAAAAGTAGTTGGTAGGGGCTAGCAGGTGGGAATACAGAGGTTGGTAAAAGGATACCAATTTTCACCTAAAATATGAATACAATCTGAGGATCTAATGTACAACATGATGACTATAGTTGACAACATTATTACACAACTGATATTTGTTAAAAGATGATGACCTGTATGTTCTCACAAAAAAAAAAAAAAAAAGAGAGAGAGAGAGAGAGAGAGATAAATACGTGAGGTCACATATATACTATTCAACTAGATCGGAGGACTCCTTTCACAATGTATACCTATATCAAATCGTCACAATATACACTTCAAATCTTAAAATTCTATTAGTCACTTATAGCTCAATAAAGTAAATATTTAAAAGTATTAGGTACTACTATACTATTCTTCATGAGATAGTCATATTTACACTACTTGTGGTTAAAATGTGCTTCCAGATTATAGGGATTGAGGAGCCTCCTTGGATCATTTTTAAAAGCAATGAAGTTTCATTAACTATCATGATGTGAACTACTTAGATTTACGAGAAGCCAAGACACTTATCCCAAACCCAGAGAATAGTATTTATCTCGAAGTGGACTAAGCATACTCCTTAGGGTACAGGCATACCTCAGAGATACTGCAGGTTTGTTTCTAAACCACCACAATAAAGTGAGTATCTCAATAAGGTGAGTCAGGAAAATTTTGATTTCTAAATGCATATAAAAATTATATTTATCCGTTGTTGTGTAGTTGATAAGTCATGTACAGTACGACTCTTTTGTGACGCCATGGAATGTAGCCCACCAGGCTCCTCTGTCCATGGGATTTCCCAAGAAAGAATACTGGAGTGGGTTGCTGTTTTTTTCTCCAGGGGATCTTCACAACCCAGGGGTGAAACCCACATCTCCTGCACTGGCAGACAGGTTCTTTACCACTGAGCCTTCTATACTGTAGTCTATTAAGCGTCCACTGCATTTTATCTAAAAAAACAATGTGCAAACCTTAATTAAAAAGCACTTTATTGCTAAAAAATGCTAACTGTCATTTGACAATGCAGGGTTGTCACAAACCTTCAACTTGTTAAAAAAAAACAACTGTATTTGAGAAGCAGTGTAAAGTAAAGCTCAATAAATCAAGGTGTTCCTGTATGTGGGAATGTGCCTGTAAGTAAACAGAGATAANTGTGACGCCATGGAATGTAGCCCACCAGGCTCCTCTGTCCATGGGATTTCCCAAGAAAGAATACTGGAGTGGGTTGCTGTTTTTTTCTCCAGGGGATCTTCACAACCCAGGGGTGAAACCCACATCTCCTGCACTGGCAGACAGGTTCTTTACCACTGAGCCTTCTATACTGTAGTCTATTAAGTGTCCACTGCATTTTATCTAAAAAAACAATGTGCAAACCTTAATTAAAAAGCACTTTATTGCTAAAAAATGCTAACTGTCATTTGACAATGCAGGGTTGTCACAAACCTTCAACTTGTTAAAAAAAAACAACTGTATTTGAGAAGCAGTGTAAAGTAAAGCTCAATAAATCAAGGTGTTCCTGTATGTGGGAATGTGCCTGTAAGTAAATAGAGATAACACCTTATATCATGGAAATTTGCCAAAGCTTGAAAACTAAAACAGACACACACTGTAGGTTGAATATAAAGCCCAGATTATTTTTTTAGAAATTAAAAAAAAAAGATGTTTCAAACTTGTTACAGGCTACTGTAAGCTAGGTCCCCAGAACTGTGAGGGGTAATTAATCAATTGAACTTCTCTGTTCTTACAGTTTGTTTGGTGAAAAAGTTTGAGGTAGATCAAATAAATGATCAAAAGCAGCAGTTCTACATGGTACAGATTAAATCAGAAACCCAGGAAGGTTTTCCGCCATGAACTCAATACTGTGGTTCTCCTGTTGACTGTTTGCTTTCTGGTGTTTCAGTAGAGGAAACAGTGGTGCCCTGATGGGGGATTGCTCCCAGCCAGCTGTTCTGGCTATTTGAGACAGTACCCATGGGACAAAGCAATAGCTTCTCAATAATGAGATGGCAAGATAGCTAATGCTGCCCTGGATTCAGGTTAATGTATGGATAATGGTTTATCTGTTACCATTCCATGCTGCCATTTACAGAGCACACTCAGGATGAGCTTAATGTTTGAAGAATGGAAATCTTGCCTTTCAAACTTGATGAGGAGCTCCTTGATAGTCCAAATGTCGTCAGTCCTCCATATGGCCTAGAAAGTGTTGGGTAGAAATAAAGTTTACCTCTCTAACCAAGCAGCTAGACCCACCTTATTTCCCTAAGTNCAATAGCTTCTCAATAATGAGATGGCAAGATAGCTAATGCTGCCCTGGATTCAGGTTAATGTATGGATAATGGTTTATCTGGTACCATTCCATGCTGCCATTTACAGAGCACACTCAGGATGAGCTTAATGTTTGAAGAATGGAAATATTGCCTTTCAAACTTGATGAGGAGCTCCTTGATAGTCCAAATGTCTTCAGTCCTCCATATGGCCTAGAAAGTGTTGGGTAGAAATAAAGTTTACCTCTCTAACCAAGCAGCTAGACCCATCTTATTTCCCTAAGCATTTGAGGTGGCTCCAGGCAGTGTAGACACTCCATAAATAAGACCAATTTTAACCTGACTCTGCTCTCAAATAATAAGATATTACCTAGGTCTTTTGTTACTAAAATTTTGGCCAAGGCCTGAAAACCAAGGTCAATCAGAAACAAGTGCACATTCTTGGTACTGACCTGTGAGATATTAACAAAAGAGAACAAAACAAGTCTGATGACTGCCACCACAAGTTGGAAAAGAAGGCAAGAGATTGAAGGCAGAGGTTCTTTGAAATAAATTTATGTGAGCAGGAAAGAGGGGATGGAAGTATTCTGTAGTATTTGGAGTACTTGTGAGAAGGACAGCTTATTCACTGGCTGGCTCAGCCCATTATAATCTCACTAGCATGTGAAATGAGAGCAACTGTATGGTAGTTTAGACATTCTTTGGTATTGCCTTTCTTGGGACTAGAATGAAAATTGACCTTCTCCAGTCCTGTGGTCACTACTGAGTTTTCCAAATATGCTGACATATTGAGTACAGCACTTTGACAGCATCATCCTTTAAGATTTTAAATAGCTCAGTTGGAATTCCATCACCTCCACTAACTTTTTTCATAATAATGCTTCCTAAGGCCCACCTGACTTGACACTCCAGGATGTCTGGCTCTGGTGAGTGATCACACCACTGCATCCCATTCTATCATGCAGAAGAAAGGGGCCAACAAGCTTATTTCCATGGTTTAGAGGGGCAAAAATGTATGACTTCTTGAGAACCAAGTGAATTCCACCTTGTTGCCCGCCAAAATGAGGGGACTTCATAGAATTAAAACTGTGAGTGTATCACAGGAGGGGATGTTTAAAAAGGTCAGCCGCAGAATACAGCACCTGGATCAGAAGTCATTGGAATCTCTAAAGAACACAGTTATGTACCCAAAGAAAATCCAGGATTTACCAAGACAGAATTTGACAAGCAAGAGAGAACTATAAACACAACTGACTAAAAATTCTTATTATTTTTTTCCTTCCATCATTTGTTCACTCTTTGTCTCTTCCTTTCTCTTTCCCAAATACTCCAATAAACCAACCACTGAANTTGAACTGTGGTGTTGGAGAAGACTCTTGAGCATCCCTTGGACTGCAAGGAGATCCAACCAGTCCATTCTGAAGGAGATCAGCCCTGGGATTTCTTTGGAAGGAATGATGCTAAAGCTGAAACTCTAGTACTTTGGCCACCTCATGAGAAGAGTTGACTCATTGGAAAAGACTCTGTTGGGAGGGATTGGGGGCAGGAGGAGAAGGGGACGACAGAGGATGAGATGGCTGGATGGCATGACTGACTGGATGGACGTGAGCCTGAGTGAACGCCGGGAGTTGGTGATGGACAGGGAGGCCTAGTGTGCTGCAATTCATGGGGTCGCAAAGAGTTGGACACAACTGAGCGACTGAACTGAACTGAAACTGAACTGACTCAACACATGAGTGATAGTTAACTGCTATAAAATGTTACAGTTATGTGACGATTTTCCAATTAAACGACCAGAGAAATACTTAATTCCTCTCAGAACCCAGTATCAGAGGGCTAGACCTTCTTCTAACCAGGGAGCAAAAGCTCAGTATACATTATAGAGGGCAAAGAGCAGCACCTAGAATGATTAGAGACTTTTATGGGCCAAAAAAAAGAAAAAGATTTTTTTCCTTCTCTGTTGTCAGAAAATAAATAATAAAATTCACACTGACTTCAGAGAAAGGCTAAAAGAGGAGTTTTCACTATTTGTAATCACCCAAATGCCCACAAAGGGAATGTGTCTACAAACTGTGGTACAGACCCATGATGGAATGGAAACATACCGCTTATCCTAACCCTGTGTGCAACAAGAGGGATGAATGTCACAGGTACAATATTTAGTGAAGGATGTCAGACACAAGAGTGCATACCATGTGACTCAATTTATGTCAAGTTCCAAAGTAGGAGAAACCAAGTGTGACTGGTAGATGCCAGGAAAGGGGTGACCCACGGTGAGGAGTAGAGCTTGCTAAGGGTGTGAAAGGGTCTCTGAGAGGAAACATTTTGGTTCTTGACTTGGATTTGAAGGAATATTCAGTTTCTGAAAATGTGAATNACCAAGTGCGACTGGTAGACGCCAGGAAAGGGGTGACCCACGGTGAGGAGCAGAGCTTGCTAAGGGTGTGAAAGGGTCTCTGAGAGGAAACATTTTGGTTCTTGACTTGGATTTGAAGGAATATTCAGTTTCTGAAAATGTGAATTATGTCCTCATTTTCATACTTTATATAACTAACCATTCAATAAAATGTTCAAAAATGTTTTCCTACTCCTGTCCCCCCCAAAAGCAGATTAACTATTAGAAGTTCAGACAGGGGTTAATCTTAGGCTGGGCACAGTAACTAGAAGGGAAGCTGAGAGATTTCCTGAGTTTCTGTGGATATGTTCCCTTGGTGAAGTCACTGAGCTGTACACGTGTGTGTGTGTGTGTGTGTATAAAATAGTACAGACACACATGTAGTTCAATAAATTTTACACTAAAATATAGGAATACTTAATTTTGAAATTTTAAACTTTATGTCCTGAATAATACCCTACAAAAATGCAATCTATCAGACCTTTTACCTTTTTAAATTTTATTATACAATAAAATTCCCCAGTTATTCCCTTCTGTTATGCTAAAACATTATCAGTGATAATCAATTATTTACTGATCAGAGATCTTTTTTAGACCTATGAAACTCTTTTTTGGTTCTCCTATTGTGTTTTTCTATCAGCCTGCTAGGATATTAAAATGACTATTTAGCTTGGGTTGGCAAATACATGGCAAACATATCCCATCTTGCATGCATTTAAAACACCCGTAGTCTGAACACGTGACTTATCTACATGGCTCACTATCCCTCTGCAAGTCTAACAAATAACATCAAACTGGAGTTTCAAGCACAGCATCTCTGGGAAGACTCTTACTCACGCAGGTGAATTGTGATAGCTCACTTCACAGCTCTGAAAAACTAGGCAAGCACCTGGAACAACAGATGCTCCATCAATATGACAACAGGAGCAGATTTAATTTTCTGAGATTAAAGAGTCCAGGCCTTAATCTGCTAACTACATAGAAACGAGGAGAGCAGTTAGAGTCATTTTACCAGATAACTAATAAGATTTAGTAAATAGAATCATTTTGTCAACTAAGTACANTGACAACCGGGGCAGATTTAATTTTCTGAGATTAGAGTCCAGGCCTTAATCTGCTAACTACATAGAAACGAGGAGAGCAGTTAAGAGTCATTTTACCAGATAACTAATAAGATTTAGTAAATAGAATCATTTTGTCAACTAAGTACATGTAAGATCTCAGCTGGCAACAAATTTATCTGTTGTGATTGGGTAGTTATCATTTTAATTATACTATCTTTTTAATGAAGAAGGTTGGGAAATTATGCCATTCAGAATACAGACAGGCTTTAGCAAACATTCAAAGAGCAGATAAATACTGCATGTACCTTATTAACTTTTCAGCCAGCAAAGTTAAATCTATTTAATGTGTCCCATTTGAAATCAGAAACCACCACATGCACAGGAAAAATGCTGAATCACAGGCCCTATTTCATTCACAATTACATTAAAACAATTAGAGAAAGGCAAAATAGTACACTGTAAAACAGAAATGGTGCTCTTAATCACTGAGCAGTAAATAAGAAGGAATCACGGAAGGAATAAATAAAGAGTAGGAAAATTATTTTGGGGTCTGCCTTAATCCAAACATGCTTGGCAGCTAGAGAAGATGTTTGATGCCAACCATGCATACCAAAATGATCTCAGTAAAACTGAGGCAAAGAAGCAAATAGGAATGTTACTCCCACCACAGTGATATTGAATCTTTTTAAACAAAATTGTTATAGTTGGTCGTATCTCATAAAAGACAATCCTTAGAAGTTTGCTTTTAAGTTTTGATGGGTAGAAAATTAACTGATTCTCAGAAGTATATGATTAGAGGAAGCATTTTATTATGCTGGGTAAATAAATAAATAAAATGATAAAAGAAAACATGTCTTGTTGAGTTTTTGGAGCTTTGCAGTTCCCAGGCAGCGACAGCTCAGGTAGTTACTATGTCTATTACCAGGGAAGTCAGTGAGACATGAAACAAGGATGAACCCCATTTGCCTGGGCAAAGAGCCCAGGGAGAAAGTAATTGTTAGTTGGGGCACAGCTGCAGATAGAGGTTGGTCCAATTCAAAAATCAAATGCTTATTTCATTCTGATAAAAATCATTAAATCATGAATCAACTTACTACAGGCTCCTGTATAACCAGGAAATGACTATGTATACCATCTGCACATAACTGTCCCTTAATACACTGAAATGGTGACAGCAGCTTTCATCATGAAATCCCTAAATATAAACAATGTATCAAAGTGCAAGCAGTCATCATTCACATCTTATTTGGCCACCAGAATGAGACTCCACATATGAACCTGGTATAGGAAATTAAAACAAAGAAAAACAAAAAACCTCTGAATTTGGGAAAAGAAAAACTCCAGATGGAGAATTTTGCTAACTTTTTTAGTATGGTATTTCTCATTTGGCTGATCCTTATTCACATTTTCTGACTATATAGAGAAAATTTGAGAGGTTATTACAAATTATATAATATAAATAGAATGGTAAAGTTTCTTACTATGTCCAAACTTGTACTATTGCCACACAAAAGGAAAATAAATTGAAAGATGAGTTGTTGGGACAAGGAATGTGAACTTTATTGGGACAGCAAGCTGACTGAGGAGATGGTGGACTAGGGGCCTTAAGAACCATCTTATCTGAGTTAGAATTCGGGTTTCTTTTATACTAAAAGGGAAGGGGGTGTGGTTTGTTGTTCCCATAAATCCCTAATAAGACAAAACTTCTTCATAACCCTTCTTCACAGCTCTAATTTTACATTTACTTGTGCCATTATTNAATTCAGGTTTCTTTTATACTAAAAGGGAAGGGGGTGTGGTTTGTTGTTCCTATAAATCCCTAATAAGACAAAACTTCTTCATAACCCTTCTTCACAGCTCTAATTTTACATTTACTTGTGCCATTATTTGATTTGTATTTGACTTTACATTGGCAACTCACTTCAGTATTCTTGCCTGGAGAATTCCATGGAGAGAGGAGCCTGGCAGGCTACAGCCCACGGGGTCACAAAGAGTCAGACACAACTGAGCAGCTAACATTTTGACTTTACTATTAAATAGACATGATCTCTTCAACATACACATTCAATAAATATTTGTTGAATACATGAGAATAAATGAATTGTGCTATGTTTAAGTCTGTGGTAAATAGCAAGCTGCAGCTGATATCTGCATTTGGTCTCTGCAGCTGCCATGAAAAGGTGCCCCTTCACTATGGTCCTGTGCTAAATAAGTCACTTCAGTCATGTCTGACTCTTTGCAGAACCAATGGACTATAGCTCACCAGGTTCCTCTGTCCATGGGATTCTTCAGGCAAGAATACCAGAGTGCGTGGCCAGGCCCTCCTGCAGAGGATCTTCCCAACTCAGGGATAAAACCATCATCTCTTATGCCTCCTGCACTGGCAGGCAGGTTCTTTACCACTGGTGCCTCCTGGGAAGCCCTTGACTATGGCATATTTGGTGGAAAGCCCTAACTGCTGGGCTCTGAAACCCTTTGCTGTGTTTGCATTGAGGCCATGCCTCTTCCAGGGGTTCTGAGCCAATGGATGATTATGACAGGGATACTAAGGCAGCTCTTTTCAGGAGATTCAGATAACTTCTGACAGGAGCAGTGACTGGAAGACTCCCCACGGTTCTTGTCAAACTCTACCACCTTCCTTCCTTCTGTCCTTCACAAGGGCCAGACCTAAATCATCATCTTCTGTCTCTCCTGGTATATTTCTCTCTTTCACCTTTCAGATGTTTCCCTAGTAAATATCTTGCATATCTAATTGTATTATGGTATATATTTCTCACACAACTGAGATTAACACAGTTTGACAAACACTGTGGGCTTGATGGGTGCAAATGTGCTAACATATTGAAAATGAAATGCTGAAGCATTGTGCCTTTGTTCTAGTTTTTATTTCTGAAAATAATGGCTTGTTGTATCTTTTCAATATTTTATACATTTTTGCTGTGTGATATTGAATCAATTATCACTTTTGCACCTCAAGCAGAACATGCACAGTACTGTGCAATTAAATGAGATACTTAACATGAAAATCTTTGCAAAATATCCAACACATAATAAAAGCACAATAAAGGTGAGTAAACATCACCGTCACTCTTCTCTCCAGCAGGTTCTACCCTCCCTCAAAGGGTGAAGTTGGGTGTGTAAATGGGCTTTACCTATTTAATCATCTAGTATCCAGAAACTAGTCTATGACTGTTTCTGAACACAACTTTAGTAAATACCAACCAATGTTAAATAATCTGTTCATTTTTGGGGGGAAGTCTTGTTTCATTCTACAGTTGATCAAATACAAGTTCAACCAAGCCAATTTTCTTCCTACTTTTTGCCAACCTTAGCTGATCAAAATTTATAGCTCTATTAAGCAGATAATAGCAGTTTGGATATAGGAGATGAAGTCTTGCTACTTCAGTACAGAACAGTTTTCCTGTGATTTGACCCTGACTTCTGAAAATCACATGCTGCTTTTGGAACCCATGGTCACTGTGGAATATTTTTAAAAGTATCTTTCTGGCTGTGCAGAAACATTGTTCAACAGGCTTAGGCTTAGTTACTAAAACTTGCTTCTCATTTTGTAATCTATTTTAGTAATGTCAAGAGAGATTTCAGAGCTTGGATAAAAATGTTGAAATGACCATTATTTCAATTGAAAAAAACACAGTGAAAATATTTCAGTCCTTTAATATTTTCCTGATATGCTTCTCTGTCCTCTAACCTCTTCTTCGCAAAGGCCCAGTGAAGTTGACACAGGCCATGGGGCTGTGGATCAAAAAGGAGAGACTTGCTTTTTTACCACTGCCTATCCCTGGTGGCTCAGACAGTAATGAATCTGCCTGCAATGTGGGAGGCCTGGGTTTGATCCCTGGGTTGGAAGGATCCCCTGGAGGACAGCATGGTAACCAACTCCACTATTCTTCCCTGGAGAATCCCCATGGGCAGAGGAGCCTGGCAGGCTACATGGGGCCGCAAAGAGCTGGACACGACTAAGTAACTAAGCACAGTACAGCATACAATATGAAGGCATTAATTTATTCTTGTCTTCTTAAAGTCCCAGGAAAAACATTTATAGCTTATTTTTCTAGTTGAAAAGACGGTCACTGTAAGCGTTCAGCAGGAAAAAGATAACTGGATTTAAAAATACAAAGAGAAAATGACTTTTGAAGATTTTCCTCTTCATTAGGAATATTATGCATATTATATTAATTAAATCTTTAAAATGTTAAAATTACTATCTCTGGGTAGTAGAAAAATGGAGATTTTTTTTCTTCCATTTTTCTGTGTTTTAACATACTAGTGTGGGAGTTAGCAGTCTAGGATGAAGTGAGGACAATTGGTAATATGTCTAGAAATTAGAGATTAATAGGATTCAGGGGGTTAAATTAATTTTCTATTCTTTTGAGAGCCCTGGAAGGATAAAGGTGATGTCAAGGCAGACTTTCTCAAGCAACTGTCCAAAGCTCTGCTAAATACACTCTGTGAACTTGCCCTGTGGCCAACGATATGTGGTTTGTTGTGGTGGTTTTTTTTTGGTTTTTTTTTTGGCTTCCTTCTCCCTCAGATGCCTTAGAATTATAAACTGTATTATCATTAAAATGTAAAAAGAGGAATAGCTAACTGATATGCATAAGTTTTAACTCAGGATATGTTGCTCAGCTGGTGAAACTCTGTTCACGTCAAACATTTCGCTAGCAATTCAACAATCAAGGAACAATCCCAGAAGATCTTCCACTGGATTTGAACAAACTGTAGATTAACTATAGATTTTAACAAAACTATAGTTAAGAATGATTTATCATTATGGCTAAACAAATATATGCTTTTAAAGTATATAAAAAGTTTGTTTCCTTGATATAAATATTCCCTTCTATAAACATATTTTCTTATACTGGTTATTCTTATGGTAGGAATTTTTCATCAGAAGTGTAAATCACATTCTGTATATCTATTATCTAAAATTCTAAACTTTGGGGACCCTATCTATGTAGTTTTACTCTGCAGATAAATGAGATATGTGACTAGAACATTCTCTCCAACAATGTGCTTGTCATATGTCCCTATCCTAATCTTGGCAGTAAGCTTGGCTTCTACTTCCGTATAAGATTAATCAAGAGATGAATAAAAATGACTGCCTGTTACAATCCACTGTTTAGTCACACCCTCAGAGTCTCATTTTAAGCTGGCCTCCATCTGTATGTCCAAACTGGACCTGTTACTTGGCTTTCTAGAATTTACAAAATGTCCTGCAAACTAAATAATTATACTGCTAAACTTTTGTGTTTTTTTTAAGGATCAAGATATAAAAAGCTACTGAAGAGATTAGATTATGTCATTCAAATTGGTAGTTTTATAATAAAGACTACAAGGTGCAAAAGCCTGAAGTGATATGTCCAAGGTCACTCAGTTAGACCTAGTGCAAATCAGGTGTCCTGATTCCTAGTCCAGTGGTCTTCCCCCTATAGCATGCTACCCTTTCCATCTGTGTAGAATCAGGTGGTGTATATTTATCAAGATCCAGTTCCCTTTTCTCTGTAACCTTCTCAGGGGCATTTCTTACACGTTGCACCTTTTCTGTGGATGTGGAATTCTCTTCTAATTTTTTAATTACTCTATACAAAATATAATTACTCTCATTTTCCTTTTCTATATTTGTGCAATATCTGAATGGATAGTTACAGGTGTAGATCAGAAAGCTCACTGACAAGTGTACAGATCATTTTCCCTAATGCCTTCACACTTGTGGGCAGATGTGTNTAATTACTCTCATTTTCCTTTTCTATATTTGTGCAATATCTGAATGGATAGTTACAGGTGTAGATCAGAAAGCTCACTGACAAGAGTACAAATCATTTTCCCTAATGCCTTCACACTTGTGGGCAGATGTGTAATGCTCAGAGTTCACTAAGTAAACTAGTTCTGTGATCTAGAAAATCCTAGATAAATATCTTTATAAATAGGAAAATGCCAAGTTATGAAGGTGGGGGAGCCCCAGAGTTGAAATGTTCCTCTTATTGCTGAACAGACAATTAGTAAAACCAACTATTTACTGACTTGATGTTTTAACTATGTAGGACATATTTCATAATATATTTTACTATATGCATATTTAATAAAATATATTAAAAATAATGAAAAACAATGAGTTTCCAAAGAAATTCTCAAGTTGACATTATTTCCCACACTTTGATTCCTATCTGTCACAGTTAAGTTTTTAATGTAAATATGAGAAGCAGTTTTAGAGAATCATTTTCTGTTTAAAATTCTGTGTAAGTATTTTCAGANAGTTTCTGCTTGTCTCATGAAGCTTCTGCTAATCACAAGAAATGATCATCACCATGAAGGATTTTAGTGCTCAATGGATATGAGCTTGAGCAAACTCCAGGAGACAGTGAAGGACAGGGAAGCCTGGCATGCTGCAGTCCACTCCATGCTGGCTGCAAGGAGTCAGACACAATTTAGTGACTGAACAACAATACATATGACGAGATAAAAGAACTGGGCTCATAAAATCAGCTCCTAATAATAGCTAACTATCTGAAGACCTGTCAGTTTTTCTGGAGCACAGAGTGCTTCATTTTTGCTCTCCATCACGAGCTCCTTCAGAGAGTGTTGGAGTTCAGCAGCTGCAGCAGCACGATGTAATTCTTGTAGAGGTAGATGGCAAGCACCCATGGCAAGTGCCAATTTGTGGCTGCCAGTCTCAAATATCTTAATTTCTTCCCATATACGTTGTTCAACATTTATTCAAAAACAGGGGTAAAGACTTGTTTATGAACAGTGAGAACTATAAAGTAGAGCCAAATAAAAATCCCACAACTAAAAATAAAAAAATTAAGAACTCAAAGCATGGGTTTACAAGCGGGTAGGATGCAGAAGAATCAGAATTAATGAAGGTAGGTAAGGAGAAAATGCCTAGGATGAAGCACAGTGAGAATAAAGGATAGAACATGTAGTAAAAGCATAATATGTGTGAGATATATCTGTGTGTGTGTGTATATATATAATATAGCACACCAGGCTTCCCTGTCCATCACCAACTCCTGGAGCTTGCTCAAACTCATGTCTATCGAGTCAGTGATGCCATCCAACCATCCCATCCTCTGTGTGTGTGTATATATATAAATGGAACACAATACGAAGACCTAATATGTATCTTTAGAGTTCTAATAGAAAATAAGAGGGGCTTCGCTGGTGGCTCAGACAGTAAAGAATTTGTCTGTAATGTGGGAGACCCAGGTTTGATCCCTGGGTCGGGAAGATTGCCTCGAGAAGGCAATGGCGACCCACTCCAGTATTCTTACCTGGAGAATTCCATGGACAGAGGAGTCTGGCAGGCTACAGTCCATGGGGCCAAAGAGTTGGACATGACTGAGTGACTAACACTTTCACAGACTAAGATGTGAACAATATTAAAAAAGATAATGACTGAAAATTTTTTGAAATAGAAAAAAATACACTATTAGAAGAACTATCTAGTCATAGCATAGTGAAACTGCTAAAAACCTAAGAGCAAGACAGAACCTTAACAGTGAAAGAAAAATAAAACACAATCTGAAAAGAAGGGATAATAAGACAGACTGATAATTGACTTCTCAACAGAAACAACAGAAGCTAGACGACTACGGACTGATATTTTCAAAATGCTAAAATAAACCAACTCTCAACATAAAACCCTATACCCAAAAATCAAAGTGAAAAAAAGAGCCATTTTTAGACAAGACTTGAAAGTATTTGTCACTATCATGCCTTCAATGAAAGAAATACTAAGGGGAGTTCTTCAAAACAGAAGGAAAATTATCTCAGACTGAAGTACAAAGATACAGGAGGGAATGAGGAGAAATAGGAAGGGTAAATACATAGGGAGGTGGACTGTATAATAAAAGATTAGCACAGTTTTTATGGGATTTAGAATACTTCTAGAAGAAAGTCCATGAAAACAATAGTATAAATGTTTAAGAGGGTAAAAGGCCCTTGCCTGTATATGGCAAAATTTCCAATCTATATTCGACTCTAAGAAGTCAATATAAGTACAGTAGTATGGTAATATTTTTGGTACAGTCTCTAAAAGGAGAACAATATGATGTATGACTAAAAAGCCAATAGAGGGGAATATGGAATAGTAACTAGTGTAAGAGGCAAGGAAGGAGAGAAAAGATAGCACAGTATGCCACGCTGAAACAGTGAGATGGTGCATTTAAACTCAAGTGTATCAGTAGCTATATTAAAGGTAAATTTTTTTAAAAAGCACTATTTTAGAGACAAGATTGTCAAATGTAGTTTTTACAAGTACAATTCTATGTAGCTTACAAGAGCATGCCTTAAATATCAAGATATAAAAAGAGTGAAAGTAAAAGAATGGCAAAAAAGCTATCATGCAGTTTAGAGCTATACCTAACCATAAGCGTAACAGTGCTGCTGATGACAAAATAGCCTTTAAGGGAAGAAGCACTAGTGGAAATTAAAAGGGGTGTTTCATAATCCTAAGAGACTCTATCCACTAGGAAATTACAGGAATTCTAATTTTTTAGGTACCTAATGAAACAGCCTCAAAGTAAACTGACAGAACAGAGGAAGTTAAAAAATCCAGTCATGGTGAGAGCCTAACACATCTCCATCAGTATATAATAGGACAATCCCCAAATGAGCAAAGTATAAAATATTTAAGTAACACAACTACAAATAAATCTGTCACGTCGAGAATGTTTCTCCAAAAACTGCAGAATCTGTATTATTTTAAAGCATGTGCAAAACACACCAAAATGAACATATGATGGGCTATAAGGCAAGAATCAACACATTTCAGAAGACTGAAACCTACAGCATGTTTTCCCCGACTGAATAAAAAGATAATGAGGAATTCCCAAAATATTTGGAAAGCACACTTTAAACTGTACCAATGAGTAAAACAAGGAAACATATAAATTAGGCACTATTTTGATTTGAATAAAATATAAAAATTGTGAGATGCAGTTAAAATCATGAGTATAGGAAATGTATATCCTGAGCTATTTATATTAGAAGAGAAGGAAAATCATAAGGGACAGATATCAATAGCCTTCAAAAATAAGAAAAGGAAGGAAATTATGAAGCATAAAAATTTATTAATATACTTAGTTTGTTAGACTCAAACACAAAAAGTGGTTCTTTGAAAAGACTTAATAAAATTGACAGTCCTAGTAAACTGATGCAGATCAAATAGTCAACAAAGGACTGATATCCATAAAACATAAGAAACTCTAACAAATATTTAAGAAAAAGATAGATAATCCAATTTAAAATACACAAAATACATGATGACCAATAAGCAAATGGCAGAGCGCTCAGTTTCAATAGTCAGTGAAAAACGCAAATAAAATCAGTGACTTATCTCTCTAGATCCACTAGCGTAACCCTCAGAAAGAAAACAAGCGACCAAGAATGCCACCTGACTACACCAAATGTTGATGAGGATATGGAGCAATTGTCTATTTTAGGCGGGAATAAAAATTGGGACAACCACTTGGGAAACCACTTGCTGAACACTGAACGTGTGCAAAATATCTGATCTATTTCACTTCAAAGTATATACACAAAAGAGATGTGTGCATATGTGCACTGAAAGAAGTGTACTGAAATACCCATTGTAACATCATTTAAAACAGTCCCAAGATGGGAACATCACAAATGGTCATCAACAGTAGAAATGATTTTGCTAAATGTGGTGTATTTGTGCAACAGGGTTCTAACCAACAGCTGAAAACAGTGAAATACTATCGAATAAAACAACATGGATGAGTATCACAAATATTGAAACAGAGTAGTACGTCCTTAGTGATTCCATTTATATAAAGTTCAAAAACAGACTAAACTCAGAAACTCACGATCTAAAATTTTACCCTCCTTGCTAGCTGGAAAACTAGCCTGTCGTGGTTCATGAATGCTGGCAGATAAGAGAACTCTGGATCAGAGACAAAGCAACTTTAACACTGCTGACAGTCAGCAACTCAACTGTTTTGCATCAGCTCCCCTAGCCCTTGCCCCCAAGATGCACAGGGGTAACACAAGGCAGCCTAGGTAGATGCTGTTCACAGAGGGGATTTGCATCCCAGTGAAGATCCTCAGGTTTAGGAAACCCCAATCTTTTATAATGGGGTGCAAGCAAACCTGTTTGATCTCTGCATAGGAAGGACATTGATTATTACACAGTCTAATAAACAGTAACTGAATCTGCCTTCTGCTCCAGAGGGAAATATCTCTACCTTCCAGGGTTGTCCAAACACTCTTGATAAGACAGTCTAGAAGAAAGCTGTCAGTATCTTTGCTTGCAAGGCATCCAGACAGACCGACCCATGGAGAACTGTCTCTCAAAAAAACAGCAAAACAGACTCTACTCATCTATGATGGCAGAAATCAGGACAGGGTTTATCACTGGGGAAGGGCCACAAGGCAAACTTCTGGAACACAGGTAATGTTCTACTTTTTGATTTAGGTGGGCTTAGGGCTACACTCATAGATATGTACACAAATATAAACATTTATTGTAAAAACATAAAATACAGGTACTCCTGACTTTGTGCTACGCGCAGGAATGTAAAGATGAACAGTGCAAACAGTTTGCTCAGTCTCACAAAAAGAACAAACTTTTAAAAAGGGATTTCTAATTACCTTATTTATTTTTCTTTAGTTTTATATATACTAAAATAGTGTTAAGATTCAAAATATCAGTATTTGCTAACAGATATTTTATTAAACTGTGGGTCTGGCATTTTGCTGGGTAATTAAGAATCCGAAATCAAGGAGACAATCATTTGTGTCTTTCCTCAGGAAGCTTACATATTTGGGGGTGGGAATAGGTGTTACCTTGGGCTACAGAATGAAGGCTGCTGACCTCTGCTTCTCTTCATTAGAAACATTCATCTCATCTGTGTTGTGTCCTCTTAAGAAAATAAGCCATAATTTCAGTCCCTGCTGAGCTACTCTCCAATGGCAGGAAGCACGAGGTAGTTCTCAAGATTCACAGCCACATTTGCAGAATGCCCAGGTGTTATTCATTCATACCCTTGATCCTACAGTGCTCTTCACTCAGTTTCTATGGTGTCATGTCCACCTAATCAAGTGAAATACAGAATCTTATTCTATAGAGCTCACCCTGATGCTCCAGTCCAGATCAAGAATTCCCTTAGATGTTCTTATAATACCATACACCTCTCCTTCTAGCACTTCAAAATTTGCAATTATATATTATTTGTGAGAAGATCTGATTAATGTCTCTCTCCCCTAAACAAAGATCAGCTCCATAAATCCATAGTACCTGGCACACAGAGCAGGCACTCAACAAATACAGCTGAATAAGGGAACTTGGCTGTGGGTAAGCCAGGTTTCAGCCATAAGAACGTGATAAAAGAGAAACTCTTCTTTGACTTTTAAATTTCCTTTCTGATCACTGCCATTTAGCTAGAGTAGAACTCGTGTCTGAAGAGGTTTAGTCATTACATCATTTCTGGCTTTCATCCCATGACCTTATTTCTTCCCCTCTGCTCAGGAGAACATATTGTAGAAGGTCAGTAAGATGGATCTGAAGCCCCAGCACAATGTCTTCTATTGCCAAAAAGACTGCTTCTGCTCTGGGGCACACACCTGCTTCTTCTTTCTCTGCCAGCATGGTGAGGTGAGGTGAATTGGAAATGCTCTTCTTTTGGGGGCTGGTGGGAAGAAAGCCTCCGGCTCACTCTCTGCTCTCCATCAAACGGCAAGTATTCAATAGGCACTTATTGTAAATATAAGTATTCTGCCCAAGTATTCTGCACAGCACAGGACCTAACACAACAATTGATGTAGGTACACAACAATGAGCCTAGCACCTGCTTTGACCCTCCCATGCCCAGTCAGCAAATCCTGCTGAATGAAGTCCCCAAATGTCTTTCCCATCACTTTTTTCTGTCTTCATCACGACCACCCAGTTATCAGGTTGCCATCTTCCTCTACCTTTGTCTCCACCTTCACTCTGGCCCTCTCTAGTGGAGCAGAAGGGCTAAGTTTAAGTGGTAAATCAGATCCTTTTGCCTCTCTTTACTGACCCCTGTATATTTGTTCAAAGTTGGACCATGTTCAGTCTTCTGCGATCATTGTTGGGATAAAAAACATCCACCTGGTACCACTCAGCATGTCCTGGCCCTTACCTACTCTTTTAGTTTTATGCCACTTTCATACCTACTCTCTGTACTCCCATCAGTGTGACCTTCTTTAGGTTTCCTGAAGGAGCTCTGCCTCCACTCACCTCAGGGCCTTTGCACATCCTGATCCTTTCATTATTGATGTCTCCCCAGCTTCTGTTCAGTCAATTCCTCCCTCACTTTCAGTTACCAGCTCAACTATTACTAATAAATACAATAGCTGGGTTTTTAATCCAAGTCTGTTTAGATCTAAAAGATGGTACTTCTCCCACCGCATGCTGTTTCCTCCCAGGAAGGAAACAGAACTGATGGGTGAAATAGGCCACGTGCTAGTTCAAAGGCTATGACTGAACAGACATTTTTTGCAAAGAAGACAAACATAATGACAACAGATATATGAGAAGTTGATCAACATCATTAATCAGGGGAAGGCTAATCAAAACTATTATGAGATACCACACCTGTTAGGATGGCTTTTATAAAATAAAAAAAAAACAAACAAACAAGAGATAACAACATTGGTAAGGATGTAAAGAAAATGGAACCTTATACACTGCTGGTAGGAATGTAAAGTGGTACAGCTGTTACCGACTCTTACTTGTGAGACTGTTTGCTCCCACATCATCTTGTTTATCCAACCTTTTAAAATTTTGAAGGGTATTTTTCTATCAGAAACCAGGGAAATAAGAATAAACAATACATATAAAACAAAAGGTGTATTTGAATAAGTTTGAGGGAAAAAAATTCTCTTTTCTTCATTAAACTCTTAGCATAATGGTAGGGAGTCTGTGTGTTCTGTGTGCTTGCATCTCCAAGCACAGTGAATGCCTAGTACAGTGAATGCCATATAATGTTCTGTATAAGGGGCTAACTTGTTTCTTCTCTGACAGATGGTGAAACTGAACGGAAGTAGGTCTGACTTTAGACACATTCATTCATTTACACTGCCATGTTTTCCTTCTGAGAAAGAGTACCATGTAGATATGCTTCTTCTCTTGTTTTGGCTACTGGGGCTCCTAAATACCTCTGCTCAGGAGCATGTTCATCTCCCTCACCCCACCTTGCCCTACAAAAGCTCAAGTGACATTATATTCCTTTTAGAAAATCTCCTACCAATTTCAGTGTGCCCCAATTATCCCCCAGAAAAAAACTGTTCGNAATAAGTCCATGAAAACAATAGTATAAATGTTTAAGAGGGTAAAAGGCCCTTGCCTGTATATGGCAAAATTTCCAATCTATATTCGACTCTAAGAAGTCAATATAAGTACAGTAGTATGGTAATATTTTTGGTACAGTCTCTAAAAGGAGAACAATATGATGTATGACTAAAAAGCCAATAGAGGGGAATATGGAATAGTAACTAGTGTAAGAGGCAAGGAAGGAGAGAAAAGATAGCACAGTATGCCACGCTGAAACAGTGAGATGGTGCATTTAAACTCAAGTGTATCAGTAGCTATATTAAAGGTAAATTTTTTTAAAAAGCACTATTTTAGAGACAAGATTGTCAAATGTAGTTTTTACAAGTACAATTCTATGTAGCTTACAAGAGCATGCCTTAAATATCAAGATATAAAAAGAGTGAAAGTAAAAGAATGGCAAAAAAGCTATCATGCAGTTTAGAGCTATACCTAACCATAAGCGTAACAGTGCTGCTGATGACAAAATAGCCTTTAAGGGAAGAAGCACTAGTGGAAATTAAAAGGGGTGTTTCATAATCCTAAGAGACTCTATCCACTAGGAAATTACAGGAATTCTAATTTTTTAGGTACCTAATGAAACAGCCTCAAAGTAAACTGACAGAACAGAGGAAGTTAAAAAATCCAGTCATGGTGAGAGCCTAACACATCTCCATCAGTATATAATAGGACAATCCCCAAATGAGCAAAGTATAAAATATTTAAGTAACACAACTACAAATAAATCTGTCACGTCGAGAATGTTTCTCCAAAAACTGCAGAATCTGTATTATTTTAAAGCATGTGCAAAACACACCAAAATGAACATATGATGGGCTATAAGGCAAGAATCAACACATTTCAGAAGACTGAAACCTACAGCATGTTTTCCCCGACTGAATAAAAAGATAATGAGGAATTCCCAAAATATTTGGAAAGCACACTTTAAACTGTACCAATGAGTAAAACAAGGAAACATATAAATTAGGCACTATTTTGATTTGAATAAAATATAAAAATTGTGAGATGCAGTTAAAATCATGAGTATAGGAAATGTATATCCTGAGCTATTTATATTAGAAGAGAAGGAAAATCATAAGGGACAGATATCAATAGCCTTCAAAAATAAGAAAAGGAAGGAAATTATGAAGCATAAAAATTTATTAATATACTTAGTTTGTTAGACTCAAACACAAAAAGTGGTTCTTTGAAAAGACTTAATAAAATTGACAGTCCTAGTAAACTGATGCAGATCAAATAGTCAACAAAGGACTGATATCCATAAAACATAAGAAACTCTAACAAATATTTAAGAAAAAGATAGATAATCCAATTTAAAATACACAAAATACATGATGACCAATAAGCAAATGGCAGAGCGCTCAGTTTCAATAGTCAGTGAAAAACGCAAATAAAATCAGTGACTTATCTCTCTAGATCCACTAGCGTAACCCTCAGAAAGAAAACAAGCGACCAAGAATGCCACCTGACTACACCAAATGTTGATGAGGATATGGAGCAATTGTCTATTTTAGGCGGGAATAAAAATTGGGACAACCACTTGGGAAACCACTTGCTGAACACTGAACGTGTGCAAAATATCTGATCTATTTCACTTCAAAGTATATACACAAAAGAGATGTGTGCATATGTGCACTGAAAGAAGTGTACTGAAATACCCATTGTAACATCATTTAAAACAGTCCCAAGATGGGAACATCACAAATGGTCATCAACAGTAGAAATGATTTTGCTAAATGTGGTGTATTTGTGCAACAGGGTTCTAACCAACAGCTGAAAACAGTGAAATACTATCGAATAAAACAACATGGATGAGTATCACAAATATTGAAACAGAGTAGTACGTCCTTAGTGATTCCATTTATATAAAGTTCAAAAACAGACTAAACTCAGAAACTCACGATCTAAAATTTTACCCTCCTTGCTAGCTGGAAAACTAGCCTGTCGTGGTTCATGAATGCTGGCAGATAAGAGAACTCTGGATCAGAGACAAAGCAACTTTAACACTGCTGACAGTCAGCAACTCAACTGTTTTGCATCAGCTCCCCTAGCCCTTGCCCCCAAGATGCACAGGGGTAACACAAGGCAGCCTAGGTAGATGCTGTTCACAGAGGGGATTTGCATCCCAGTGAAGATCCTCAGGTTTAGGAAACCCCAATCTTTTATAATGGGGTGCAAGCAAACCTGTTTGATCTCTGCATAGGAAGGACATTGATTATTACACAGTCTAATAAACAGTAACTGAATCTGCCTTCTGCTCCAGAGGGAAATATCTCTACCTTCCAGGGTTGTCCAAACACTCTTGATAAGACAGTCTAGAAGAAAGCTGTCAGTATCTTTGCTTGCAAGGCATCCAGACAGACCGACCCATGGAGAACTGTCTCTCAAAAAAACAGCAAAACAGACTCTACTCATCTATGATGGCAGAAATCAGGACAGGGTTTATCACTGGGGAAGGGCCACAAGGCAAACTTCTGGAACACAGGTAATGTTCTACTTTTTGATTTAGGTGGGCTTAGGGCTACACTCATAGATATGTACACAAATATAAACATTTATTGTAAAAACATAAAATACAGGTACTCCTGACTTTGTGCTACGCGCAGGAATGTAAAGATGAACAGTGCAAACAGTTTGCTCAGTCTCACAAAAAGAACAAACTTTTAAAAAGGGATTTCTAATTACCTTATTTATTTTTCTTTAGTTTTATATATACTAAAATAGTGTTAAGATTCAAAATATCAGTATTTGCTAACAGATATTTTATTAAACTGTGGGTCTGGCATTTTGCTGGGTAATTAAGAATCCGAAATCAAGGAGACAATCATTTGTGTCTTTCCTCAGGAAGCTTACATATTTGGGGGTGGGAATAGGTGTTACCTTGGGCTACAGAATGAAGGCTGCTGACCTCTGCTTCTCTTCATTAGAAACATTCATCTCATCTGTGTTGTGTCCTCTTAAGAAAATAAGCCATAATTTCAGTCCCTGCTGAGCTACTCTCCAATGGCAGGAAGCACGAGGTAGTTCTCAAGATTCACAGCCACATTTGCAGAATGCCCAGGTGTTATTCATTCATACCCTTGATCCTACAGTGCTCTTCACTCAGTTTCTATGGTGTCATGTCCACCTAATCAAGTGAAATACAGAATCTTATTCTATAGAGCTCACCCTGATGCTCCAGTCCAGATCAAGAATTCCCTTAGATGTTCTTATAATACCATACACCTCTCCTTCTAGCACTTCAAAATTTGCAATTATATATTATTTGTGAGAAGATCTGATTAATGTCTCTCTCCCCTAAACAAAGATCAGCTCCATAAATCCATAGTACCTGGCACACAGAGCAGGCACTCAACAAATACAGCTGAATAAGGGAACTTGGCTGTGGGTAAGCCAGGTTTCAGCCATAAGAACGTGATAAAAGAGAAACTCTTCTTTGACTTTTAAATTTCCTTTCTGATCACTGCCATTTAGCTAGAGTAGAACTCGTGTCTGAAGAGGTTTAGTCATTACATCATTTCTGGCTTTCATCCCATGACCTTATTTCTTCCCCTCTGCTCAGGAGAACATATTGTAGAAGGTCAGTAAGATGGATCTGAAGCCCCAGCACAATGTCTTCTATTGCCAAAAAGACTGCTTCTGCTCTGGGGCACACACCTGCTTCNGAAGACTGAAACCTACAGCATGTTTTCCCCGACTGAATAAAAAGATAATGAGGAATTCCCAAAATATTTGGAAAGCACACTTTAAACTGTACCAATGAGTAAAACAAGGAAACATATAAATTAGGCACTATTTTGATTTGAATAAAATATAAAAATTGTGAGATGCAGTTAAAATCATGAGTATAGGAAATGTATATCCTGAGCTATTTATATTAGAAGAGAAGGAAAATCATAAGGGACAGATATCAATAGCCTTCAAAAATAAGAAAAGGAAGGAAATTATGAAGCATAAAAATTTATTAATATACTTAGTTTGTTAGACTCAAACACAAAAAGTGGTTCTTTGAAAAGACTTAATAAAATTGACAGTCCTAGTAAACTGATGCAGATCAAATAGTCAACAAAGGACTGATATCCATAAAACATAAGAAACTCTAACAAATATTTAAGAAAAAGATAGATAATCCAATTTAAAATACACAAAATACATGATGACCAATAAGCAAATGGCAGAGCGCTCAGTTTCAATAGTCAGTGAAAAACGCAAATAAAATCAGTGACTTATCTCTCTAGATCCACTAGCGTAACCCTCAGAAAGAAAACAAGCGACCAAGAATGCCACCTGACTACACCAAATGTTGATGAGGATATGGAGCAATTGTCTATTTTAGGTGGGAATAAAAATCGGGACAACCACTTGGGAAACCACTTGCTGAACACTGAACGTGTGCAAAATATCTGATCTATTTCACTTCAAAGTATATACACAAAAGAGATGTGTGCATATGTGCACTGAAAGAAGTGTACTGAAATACCCATTGTAACATCATTTAAAACAGTCCCAAGATGGGAACATCACAAATGGTCATCAACAGTAGAAATGATTTTGCTAAATGTGGTGTATTTGTGCAACAGGGTTCTAACCAACAGCTGAAAACAGTGAAATACTATCGAATAAAACAACATGGATGAGTATCACAAATATTGAAACAGAGTAGTACGTCCTTAGTGATTCCATTTATATAAAGTTCAAAAACAGACTAAACTCAGAAACTCACGATCTAAAATTTTACCCTCCTTGCTAGCTGGAAAACTAGCCTGTCGTGGTTCATGAATACTGGCAGATAAGAGAACTCTGGATCAGAGACAAAGCAACTTTAACACTGCTGACAGTCAGCAACTCAACTGTTTTGCATCAGCTCCCCTAGCCCTTGCCCCCAAGATGCACAGGGGTAACACAAGGCAGCCTAGGTAGATGCTGTTCACAGAGGGGATTTGCATCCCAGTGAAGATCCTCAGGTTTAGGAAACCCCAATCTTTTATAATGGGGTGCAAGCAAACCTGTTTGATCTCTGCATAGGAAGGACATTGATTATTACACAGTCTAATAAACAGTAACTGAATCTGCCTTCTGCTCCAGAGGGAAATATCTCTACCTTCCAGGGTTGTCCAAACACTCTTGATAAGACAGTCTAGAAGAAAGCTGTCAGTATCTTTGCTTGCAAGGCATCCAGACAGACCGACCCATGGAGAACTGTCTCTCAAAAAAACAGCAAAACAGACTCTACTCATCTATGATGGCAGAAATCAGGACAGGGTTTATCACTGGGGAAGGGCCACAAGGCAAACTTCTGGAACACAGGTAATGTTCTACTTTTTGATTTAGGTGGGCTTAGGGCTACACTCATAGATATGTACACAAATATAAACATTTATTGTAAAAACATAAAATACAGGTACTCCTGACTTTGTGCTACGCGCAGGAATGTAAAGATGAACAGTGCAAACAGTTTGCTCAGTCTCACAAAAAGAACAAACTTTTAAAAAGGGATTTCTAATTACCTTATTTATTTTCCTTTAGTTTTATATATACTAAAATAGTGTTAAGATTCAAAATATCAGTATTTGCTAACAGATATTTTATTAAGTATCAACTGTGGGTCTGGCATTTTGCTGGGTAATTAAGAATCCGAAATCAAGGAGACAATCATTTGTGTCTTTCCTCAGGAAGCTTACATATTTGGGGGTGGGAATAGGTGTGTTACCTTGGGCTACAGAATGAAGGCTGCTGACCTCTGCTTCTCTTCATTAGAAACATTCATCTCATCTGTGTTGTGTCCTCTTAAGAAAATAAGCCATAATTTCAGTCCCTGCTGAGCTACTCTCCAATGGCAGGAAGCACGAGGTAGTTCTCAAGATTCACAGCCACATTTGCAGAATGCCCAGGTGTTATTCATTCATACCCTTGATTCTATGGTGTCATGTCCACCTAATAAGTGAAATACAGAATCTTATTCTATAGAGCTCACCCTGATGCTCCAGTCCAGATCAAGAATTCCCTTAGATGTTCTTATAATACCATACACCTCTCCTTCTAGCACTTCAAAATTTGCAATTATATATTATTTGTGAGAAGATCTGATTAATGTCTCTCTCCCCTAAACAAAGATCAGCTCCATAAATCCATAGTACCTGGCACACAGAGCAGGCACTCAACAAATACAGCTGAATAAGGGAACTTGGCTGTGGGTAAGCCAGGTTTCAGCCATAAGAATGTGATAAAAGAGAAACTCTTCTTTGACTTTTAAATTTCCTTTCTGATCACTGCCATTTAGCTAGAGTAGAACTCGTGTCTGAAGAGGTTTAGTCATTACATCATTTCTGGCTTTCATCCCATGACCTTATTTCTTCCCCTCTGCTCAGGAGAACATATTGTAGAAGGTCAGTAAGATGGATCTGAAGCCCCAGCACAATGTCTTCTATTGCCAAAAAGACTGCTTCTGCTCTGGGGCACACACCTGCTTCTTCTTTCTCTGCCAGCATGGTGAGGTGAGGTGAATTGGAAATGCTCTTCTTTTGGGGGCTGGTGGGAAGAAAGCCTCCGGCTCACTCTCTGCTCTCCATCAAACGGCAAGTATTCAATAGGCACTTATTGTAAATATAAGTATTCTGCCCAAGTATTCTGCACAGCACAGGACCTAACACAACAATTGATGTAGGTACACAACAATGAGCCTAGCACCTGCTTTGACCCTCCCATGCCCAGTCAGCAAATCCTGCTGAATGAAGTCCCCAAATGTCTTTCCCATCACTTTTTTCTGTCTTCATCACGACCACCCAGTTATCAGGTTGCCATCTTCCTCTACCTTTGTCTCCACCTTCACTCTGGCCCTCTCTAGTGGAGCAGAAGGGCTAAGTTTAAGTGGTAAATCAGATCCTTTTGCCTCTCTTTACTGACCCCTGTATATTTGTTCAAAGTTGGACCATGTTCAGTCTTCTGCGATCATTGTTGGGATAAAAAACATCCACCTGGTACCACTCAGCATGTCCTGGCCCTTACCTACTCTTTTAGTTTTATGCCACTTTCATACCTACTCTCTGTACTCCCATCAGTGTGACCTTCTTTAGGTTTCCTGAAGGAGCTCTGCCTCCACTCACCTCAGGGCCTTTGCACATCCTGATCCTTTCATTATTGATGTATCCCCAGCTTCTGTTCAGTCAATTCCTCCCTCACTTTCAGTTACCAGCTCAACTATTACTAATAAATACAATAGCTGGGTTTTTAATCCAAGTCTGTTTAGATCTAAAAGATGGTACTTCTCCCACCGCATGCTGTTTCCTCCCAGGAAGGAAACAGAACTGATGGGTGAAATAGGCCACGTGCTAGTTCAAAGGCTATGACTGAACAGACATTTTTTGCAAAGAAGACAAACATAATGACAACAGATATATGAGAAGTTGATCAACATCATTAATCAGGGGAAGGCTAATCAAAACTATTATGAGATACCACACCTGTTAGGATGGCTTTTAT
>SJYW01031268.1:359100-383228 GCA_006410735.1 Raphicerus campestris | reverse complement strand
AAAGTATAAAATATTTAAGTAACACAACTACAAATAAATCTGTCACGTCGAGAATGTTTCTCCAAAAACTGCAGAATCTGTATTATTTTAAAGCATGTGCAAAACACACCAAAATGAACATATGATGGGCTATAAGGCAAGAATCAACACATTTCAGAAGACTGAAACCTACAGCATGTTTTCCCCGACTGAATAAAAAGATAATGAGGAATTCCCAAAATATTTGGAAAGCACACTTTAAACTGTACCAATGAGTAAAACAAGGAAACATATAAATTAGGCACTATTTTGATTTGAATAAAATATAAAAATTGTGAGATGCAGTTAAAATCATGAGTATAGGAAATGTATATCCTGAGCTATTTATATTAGAAGAGAAGGAAAATCATAAGGGACAGATATCAATAGCCTTCAAAAATAAGAAAAGGAAGGAAATTATGAAGCATAAAAATTTATTAATATACTTAGTTTGTTAGACTCAAACACAAAAAGTGGTTCTTTGAAAAGACTTAATAAAATTGACAGTCCTAGTAAACTGATGCAGATCAAATAGTCAACAAAGGACTGATATCCATAAAACATAAGAAACTCTAACAAATATTTAAGAAAAAGATAGATAATCCAATTTAAAATACACAAAATACATGATGACCAATAAGCAAATGGCAGAGCGCTCAATTTCAATAGTCAGTGAAAAACGCAAATAAAATCAGTGACTTATCTCTCTAGATCCACTAGCGTAACCCTCAGAAAGAAAACAAGCGACCAAGAATGCCACCTGACTACACCAAATGTTGATGAGGATATGGAGCAATTGTCTATTTTAGGCGGGAATAAAAATTGGGACAACCACTTGGGAAACCACTTGCTGAACACTGAACGTGTGCAAAATATCTGATCTATTTCACTTCAAAGTATATACACAAAAGAGATGTGTGCATATGTGCACTGAAAGAAGTGTACTGAAATACCCATTGTAACATCATTTAAAACAGTCCCAAGATGGGAACATCACAAATGGTCATCAACAGTAGAAATGATTTTGCTAAATGTGGTGTATTTGTGCAACAGGGTTCTAACCAACAGCTGAAAACAGTGAAATACTATCGAATAAAACAACATGGATGAGTATCACAAATATTGAAACAGAGTAGTACGTCCTTAGTGATTCCATTTATATAAAGTTCAAAAACAGACTAAACTCAGAAACTCACGATCTAAAATTTTACCCTCCTTGCTAGCTGGAAAACTAGCCTGTCGTGGTTCATGAATGCTGGCAGATAAGAGAACTCTGGATCAGAGACAAAGCAACTTTAACACTGCTGACAGTCAGCAACTCAGCTGTTTTGCATCAGCTCCCCTAGCCCTTGCCCCCAAGATGCACGGGGGTAACACAAGGCAGCCTAGGTAGATGCTGTTCACAGAGGGGATTTGCATCCCAGTGAAGATCCTCAGGTTTAGGAAACCCCAATCTTTTATAATGGGGTGCAAGCAAACCTGTTTGATCTCTGCATAGGAAGGACATTGATTATTACACAGTCTAATAAACAGTAACTGAATCTGCCTTCTGCTCCAGAGGGAAATATCTCTACCTTCCAGGGTTGTCCAAACACTCTTGATAAGACAGTCTAGAAGAAAGCTGTCAGTATCTTTGCTTGCAAGGCATCCAGACAGACAGACTCATGGAGAACTGTCTCTCAAAAAAACAGCAAAACAGACTCTACTCATCTATGATGGCAGAAATCAGGACAGGGTTTATCACTGGGGAAGGGCCACAAGGCAAACTTCTGGGACACAGGTAATGTTCTACTTTTTGATTTAGGTGGGCTTAGGGCTACACTCATAGATATGTACACAAATATAAACATTTATTGTAAAAACATAAAATACAGGTACTCCTGACTTTGTGCTACGCGCAGGAATGTAAAGATGAACAGTGCAAACAGTTTGCTCAGTCTCACAAAAAGAACAAACTTTTAAAAAGGGATTTCTAATTACCTTATTTATTTTTCTTTAGTTTTATATATACTAAAATAGTGTTAAGATTCAAAATATCAGTATTTGCTAACAGATATTTTATTAAACTGTGGGTCTGGCATTTTGCTGGGTAATTAAGAATCCGAAATCAAGGAGACAATCATTTGTGTCTTTCCTCAGGAAGCTTACATATTTGGGGGTGGGAATAGGTGTTACCTTGGGCTACAGAATGAAGGCTGCTGACCTCTGCTTCTCTTCATTAGAAACATTCATCTCATCTGTGTTGTGTCCTCTTAAGAAAATAAGCCATAATTTCAGTCCCTGCTGAGCTACTCTCCAATGGCAGGAAGCACGAGGTAGTTCTCAAGATTCACAGCCACATTTGCAGAATGCCCAGGTGTTATTCATTCATACCCTTGATCCTACAGTGCTCTTCACTCAGTTTCTATGGTGTCATGTCCACCTAATCAAGTGAAATACAGAATCTTATTCTATAGAGCTCACCCTGATGCTCCAGTCCAGATCAAGAATTCCCTTAGATGTTCTTATAATACCATACACCTCTCCTTCTAGCACTTCAAAATTTGCAATTATATATTATTTGTGAGAAGATCTGATTAATGTCTCTCTCCCCTAAACAAAGATCAGCTCCATAAATCCATAGTACCTGGCACACAGAGCAGGCACTCAACAAATACAGCTGAATAAGGGAACTTGGCTGTGGGTAAGCCAGGTTTCAGCCATAAGAACGTGATAAAAGAGAAACTCTTCTTTGACTTTTAAATTTCCTTTCTGATCACTGCCATTTAGCTAGAGTAGAACTCGTGTCTGAAGAGGTTTAGTCATTACATCATTTCTGGCTTTCATCCCATGACCTTATTTCTTCCCCTCTGCTCAGGAGAACATATTGTAGAAGGTCAGTAAGATGGATCTGAAGCCCCAGCACAATGTCTTCTATTGCCAAAAAGACTGCTTCTGCTCTGGGGCACACACCTGCTTCTTCTTTCTCTGCCAGCATGGTGAGGTGAGGTGAATTGGAAATGCTCTTCTTTTGGGGGCTGGTGGGAAGAAAGCCTCCGGCTCACTCTCTGCTCTCCATCAAACGGCAAGTATTCAATAGGCACTTATTGTAAATATAAGTATTCTGCCCAAGTATTCTGCACAGCACAGGACCTAACACAACAATTGATGTAGGTACACAACAATGAGCCTAGCACCTGCTTTGACCCTCCCATGCCCAGTCAGCAAATCCTGCTGAATGAAGTCCCCAAATGTCTTTCCCATCACTTTTTTCTGTCTTCATCACGACCACCCAGTTATCAGGTTGCCATCTTCCTCTACCTTTGTCTCCACCTTCACTCTGGCCCTCTCTAGTGGAGCAGAAGGGCTAAGTTTAAGTGGTAAATCAGATCCTTTTGCCTCTCTTTACTGACCCCTGTATATTTGTTCAAAGTTGGACCATGTTCAGTCTTCTGCGATCATTGTTGGGATAAAAAACATCCACCTGGTACCACTCAGCATGTCCTGGCCCTTACCTACTCTTTTAGTTTTATGCCACTTTCATACCTACTCTCTGTACTCCCATCAGTGTGACCTTCTTTAGGTTTCCTGAAGGAGCTCTGCCTCCACTCACCTCAGGGCCTTTGCACATCCTGATCCTTTCATTATTGATGTCTCCCCAGCTTCTGTTCAGTCAATTCCTCCCTCACTTTCAGTTACCAGCTCAACTATTACTAATAAATACAATAGCTGGGTTTTTAATCCAAGTCTGTTTAGATCTAAAAGATGGTACTTCTCCCACCGCATGCTGTTTCCTCCCAGGAAGGAAACAGAACTGATGGGTGAAATAGGCCACGTGCTAGTTCAAAGGCTATGACTGAACAGACATTTTTTGCAAAGAAGACAAACATAATGACAACAGATATATGAGAAGTTGATCAACATCATTAATCAGGGGAAGGCTAATCAAAACTATTATGAGATACCACACCTGTTAGGATGGCTTTTATAAAATAAAAAAAAAACAAACAAACAAGAGATAACAACATTGGTAAGGATGTAAAGAAAATGGAACCTTATACACTGCTGGTAGGAATGTAAAGTGGTACAGCTGTTACCGACTCTTACTTGTGAGACTGTTTGCTCCCACATCATCTTGTTTATCCAACCTTTTAAAATTTTGAAGGGTATTTTTCTATCAGAAACCAGGGAAATAAGAATAAACAATACATATAAAACAAAAGGTGTATTTGAATAAGTTTGAGGGAAAAAAATTCTCTTTTCTTCATTAAACTCTTAGCACAATGGTAGGGAGTCTGTGTGTTCTGTGTGCTTGCATCTCCAAGCACAGTGAATGCCTAGTACAGTGAATGCCATATAATGTTCTGTATAAGGGGCTAACTTGTTTCTTCTCTGACAGATGGTGAAACTGAACGGAAGTAGGTCTGACTTTAGACACATTCATTCATTTACACTGCCATGTTTTCCTTCTGAGAAAGAGTACCATGTAGATATGCTTCTTCTCTTGTTTTGGCTACTGGGGCTCCTAAATACCTCTGCTCAGGAGCATGTTCATCTCCCTCACCCCACCTTGCCCTACAAAAGCTCAAGTGACATTATATTCCTTTTAGAAAATCTCCTACCAATTTCAGTGTGCCCCAATTATCCCCCAGAAAAAAACTGTTCGGTTAACTCTTTATACACAGTCCATGTTCTTAAGGAACTCATACTTCAGTTAGAATGTAAGATATGAGTCAGTACCACACACGGTGAGTTATTGCCAGACGTGGGTCAAAGTCCTCACACAGCTGGAGGCCAGATGATACAAGGGAGAAAGAGGAGCTGCATGGGACAGACAGAGCCTGGAGGCTCAGGCCTCTGCTGAGTTGGTAGGGGCTGGGGAGCCACCAGTCTACCCATAGTGGGTGGGATACAGATCCAGTGTTGCAGATCTGCCTTTTCACAGTGGGGAGAAGCGGGACCTTGGTATTTAAATGAGAAATCCTTCGATGGGGATCCACTGAAAANTGGGGAGGCACCAGTCTACCCACAGTGGGTGGGATACAGATCCAGTGTTGCAGATCTGCCTTTTCACAGTGGGGAGAAGCGGGACCTTGGTATTTAAATGAGAAATCCTTCGATGGGGATCCACTGAAAAATTTTAAAACAAAGTGTAGGAAAATGAACACATTCCTTAAGTAACTCTGGTCCATGGATATCAAAGGACCTGTGGAATAAATGACACCATTGAACCACCATGCAGTGCTTAATGTAGACTTCATGTACTGGAAAAGTTGAGAAGAATAATGAATGATTTTGTCAGAGAAAGTTTGAGAGAAGAGATACTGAAGATGCTCTTGAAACATAAGTATCTTTAGATAAGCAGGAGGAAATGGGGTCTTTGTGGTGAAAGGAAAGATGTGTGGGACAAAGCTCTAACTAGTAGGAATGAGCAGGACATCTTACAAGTGATGAAAGAGAGGTGAGTGGATGGATCACGTTGGGAAAAATAAAGGACAACAGTATCACTGCAGCCTGTAGAAAGTCATCTTTGGAACTTACAGTCTGTTAAACACCACATGTGGGCTAAATAGGATGCAGGGTGAGACACGGCTGAAGCAGATGGAGATGCTAAATGGAGAGAAGATGGGGTTGTGCCAGAGCAGGGGAGCAGGAAGTAGGTTCTGCTGGAAGGAAAGCCTCCTCCACTCCAGATGCTCAGCCAATATTTGTCAAATAGAATTTAACCCCTGGGCAGTGGGGCACAGAAGACAAATTGCCCTCTGAAATCACTTAATAATCTACTTCAAGTGTGTCAGTCAAGTGTTTTAGTAGCATGAACAATGGGGAAAGGAGATCAGGACCTCTGAGAGTAAAGATGGAAAGTAAGACTGATGTGGGTTGGGCCACAGGGAAGAGGGAGGAACAAGGGACTGTAGAAATGAGGAAAACAGGAAAAGAGGGGAGCAAGTTAAGGTCGAACTTTCGGTGACGAGCACTAAGAACTCGAGGTGGGATAGAAAGGGGCAATTTGACTTTTTAATACTTATAAAGACATGGGTTAAATCTAATGATTTAAGTGATTTAAGACATGGATTAAATCCAATGATTGCTCTGTGTGTGTGTGAAAGACAATAGAGGGAGAGAGGAGGAGGAGCACAGTGAAGACAAAGGACAAGAAAGAGGAGGATGAGAGAGAAGAGAAGATGGTGAGATGGAGCCAGGAAAAGGGGAGGAGAGAGCGGGGAGAGAGAGGTCAGTCAGGTAATCCAGTGGCCTTTCCACGGCATGAGCAAGCGTCCCAGGTGAGCATGAGGGTGAAGCGCCCACAGGCTGGTACTGCAGCTGAGTTTCACTTCCTCTTCCTTCTTTTGCAGTGTGAGTTTCTTCCTATCCTAGGTGCGATTTTACATGATGGCTACTAATTAAAAAAAAAAAAAAAAAATTCCTCTTGTGTTCAAATGAGGAAATAGCAATCTGTTTCAACCCAGGAGGAAAATGCGGTTGTGTTGGACCTATTGAGAGGGCTGTGTGGTCTCCAGTGTGAGATTTTCAGAGTTCGGTTTGACTCGAAGTGGTACTTGCTTTTTATTTGAGGACTGAGAACACAATTCCTTTATAGAATGCAGCTCCTCTGAGGAACAGAATGTGCATCTTACAGCACCAGCTACGGACGCATGCTGTGCTGTGAGCAGCCACACGCTGGCAGCAGCTGGCCCAAAGTGGCACTGGCACTTTCTGAAGAAACTGAGTCTGCAGGGAAATAAGGCAGGCTAAGGAGAAATGAAGAAAGGAGAGAATACAGCTGAGGCCAGGCCAGCAGAGGCAAGAGCTCTAACTCTAGCACAGCTGAGAGGAGCCAGTGATGGGTTTCAGAGAACCCCACACGCCAGAAGAGATTTGCCAGCCTGTCAAGGACTGCTGGCGAGGGGCCAAGAAGGGATGCTAGGGGGTGAGTTCATCCATCACTTAGGGCAATAACTGTCCAGGCTGAGACCTAGGAGAGGAAGAAGAGTCATTTCCAGGGAGAGGAAAGTGTGCTCTTTGAAGAAGGGAAAACATCAAGAGGAGATTTTGCTTTTTAAAGGGAGTAATGCATGTTGGTTAAAAATACCGCTTGATGGCTTGTGTTATTTGTTATGCAGCCCGCTGTCATTTTAAGCAGAATTCATCACTCACTGCTCCGTCAAGCAGGAAGGCAGCCAGAGACTTCCCCAAAGTTGATAGGATGGAACTTCTTCCATCTGCCAATTATGGTGACCTTCGAAATTCAATAGACCCTGTCGGGCACACACAAGCAACTTAATCATGAGGAAAGCAAGAACATATTTGCACTAGCAGAAGATCCGCTGTGTCTGAGCATCTTAAGTCATTTTAAACAACCAGGGGAGAAAATCTAAGTGCAGACAGACCTCAGCAGAGGACCGATGCCAAGCCCATGAATGGCAGAGATGGAAGATATTACATTTTGTTACTTCATAGGCTACTGCATCAAATTTTGAGAAAAATCTCATTAATGACAATTAAAATGTGGCCCAGACTGGCTATACTGCCAGACTAAAAACATTCTCTGATGACCACTGCTATCACAAGGATGCATCTCTGAATAAGCCATTAAGAGGACATTGGCAGAGCTGGGCCTAGATCTCCCCTCACTATAAGTCTAGAGACTGCTTTACCGATGAACAGGAAGGAAGCCCAAGGGATAACTCCTAACATGATATGCTGACCACTGGCCTTGGTGCAGATGGCCCAGCCCACCTCATGCCCAGGCTTGGAGGAGCTGGGGAGCAAGGGACACATATTTCTTGGGCTCAATCTGTTACTTAAGAACCTGCAGGTTGGGCCGTGGACTTTGAGTCCAAACAAAGGAGGCATCACTCTGTGGCCTGGTCACACACTGCCCTACAGAATAATGACAAATTAGGGCCCTTATTTGCACAAACATGAAAGGCTCCTTGACTCAGACGCTGGTGCCTGAACCGCAGGGGCAGCTGCCATGAAGCATCCTCACACAGTGAGCAGCTCTGACTTGCCAAATGCTATAGATGGTGCCTATGAACTCTCCTGGCTACAAGAAGGGCTGCCAAATTTGATGGAGGAGGCACATTTAATCAATAAAACTGAGTCATAGAGATCGAGAAAAAAGAAAAAAAAAACCTCATGATTATACCTAACAGTTTAAGAAAGGCCAGGAATGAATGAGTAGAACACTGAAGAAGAAAAAACACTGACTTCTCTGATTATACACCTATTTATCTTTCAAATTCCAGCTCAAATGCCATCCACTTAGCCAAGTTTTATTCAATCATCTTCAAAGTTATTTGCTTCATTTGTATTTGCTCTTATGCTTCTACATCATGGAACATATATCTCTACTAAGCAATTTCTATTTTACACCTATATTATTTATCAATTTCCTCTGCTATTAATTATCCCTTGTGATAAAGTCTGAGTAATCAAAGAAAATAATGTGTCCATCCTTTAACATGGAAAGCAGTGCTTCGTGTCTGTTTTTCAAAAATGCTAGGGTAAATGCATTTTTTGAAATCAAGAAGGTGGCAGATCCAAACCAAAGCTTTGTTACTTGCATACTACTGCAGGTAAAGATTTCTTATGATCAGCCACTCAAAAATTTAGAAAAAAAATTTAAGTTTTTTTGTTTACCTTTTAGTATTTTTGGTTTTTAATCTGTTCACTAGGCTAACTAAAATAACAGGCTGTTTATTTAACCTCCACTTTTTTTAAATTTTATTTTTACTTTATTCTATGTTACAACACTATTGGTTTTGCCATACATTGACATGAATCAGCCACAGGTGTACACGAGCTCCCAATGCTGAAGCCCCCTCCCACCTCCCACTCCATATCATCTCTCTGGATCATCCCTTGCACCAGCCCCAAGCATCCTGTATTGCACACAAACTGGTGCTTCGTTTCTTTCATGATAGTATACATGTTTCAATGCCATTCTCCCAAATCATCCCACCCTCTCCCTCTCCCTCAGAGGCCAAAAGTCTGTTCTATACCTCTGTGTCTCTTTTGGTGTCTCACATACAGGGTCATCATTACTATCTTTCTGAATTCCATATATATGTGTCAGTATACTGTATTGGTGTTTTTCTTTCTGGCTTACTTCACTCTGTATAATCGGCTCCAGTTTCATCCATCTCATTAGAACTGATTCAAATTTATTCTTTTTAAGGGCTGAGTAATACTCCATTGTGTAACCTCTACTTTTAAAGAGAGAAGGAGGCTAATGAAGTACATATTCAGAAAGGGTATTAGATTTTTAGCATCTTTGCTCACCAGAGCTCCCTAATTTGGTGCTTTCACTAATGGTGTTTCTTGTTTTGGTTCTCAAAGAAAAACAAACAACCTAAGAGACACAGAACAAAGCCATCTAGCTTCTGATGCCAGCTTCCTCCAGGGAACGATGCTCAGATGGGTGTGACTATGGAAAAGCAATTGCGAATCCTTCCTGTGAGAAATGGATGTTCCTATGTTCAAGGCCCATAGAGACTAAAAATGAGCTCTTTTAGGTAGATTCACATTTTTTAAAAATGTGTAAACAAAATGAACGCAGAACTCTTTTACCAGTTCCTGTGCTCAATCAGAAATCTTTAGCACATGTGCAGGTCTTTTCATCTTAAAAAAAAAAAAAAAGAAATCTTGCTGCTAGATTTTCGGAATATCTCTATTTTTAAAGAGAAATCTTAAGGAATGTTTCCTAACATAGTCACACACTCTCCAAAAAGAAAAAATTCTCCAGCTCATAAAAGTTTTATTTACCTATTTCACCAAATAATTGCTCTTTTGTTATAACTGTTATTGTTATTTTTGTTGTTATTAGTAATCTTTCCATGACCATCCACACTTCTTAAGAACAAATACGCATTTTTGGAGTAGGAAATGTATCCCATCTGGTTTGAGTGAGGCTAAATCCTTTCCACCAAGTGACAAGCAAGATAGACTCCATCTCCAACGTGACCTAAGGTCAGCCCACGAGAACCTCCATCCCACTGGGTGCTGGGATGGGCACATGATTCACCCTGTCAATGATAAGCTTCCCAGAGATTTGCAATACGGACACTTGGAGAAAGAATCTATCCCAAGTCATATAGGCTTGGGGTTATCAAGTTATCACCCTACAGAAGGAAAAAACCTGCCAGAAAATGAAGTCACCAGACAGAAGTGGGCAGAGTTGAGAAGGAAAGAGTCAAGCTTCTGAAGCTGTCATATAGGTCTCTGTGTACAGTGGGACTTGGAGATTCAGTTAATGTGAACTTTATAGGCATGTGACCCAATAATGAGCTTATGATTTTTAGTGAATTTGACTGGATCCTGGGACACGCAACACTAAGAGGTCTAATCAGTAATCCACGCTTTGCCTGTTTTATGAAAACTGTAGTAGTAGTGAGGCTCTGAAGGCTCTAAGTGGATTCTCACATCTACATCTTTGGTCAAACTGCCCTCCTTTTGCTCTCACAAAATCCTTTTCTGCCCATAAAAAAATGTTCCAACCTAAACCCTATTTCTTCTATGAGCTTCTTTCTTCCATTTTGGGTAACCTCTTACACAGGAAATACTATATAGTAAGAATTCTCAAAATAGAACTTAAGGATCCTTATGATCCTTAAATTATCCAGGAAGGTTTATATTTTGTCATTAAGTACTAATGATTTGAGCCAGACTTGGTAAGTCCTGCGAATAGAGAAATGAACAAAATATTCAAGGATTTTGATGTAGTTCAGATTCTACTGAAGGATGAGTAATGAGCAATCGATAACAATTTGGTGATGGAAATAAATAGGCAAGCAAATGTCTGATNAACACAGGAAATACTATATAGTAAGAATTCTCAAAATAGAACTTAAGGATCCTTATGATCCTCAAATTATTTAGGAAGGTTTATATTTTGTCATTAAGTACTAATGATTTGAGCCAGACTTGATAAGTCCTGCGAATAGAGAAATGAACAAAATATTCAAGGATTTTGATGTAGCTCAGATTCTACTGAAGGATGAGTAATGAGCAATCGATAACAATTTGGTGATGGAAATAAATAGGCAAGCAAATGTCTGATAGTGACAAATGTCCTCAAGGAGGTGAAACAGGATGATGTGTCACAGTGACTGTGGGAGGAAGGAGCTGTTTCAGACAGGTGGGCCTGTCTAAACATACACTTGAACATATTTAAGTAGAGAGCACAATAAAAATAATTAAAGACAACAGTGGAAACAATACTATTCCTTTAAAAGTGGTCCCCGATATGATAAACAGAGTTACCCTTTGATCCAACAATTCCACTCCTCAGTATATGTTATTGTTGGCCAGTTGCTCAGTGGTGTCTGACTCTTTGTGATCCTATGGACTGCAGCATGCCAGATTTCCCTGTCCTTCACCACCTGCCAGAGTTTGCAAAAACTCATGTCCATTAAGTCGGCAATGCCATCCAACACCATCTCGTCCTCTGTTGTTCCCTTCTCCTCCTGCCTTCAATCTTTCGCAGTATAAAGGTATTTTCCAATGAGTCAGCTCTTTGCATCAGGTGGCCAAAATATTGGAGCTTCAACATCAGTCCTTCCAATGAATATTCAGGACTGATTTCCTTTAGGATTGACTGGGTGGATCTCCTTGCAGTCCAAGGAACTCTCAAGAGTCTTCTCCAGCACCACAGTTCAAAAGCATCAATTCTTCGGCGCTCAGCTTTCTTTTTTTCTCACATCCATACATGACTACTGGAAAAACCATAGCTTTGACTAGACGGACCTTTGTCAGCAAAGCACTGCTTTTTAATATGCTACCTAGGTTGGTCATAGCTTTTCTCCAAAGGAGCAAGTATCTTTTAATTCCATGGCTGTAGTCACAATCTGCAATGATTTTGGAGCCCAAGAAAATAAAATTTGTCACTGTTTCCCCATCTATTTGCCATGAAGTGATGACTGGATGCTATGATCTTTGTTTTTTGTATGTTGAGTTTTAAGCCAGCTTTTTCACTCTCCTCTTTCACCTTCATCAAGAGGTTCTTTAGTTCCTTTTCACTTTATGCCATAAGGGTGGTGTCATCTGCATATCTGAGGTTCTTGATACTTCTCCCAGCCATCTTGATTCAGGAGAATCTTGAGTATTTACCCAAGAGAAATAAAAGCACATGTCCATACAAAAATGTGTACATGAAAGCACAATTCATAATAGCCAAAAAATAGAAGTAACTGTCATAAACTGAGGAATGAATACGTGTCGACACACAGTGGAATATTGCTTGACTATTAACAGGAATGGACTTCCCTAGTAGCTCAGTGGTAAAGAATCTGTCTGCCATGTAGGAGACACAGGTTCAACCTCTGGGTCAGGAAAAAAATCCCCTGGGGAAAAGAAGGGAAACCCACTCCAGTATTCTTGTTTGGGAAATCCTAGGGACAGAGGAGCCTGGTGGGCTACAGTGTATGAGGTTGCAAACAGTTGTACATGTCTTAGCAACAAAGCAACAGTAAAAAGAAATGAAGTCAACAGATAGAGTGGGGCAACATGTACCTTGATAATATTATTCTAACTGAAAGAAAAAAAGCCAGTCACAAAAGATCATATGTTAAATGATCCCATTCATGTGAAATGTTCAAAACAGGCAATTCCATAGAAAGCTGGTTAATGGATGGCTGCTGGAGAAGTGAGCCTTGAGAAGTGACTGCTAATGGGTAAATATGGGGTCTCTTTTGGGGCGCTAAAAACATTCTAAATTTACATAGTAGTGATGGTTCCACAACTCTGCACAACTAAAAACCACTGAAGCTTTTAAATGGGTGAATTTTATGGTGGTGGTGAGTTAGTCCCTAAGTTGTGTCCAACTCTTTTTACTCCATGGACTGTAGCCTGCCAGACTCCTCTGTTTCTGAGATTCTCTAGGCAAGAATATTGGAGTGGGTTTCCATTTCCTTCTCCAGGGGATCTTCCTGACACAGGAATTGAACCTGGGTTTCCTGCAGTGCAGGCAGATTCTTTACCGATCAAGCTACAAGGGAAGCGAATTTTATGGTATATGAGTTATATCTCAATAAGGCTATTTTAAACCACCAGCAAAACAAGTCTATATCATTTGGGCTTGAAGGACACAAGTGTACAGCTAAACTTCACTAATGAATCAAATATTGTATGCATACTAATTGTATTATGTTTTTACTTTGCATTTCCTAGCACTTTTGACACAAACTAGACCACCTAGTTCGGGATGGTAGGGATTGTGCTTTGTTTCTTGAGTATTTCTCCTACCCCAAGGGTATGCACACAGTAGGGTTTCATTAAATATATGCTTACAGGTGGGTCATTTTATGAAAGGCAGCAAGGAACATGCAGTTTGCATTGGTTTGCTAGGGCTTCTATAACAAGGTACCAAAAACTGAATGGCTTAAATAACAAATTTATTGTTCTATAATTCAGGAGGCTTGACGTCTGAAATTGAAGTGTTGGAAGGGTTGGTTCCTTTTGAGGGCTGGGCAGGAAGAATTCGTTTCAGGCCTCTCTCCTTCATGTTCACATAGCATTTTCCCTCTACGTGTACGTGTGCCTCTGTGTTCAAATTTCCCCTTTTTATAAGGACCCCAGTCCTGCTGAGCTAGGACCCACCTGAATGATCTCATTTAACCTGACTACCTGTTAATGAGGTCACATTCTGAGGTACTGGGGATTAGGACTCCAGTATATCTTTTTTTCAGGGGTAGAGGCTCAATTCAACTCCTAACAGAATCCATTTTCAATTTCTATTAAGAATCTTAACCATGAAGTGCTTGATTTTTTGTGAACTCCCTGATGGCTCCCAGGCCAGAGTATTCAGCCATGCCACAGGTAGTGACTATCAAAAAGCTATTATTAAATCTCCAAAGTTGAACAGAAGGTGTCTCACTCCAGTGACCAGGCTGTAATTCAGCCCTTTTGCTAAGACTTTCTTATTTTGCAGTCCACTACTTTGCCCTATCACCAGATGAATTCATTTGGCTTAGCCTTATTCTTCTGTCCACGGATTTCTTAATGTCAAATAAAAGGGCAAGCCAAGTGAGGTGTTGAATTTTTCTGAAAGGTACAAAGCATTACTATTTCCCAAGTCACTGGGAGGTAGGCCAGTCAGTATGAGGGGAAAAAAAAAAAGGAAAAATAAATGTACACAAAGTTTGAACTGGATTCAATCCCTGTGGGTATGTTTATTCACTCAGTATATATCCACCTGGGACTGGGTTAAATAAAATAGTTGACGAAATGGATGCTTCTTTAACAAATAGAGCAATATACTTTTTAAATGGTCTTCTAATTATTTGATTTAAATAATGTTTCTAAAAGTCTTGAAAAGTGAACTTTTCTGTTTGCTGTTGCTCTCTCACAATCAGGGAAATGTTTACCTGAAGTCTTCTTTGACTCTTCATTGGCTGAGTCAACAGCGTTTGCACAGAAGAAGGCAGTGCTCAACTGTGGTAGTGTAACAGGGAAAGACAACCGATATAGGATCTGTTTCTTTTACTTTGACCTTTGCATTCTATTGCTTTTGCTACAAGAGTGTTGCCTACAGCCTACAATGTGCAGGATAGCCCATTCTCAAGGTTCTGAGCTTTAAGGGTATGACACTTTCCCATTCATATAGAGATATAAAGTTACAGAACAAAGAATAACATTTGTCTTGTTGGCAGTTTCCAGAAACATCATGAACTGACTTATGTGCACAGCTGTAGTAAGAACTGAGGATTCTGACTCCAAGAAGTTTATAACTATCAATCACACTCCCTCCCCACCNAGTTACAGAACAAAGAATAACATTTGTCTTGTTGGCAGTTTCCAGAAACATCATGAACTGACTTATGTGCACAGCTGTAGTAAGAACTGAGGATTCTGACTCCAAGAAGTTTATAACTATCAATCACACTCCCTCCCCACCTTAGTATATACTAAAAAAAAAAAGCCTGAATGCAAGATGGTTCTTTGGGACATTATTCCCCCATCTTCTTGGTCAGTTAACTCTCAGTAGCAAATTGGGCCTGGAAGTCAGAACTTCCCAGACCTGTTCCTGGCTCTCTCCCAAATCAGGTGTAACATAGACATCATCGTTAACCCTCCAGAGCCTTATTTTGTTTATCTTTAAAAAGAACACAGTATTACCAAGGTCGGTCACCAGACTGTTAAGGCGAACCAGCTGATTATACCCTGAAGATATTGCAATTTTATACAGTTTGTGTTAAACTGCTCCCTGTTTGTATCCCCAATAAGGAAAAAAGTGCCCAGCACTGAGTAAGTACTTTATAAATATTGGTTAAATAGACGCAAAGCCATTAATACATCCTTAGAAAAGTATAGTTTTAAATAATCTCAATGAAATGTTAAATTTCAAAACCAAATTTTTTACTTAAAATTCTATTTTTAAAACTATTTTTGAAATTTCCTATGAGTTTGCAATTACTTGAAAATGAAAAGGTCAAACTAACAATAACAAAACAAAGTCACAGCAAAACAGGTTTTCCCATATCTCTGAAGAGACTGATAGCTGTCCTTTGTATTAAGTCTTGAAAAACATTAAGACCTATGGTTTAGGACAAGTGTGACTACCTAAAGAGGACAGATGCAAAGGAAAAGAAAGACAAAAGCAAAATAATTCAATGNTAAATGTAACTGCATTTTAATCAACTTTTTCAGTCAACAAACATGTTAAATATTGTTTCGATTCAGCTTAACAAATATGTGGGAAATGCCTCTTCCATGTGCCAGGCATACTACTTAGACAATGTTCCTCTATGGAAGAAGGAAGAAAATGACACACCCTTGCAGATCAGAGGTTAATGCGTCTGCCTGCAATGCAGGAGACCTGGGTTTGATCCCTGGGTCAGGAAGATCCCCTGGACAAAGAAATGGCAACCCACTCCAGTGTTCTTGCTTGGAGAATCCCATGGAAGGAGGAGCCTGGTGGGCTACAATCCACGGGGTCACAAAGAGTTGGACACGACTGAGAGACTTCACACATACAGAGGGAAGGGAGTTCCCATCACTGGGCCAGCTTGTACAGAAGCTTAGGCTCCAAACCTATTGTTCAAGAGCACTTTTTACCTCATTCCCTACCATTCTTCAAAGAAGGCAAAGATTCCCTCTGGATGCTCTGTCCTCATAAATGTTCTCTGAACACTTGCTGCCTCTCCTGCCTCTGCCTTTTTCTTTTTCAGTTCCTTCCCCACCCTTGATGCCAGTATCTTCCATCTTCTTCTAGAACCATCTAATCACTGAAACCCTCTCCAGATGGAAAAAGTTAATGATTAACAATGGTATGCTGCCTACCTTTGTAGACCTCACACCAGTTGGACCTGAAGGGTGGACTCCTACTTACCTCATCAGCAATCCATCAGAAGAAAGTCCACAAGCTGATCACACCCTCTTTGAGCAATTATTATAAAACTTGTCACTATCTTCCCCAAGTTGGGACACTTGGTTCTGGGGGACATTAGCTTGCTGTGTCCCCCTTTGCCTGACCCAACAATAAAGCTATCTTTTTCTATCTCATCCAAAACTCTGTTTCCAAGATTTGATTCCACAATAGTGTACAGAGAACCTGGGCTTGAGGCATCACCATCTCAAAACAAGGATGCTATGGAGTAAAGTGTACACAGTCAGAAGGAAAGCCACAGCCATTCTAGCAGGACCCTTGGGCACAATGACACCAGAGACGGAGGCAGGCTAGGAAGCTGGCCCCCCTGCATGCGTCCATAAAACAAAAGATTGCAGAGGCAAGGAAACAGGAAATCCACATCCAGTCCCCACATTTTACAGACAAGGAGCCTGGGCTCAGCAAGGTCGGGAGCCTTGGTGCCATCCCCTGGGCTCAGCATTCTTTTCTCTGCATCTCATGGCCCTACGTTGTCCTAAGGACTTATTTCCCTTCCAATTACGGTAGTGTGAATACTAAGTGCCAAGACAGTGAAATATTCTATAAAGTAGGTGAAAGAGAAGTATTAATACAACACCACACCAATAACCCTACTTCGTGGTGACAATAACGAGTTTCTATCATAGGGACCTTAATCTTTGCCCCACCACCTCCCATCCTGTATCTTTCCCACCTCTAGCTCCATGACCTTTAATTCTCAGCTCAGTCACTTCNAATAACCCCACTTCGTGGTGACAATAACGAGTTTCTATCATAGGGACCTTAATCTTTGCCCCACCACCTCCCATCCTGTATCTTTCCCACCTCTAGCTCCATGACCTTTAATTCTCAGCTCAGTCACTTCTTCCTTGGAGAAGGCTCTCCTGATCTCCAGGCTAGGCTAGCTTCCCCTTACGCAATTTCCTGGCACCATGTATTTCCCCTTGACTGTACCGGTTAGCTTTCTAATTACTTCTTTCTTTTCTGTCTTCCCTTATGATGCTGTTGTTCTTTTGACCTCTAGTGTCAATCACTGTGCCTGCCAAACAGATGCTTGATAAACGGTTACGGGAAGGGTAAGTATTATAGCAGTATTATTTTCTTCTCTGCCTGCTTCTCTCCTTCCCTCTCTCCCTTTCCTCCTCTCCTCTTACACACATCCACTTATGATCATAATTCATTTGATAAAACTGTATTAAGGCCTGTTAAAATCGAAGAGGAAAAGTTAAAATTTATATAACCTCCTGCTCCTTCTGCCTCTGTAATTTAGCTTGCTCCTTGCAAAGTCTGGATNCGGGAAGGGTAAGTATTATAGCAGTATCATTTTCTTCTCTGCCTGCTTCTCTCCTTCCCTCTCTCCCTTTCCTCCTCCTCTCTTATACACTTACACACATCCACTTATGATCATAATTCATTTGATAAAACTGTACTAAGGCCTGTTAAAATTGAAGAGGAAAAGTTAAAATTTATATAACCTCCTGCTCCTTCTGCCTCTGTAATTTAGCTTGCTCCTTGCAAAGTCTGGATTACGCAGGTCACATAGTCTCAGAAAGTGGGGACTTACAGTACTAAGAACTAGAGCTTATCTCATCCAGCCTTGTCCTGCTCTTTGCAATTGCCTAGCGCCTGCCAACCTGCTTAATCATGCCTGTCTGTGTAAAGGTCAGGCATCCCCCACCCATCTTGACTGCTGTTTCAGTGTGTGTGAAACTGAAGGAGGAAACAAGAGAACAGACTCCATTTGAAAGCAGGGCTCCATCTTGAGCTGGACTTTGGACTTCGACTATATGCCCAGTATCTATGGAAATGACATAGCAACTGGAAAACCAGGTTCCCCACCCCCACCTACCGCCTCTCCCATGGAAGAGCTCCAAGGCTCGTATCCTAATTGTCTGTGTAACCTAATAGAATCATAAATTCTACTATGCATACCCTGTGGGGTATGACCACAGGCCTATTTATAATTGTCCACTGTTAACTACCTAGGCCTAAGGCATAGGAATCATGGGTTGACTCTGACTGTATCTTTCTTTCCCTTTGTTGAGACTACTTTCGGGGAATTTGGGGAGGTGGGTTTGGGCACGTACACTTAGGGTATATAAGGTTTTCACAAAAACTGGTTGCGGTCCTTGGCCAAGAGGAGATTCTGCCCTGGGCCCGCAGGTGTGAAAAACTGCCCTCCACTATCTGCATTGTCCGTCTGAGTGAGTTTGTTTCCTGGAATGTGTGGCTACAACAAAACCTCTTAGTTTAAACCAGCCTATTAGCAGCTAGTGTTGCCCACTATAGTCTGGCTATAAAAACTCTGTAACCCCTTTGTTGGAGCTCAGAGCTTGAAGTGTTAACATCTCTGGGCCTGCTAGCATAATAAGCCTGAGTTCTCCAACTCTCCAAGTGTGGTGCTTGGTTTATCAATTACTGGTTTCTGCAATGAAACAAGAATACTGTTTGTTTATGTGTAACACAGGATGAACAATTTACCATTACAAAGTTTTTTGTTTTTGGTGAAAGGCATTTTTAAATAATTTCATACTCTAATATATAAATGAAATATAATTTACATATTTCCAATTTATTGGCTGTTTAAAGCATTCAAATTTTTCAAAATATAAACAATACTGTGATAAATATGCAAACAGCTGTCTGCATTTTGGATTTTTTTTGGATGGATTCCTAAAAGTGGAATAACTGGATTAAAGGGGAAAAAAACATTGAAAAACAAACAAAAATATGTATTGAAACATGTGGTGAGTAATTTCCAGAAGGGAAGTTTACTTTTGTAGCAGCATGCCTTTCTTTAAATTCAAGTGCTTATCCCTGAGTGGTCCTCAACAGTAAAACTGACCTTTAGACTGGCAGTCACAGGGCCAGGGTCACCCAAGAGCAACTCAATGGTCAAAACTCTCAAACAAACCTATTAAAAATATTTGGTGCAACCTCCCAACCTTTGCTCTTGACATTCTCTCTTCTCTGCTTCTTTAAGCATTATTCAAATGTTAAACTCTGGTTCAAATCTCATTTCTTCAATAAAACTCTCAACTTACTTTGTACGTAGCAACATTTTTAGGTATCTTTGTTAACTTTAATGTTAAGAAGAAAGTGCTTGAACCTTGCCTACCATAGTTTTAAATTTTCTTTTGGGGCTTAGTAGACTGTCTGCTGCTGCTGCTAAGTCGTGTCCAACTCTGTGCAACCCCATAGACGGCAGCCCACCAGGCTCCCCCATCCCTGGAATTCTCTAGGCAAGAACACTGGAGTGGGTTGCCATTTCCTTCTCCAAAGCATGAAAGTGAAAAAGCGAAAGTGAAGTTGCTAGTATCGTGTCTGACTCTTAGTGACCCCATGGACTGCAGCCTACCAGGCTCCTCTGTCCATGGGATTTTCCAGGCAAGAGTACTAGAGTGGGGTGCCATTGTATGTAGTAAAATTCCTTAAGACATAAAGGTTGACAGATGTGTTGGACTCCAGTTACTTTTAGCACCTACCAACTTCTCACTTGACAAGTTTTCCCTTCTCCGCCTACTGGGAGCTGTCAGTCATACATCCCCAGCTTTTGTAACTCAGGGTTGGACACTAAATTCCAATTTGTGGGGTTTTAACCACACCAAGCAATTCTCCAACTCCAGCTGGATGTCCTAGAATTCACCTCAGTGCTGACATTATCTTCTTGGGGATGGTGTCAGATCCTACATGTTAACAGTAGTCACATGAAACTTCTCCCCACCCCACTTTATCAGACCCCAGTCACAGGCTGTTACCTGTGACAGGCTACAGATTGGAGGTTCCAATGATCCCTTCCTTTGGTTGGATTAATTTGTCAGAAAGGCTCAGGTAACTCAGAAAAACATTTTACTCACTAGCTTACCAATTTAATTATAAAAGAATGTAATTCAGTAACAAAGAAAAGCACTGAGCAGGGTATGGGGAGGAGGGCATGGAACATTAGTTAATATTCAGGTGCACCGCTGACCATGTGTTTAAGGGATCTGGGAAGTTCTCCAAACTCAGTTTTTTGGAGTTTTACGGCAGCTTGAGTAGACAGGCATGGGTAATAAATCAATGGTCATTGGTGACTGAACGTGTTCTACAGCTCCTCCCTGCTCCCCAAAGGGAGACTGGGAGAGTCACTTTTATCCTTCTAATTATAGGGTTGGTTCCCTTAGCAACTACCCTCCCCCTTAGGTGCTTTCTGAATGACACTTCATTAAGGTAACAAAAGACATCTTTATCGCTCTCATCACTTAAGAAATTCCAAGGGTTTAAGAAGGAGAGATGAGGGTCAAATATATACTTCTTATAAATCATGTCACAGCGTGATACCTCGACAGGCCAATAAGAGCTCTTCCTGAGACTTTTGGTTGAAGCTATTAAGCAAAAGCTTTCCATTAGAAAACTAGTTAGGGGCACAATGCAGCTTACAGCTGTTCATGGTTGGGTTTCCACCCCAGGGACAAAGCCCATTTGAGAATAAAACCAATGGGGAGAAAAGCAAAACCAAGGGAGGGATACTGTGTAAAAGACATCATTTGAGTAGCTGAATCCAGCTACTACAAGACTTAAGCTCTGCCCCTCTTATATGACACCACAAGTTCTCTTCTCTTTTATATATTCTTAAGTTAGTTTGACTTGAGTATATATCACTTGTAACTAAATGATTCATTCATCACTACCACAACTCTACTGTAACAGAGTAATATACATTGAAGTTGTTGTAGCCACGCATTCCGGGAAACAAACTCACTCAGAAGGACAATGCAGATAGTGGAGTGCAGTTTATTACACCGGCGGGCCCAAGGCAGAGTCTCCTCTTAGCCAAGGACCCCAACCAGCATTTGTGAAAATCTTTTATATCCATGTGTACGCGTCTGAACCCAGCACTCCAAATTCCTTGAGCCTTACATAAACCAAGGAAGATACAATCCCAATAACCCCATGATTCACGTGCTTGTGCTCATGTGCTCAAACAGTCAAACAATTAGCCAATAACCAATAAACCTGACGTTAGACTCCGATTGATACAGAAAAATTTATGGCCTGTCTGGAGGAAGGGGTGATTAGTGTATGTTTTCTCTTAGGCGATGAGTAACCTAGATATGATCTTCAAGGTTTTCCGGTCTAGAGGGCGTCTTATCCTTCTGTTGTTGTTTTCATAGGCACTAAATACAGAGTCCGGAGTCCATTAGAAAGGTGCTGAGCATGATCAGCATGAACAGGCCTAAGATGGAGTCCAGGCCCTGTGAATTCCTTCTTCAAAGTAAGCACATTATCCTGTCTATTTAGTTGCACATTAAATTCAACACTATTCATTTTTGGAATGGGAGTAAAGTCCTAATTCCCAAGAAAGGTTAGTTTTTATGAGTCGGTATGCCCTTAAGAATAATTTTTTATCTAGTCTTTGCCTCTTGGCCCTCATATTTCCCTCAAGCCATCTTGCCCCTATTTGACTTAAAGGAAATTAAACTTAGTAATTTCAAACTACATTTTAATTACTTCTTTCATAATAAACCAAATTAAATTTTAAAAGCTGAAGACACTTTCTCCTCTTGAATATAAAGATGTAGCTTTTAATGAAATCTGATGTACTTTTTAAAATTTTAATAAATTTTCTACATCTCACCATGCAGTCTTTTTTTTTGAGATTATCAATGTTTAATTTTGCTATATTATGATGTTCTTTTTATGAAACTTCTCTTCTGCTTAGGTATTTCCTGGTAATCTATGTTCTAATTTCATCTCTGACAAACTTTGGTTTAAGCTTTACAATTATAGCTATCTGAATATTTTTCTCCTGAGACACTTTGACTTCAGTCAAAAAATATGATCAAATCTTATCTCTAGGAAAATCACATTAATTTATGAGGCACCAATTTTGTAATATATTTAGTCTACTCTATCCACAGATGCAAGCTTGAGTCATTCTTTATAGATTCACTATGACTTTGTTCATATGAGACAAGTTTATCCAAACTTGTTAATTACCCAAATATTTCTTTTCAACTCTAAATCGAGTTTGGGGTTGCTTTTTCTTAAAATGGAACTACCCAAAACAAACCAAATATTTTATTGCTTACTTACACATTACATATACATCTAAAAAAATCATATAATATTCAAGTGTGTAAAGTAGATATTAAAAAATTCCAAGAAAAAACCATTAGTAAATTTTGTGTATTACTTTCCATTTTTCTATATTTAAACATTTAAGTGTAATTTGAATAAAATCACATATATTTCATTCTAATCAAGCCAAAATATTCTATATTGCCTTCCTCTCACCAATATACACATATTTAAAACATCATGGCTATTTCTGCAATATTATTTCATGCAGATTTACCTCATTGCTTTTATAGCAGCTTAGAACCCTTTTGGATCACTGTAACTTAATATAAGCAGTCCTTTTCTGCTGGGTATTTGGGTTGTTTCTAAGTCTGTGCTACTATAAAACAATGAGCTGACAACCACCATATTATTAAAATACATGTGTGTGAGTGTGAAGTCGCTCAGTAGTGTCTGACTCTTTGCGACCCTGTGGACTATAGCCCACCAGGCTCCTCGGTCCATGGGATTCTCCAGGCAAGAATACTGGAGTAGGTTGCCGTTTCCTTCTCCAGGGGATCTTCCCAACCCAGGGATCGAACCCAGGTCTCCTGCATCAGAGGCAGACACTTTAACCTCTGAGCTACCAGGGAATATATATATATATATATATTTAAAAAATATATTTATATATATATATATATTTATATCTCCTAATGCAATTACTGGAAAATTTCCTTAAATATTAAACATACACTGTTGTAAAATTCTAGAAGAAGCATCTTAAAAGATAAGCATGTGTAAAACTGTTGCAGATATTTACAGACAGCTCTCCAGAAGTTAAAAAATATTATACACTCACCAAGATCATAGAAGACAACCTGTTCTCTCACTGTTAAAACCTCTAGGCTAGTGGTTCTCAAAATTATGGCTTAGGAAACATCTGTCTTAAGATAGTGATACAGGTACTGCCAGCCAACTATTAATAGATAGTAACTGAAATGGGTTGAGTCTAAGAATCTCTATTTTTAGGTTTTAGAAATATCATCCTGGCCGTATAATTATAAAGGTATTTATTGAACAGAATGGTTAAAGACATTTTCTCATCTTCTAAAAGATATTTATCTGTTTCTCTTTTCATATATTTATTGGTTATTTCTTGTGTCTCAACTGTCAGCCTATCTATTTGGTCCATTTTTCATTTGGAATGGAGTTTCATTTTCATTGATTGACATATAGCCTTATTATACATTAAAGATATTAACTTTCTCTTAGTCATGTATCTCATAAATACACTTTAATTACTTTACTTATGTAGTGAGATTTTTTTTTAACCATGTAATACTTCAGTTTTTATGTAGTCAAATCATTCCATCTTTTGACTCTCTCAGCCTTCCTCCCCACCCAATATTAAAAATGTTTTCTTAGATTATCTACTGCTACCTAAACATTCAGAAAACGAAGATCATGGCATCTGGTCCCATCACTTCATTGGGAAATAGATAGGGAAACAGTGGAAACAGTGTCAGAATTTATTTTGGGGGGCTCCACAATCACTGCAGATGGTGACTGCAGTCATGAAATTAAAAGATGCTTACTCTTTGGAAGAAAAGTTATGACCAACCTAGACAGCATATTCAAAAGCAGAGACATTACTTTGCCAACAAAGCTCCGTCTAGTCAAGGCTATGGTTTTTCCTGTGGTCATGTATGGATGTGAGAGT
>SJYW01031268.1:335206-353953 GCA_006410735.1 Raphicerus campestris | reverse complement strand
TATATATATATATATATTTATATCTCCTAATGCAATTACTGGAAAATTTCCTTAAATATTAAACATACACTGTTATAAAATTCTAGAAGAAGCATCTTAAAAGATAAGCATGTGTAAAACTGTTGCAGATATTTACAGACAGCTCTCCAGAAGTTAAAAAATATTATACACTCACCAAGATCATAGAAGACAACCTGTTCTCTCACTGTTAAAACCTCTAGGCTAGTGGTTCTCAAAATTATGGCTTAGGAAACATCTGTCTTAAGATAGTGATACAGGTACTGCCAGCCAACTATTAATAGATAGTAACTGAAATGGGTTGAGTCTAAGAATCTCTATTTTTAGGTTTTAGAAATATCATCCTGGCCGTATAATTATAAAGGTATTTATTGAACAGAATGGTTAAAGACATTTTCTCATCTTCTAAAAGATATTTATCTGTTTCTCTTTTCATATATTTATTGGTTATTTCTTGTGTCTCAACTGTCAGCCTATCTATTTGGTCCATTTTTCATTTGGAATGGAGTTTCATTTTCATTGATTGACATATAGCCTTATTATACATTAAAGATATTAACTTTCTCTTAGTCATGTATCTCATAAATACACTTTAATTACTTTACTTATGTAGTGAGATTTTTTTTTAACCATGTAATACTTCAGTTTTTATGTAGTCAAATCATTCCATCTTTTGACTCTCTCAGCCTTCCTCCCCACCCAATATTAAAAATGTTTTCTTAGATTATCTACTGCTACCTAAACATTCAGAAAACGAAGATCATGGCATCTGGTCCCATCACTTCATTGGGAAATAGATAGGGAAACAGTGGAAACAGTGTCAGAATTTATTTTGGGGGGCTCCACAATCACTGCAGATGGTGACTGCAGTCATGAAATTAAAAGATGCTTACTCTTTGGAAGAAAAGTTATGACCAACCTAGACAGCATATTCAAAAGCAGAGACATTACTTTGCCAACAAAGCTCCGTCTAGTCAAGGCTATGGTTTTTCCTGTGGTCATGTATGGATGTGAGAGTCAGACTGTGAAGAAAGCTGAGCGCTGAAGAACTGATGTGCTTGAACTGTGGTATTGGAGAAGACTCTTGAGAGTCCCTTGGACTGCAAGGAGATCCAACCAGTCCATTCTAAAGGAGATTAGCCCTGGGATTTCTTTGGAAGAAATGATGCTAAAGCTGAAACTCCAGTACTCTGGCCACCTCATGCGAAGAGTTGACTTATTGGAAAAGACTTTGATGCTGGAAGGGATTGGGGGCAAGAGGAGAAGGGGACGACAGAGGATGAGATGGCTGGATGGCATCACCGACTCGATGGACATGAATCTGAGTGAACTCTGCGAGTTGGTGATGGACAGGGAGGCCTGGCGTGCTGCAGTTCATGGGGTCGCAATTCATGGGGTTGCTCATGACTGAGCAACTGAACTGAACTGACCTAAATTTCTTAACCAAACTAAGCTCTTTTTTTGGTACATACACATGACCTTTGAACAACAAAGGGGATGATATGATACATTCAAAATATATGGTCCGCCCCTGTATCCTTAGTTCCCAACCATTGGCAGATGCAACAAACCACATACCATATAGTAGTGTACTATTTACTAGTGAAAAATATCTGCATGTTTAGTGGACCCATGCAGGTGAAACCTACTTTGGGGGTCACTTGATTATTTTCCTTTTCTGTACAGTTTTTTCTTTTTTAAATCTCAGAATTCAGAAATTCTACTAGAATTAGAATACATTTATTTAGTGCTTGGAAAGCTTGGTCAATATTTTAAAAATAAAGTTTCTTGTCCTTTTTAAAAAGCAGATATATTATCTATTATTTTTTTAAAAACAGTTCTTTCATATACTCTGTTCTCTTCATAATTTCTATTATATAGAAGAAAGTTGACGTTATGAGGTTTTCCTCCATGTCTATTCCATTTTTAAAAGTCTGCGTAAATATTTTCAGTCATTAATATTAACAGAAGTTTTTCAGACAGATGACTATATAGCTATGTTATTATCTATACTCATACAAAAGGGGAAATATAATTCAGTATTTTTCTTCAGCTAGGAAATAAAATATGGCCATGATATAATGGCAAAACTCAATACATATTCTTACTTTAAAGCTAAGAATGAGCACCAAGGGAGCATCAGGGATTTCTCTGAGTTAAAGAAACAATTGCTGAGGTGGTCTGGGAAGCCTCTGACTGACTGAGCCTGGCAGCTAAAATAGATGCAGAAGTGAAGGGGCTTTGCAAGGAAAGAGGGAGAAAACTTGGAAATGCAGCCTTGAAAATCACTAAGATATCTCAGAGATGACCTTCACCTGCCCACAGGGTTTCTTCTCCTTTAAGCTTTGACATTCTATGGTTCATCATTTTATTTTTATTTCTACCTCAGGCAAAGAGAATTTCTCTTAGCAATTTTTGTTTTCTAAAATTTTACACCATTTTAGGCCCTTTACCAAAAAAACGGTAAAATGGAAGAAAAAACATTATATCCTAAGAAGTCTTTTTGATATCAATAAAAGAAAATAAAAATGATAGTAAGTAAAAGATTTTATTTGGTTTTATTCATGTTTCATGTATTTCACTTATTTTTTGCAATAGTATTCTAAAACTGTTTATCCATCTTCCTTTGTTTGAAATACCAAATCTCTTACATTTGAGTAATAAATGGCTTTTCTTCTGTGTAAAAATTATTTAACAATCAAGTGATGCCTTTAATCAAAATTAAAAATCATATTTTTACTCTCCTCTGTATTAGACAGAATTGTAGTGTACAGTCAAGTGACAAAAATTCAATGCTAAATAGCATAATATGTAGTAATTTGTGGCTTTCTACTCCCAAAGTTCTAGAAAGAGATGAAAACAAGGACTGAACCACAACTGGCACCCTTTCTTATCATCTATTTATGTCTTTCAGCATTTTAGCCTTACTGTCTCAGTCTATATACAGGCTCCCTCACATGAAAGTAAATCAATCTCTAATCAGGCAGAGAAGAAAAAGATTCTTCCTGATGTCCCTTTCACAAGGGACATGAGGAGGAACTCTGATTGGCCTAAGTGGGTCACATGTCTATCTTTAAGCCAATCACTATTCTCTGTGACATGGGCACAACAGGTTTTATATTTTCCATGGGATTTTTACATTTATCTGATTCTACCAGACATGTGTAGGAACATGCTGTTAGGTAGGTTTGTGTTCAGATGTGGAAAGCCTTGAATGAATATCCTATTCTGTAAATCATAGGAATATTTCTGGAAAAGCTGTTTGCAAAAAATTATGCATCAAAGTATTTTACATTTGCACTAAAAAGCTGGTTCCTTGATAGTTATTCAAGTTCTTCCCTTATCAAACATAGACCCAAATTCTTTATGGAGATAAGTGTCTTTAATTGGCATGTCTCCCAAGTTACCAACCTGAGAATTGGCCTAACAAAACAGTTTCTTAAATTAACTAAATGTGTCCCATAGCAATTTTGACTTGGCAGAAATGAAACCACTTTGAATCTAAAGGTGATGTTTAAACAGCCATAGTTAAAATTTTATAAGTTAGAAAAAACAAATTTCTTAAATACACTTTGCCAAGGTGATATTTTGTAGGATTATTTCAAAATCAAGGACTGAGGTTTTTTTTCCTGTCTCTCACAGGAAGCTGGGACTATCTAAGATTTTTACAAGCAGGTAGTCACTGCTGTGAGTAGGCCTTTGATCAACATCACCTGTCTGCCAGGCTGTGTACATCAAGAATACATTTCTCTGGGTGTAAGGCCAAATACCCAGTAATGTAGGAATCTAGTAAAAAATAATATTCCCCAGTTGATCTTATATTTCTGGGGTCAGAAAAGCCTTTAGGGCTATTTCTGGCCTCTGTTCAGTATCCAGACTGGAGACAATCAGAACTATATTGCGGGGGGTGCCCTTGCACAAGGGGAGTTCTTGAGTGAGAAGATTTTGGGTATCATCCTTCCTTTGTCTCAGTGCATTTGGGAGCCAGGATGATTATTTGGGTTATTGTCAGAAATGTGTTCAAAAGATGTGTTACTATCTAAAGGAAAGGTTGAGAAACGATCACTACTGTGTCTGACAAACAAAAGAGAATGTAAGTTATTTGACAGGTTGTAGCTTCAAACTGACAATTTCATACATGAAAAAAGCTAGTGGGAATAAAGAGCCAATCGGGTAGAAGATGACATACACAGGCGTATAAAATAGTGTCATATTTAAGATATAGGGAAAAAACCCACTAAATTCTAAAAGGGTAGGTAACTTGCTCACCATATTTGAATAGTACCTGGGGAACTTCTGCTTTCACTCAATATGGACTAGCAGGTACTAGATATGCTCTTCTGCATGAAACAATTAAAAAGTAGACAAAACATAGAAAAGTGGTTTTCAAAATCCTGGGCATCAGGCAATGAAGGACAACGATTTCTCAATGACAGGAAACAAATGAGATGGGTCCTAGGAGTATACCAGCCCATCTGCCAGAACAGTTTTCAGGTCATGACACAGGCAGAGTCTTGTGGACATCCTGGGTGAAGGAGGTACAGCTGAGATTCAGGATAGACCACAGGACAGAAAGCGAAGAGAGCTGCACAGAGGCAACTCGGGGAAACCCGTGAGTATTCAGCGGCACAGTCCGGGCACGTGTGAGAGAACTGCCTGTCCGAGACTTTTGGAAAGAACCACACAACGAAGAGAGGGGGACCAATGTTCGGCGCTCATAAGGAGCTGGGGATAGTGAAAATTTCCTTTCATCACAATGGTTACTCCCATATTAGTGAAATGTTTGTGACACAGAATGGGGCAATTTAAACATAGGAGTACTTTATTAAGGGCTTCCCAGGTGGCTCAGTGGTAAAGAACGTGCCTACCTATGCAGGCGATGTGGGTTTGATCCCTGGGTTAGAAGATGCCCCAGAGACAGAAATGACAACCCACTCCAGTATTCTTGCCTGGAAAAATCCATGATCAGGGGAGCCTGATGGCCTACAGTCCATGGGGTCGTAAAAGAGGTGGATACAATTGAGTGACTAAACAACAAGAATACTTTATAATATTGCATATAAAGGCCAGATCCTATGCCAAATGTTACATACCCTTTTCACAAATGACATCAGAAAATGCAAACAAGCCTATATATGCAGTCAGGAGAGAAGGGATTACTTTTACAGGTCATGTAGTGGATAATCTCACTCCAGTCTTAGAACTTTACAGGGAAGGTAAGAGGCTTGGCCAATAAATGTTAGTAGAATCTAGCATTTTGACTCTAAATTCACTTTTTCTTTACTCAATGTTGTTTCTTCCCACCACTGTGACCTGTGTTAAGGCAACACAGTACTATATACAGTGTTTCTTCTCTCTTAAGCATTGGACCACTTCAAGTGCTATTAGAGAAATGGGAAGGTTGTTTTGTGGACTTTTGTGTCAAGGCCACAGTCAAAGCTTTAGAATATAGACAAATCTACACTGTCGCAGAAGCCACGAGTGAGCGCCAGGGCCTGCCTCAGCCAATAGCCTAGCTTTGTTCAAACCCTTTATGGTCAGGTGGACCCATATCAGTAGGCTCTGGTCAGTAGAATGCTTGTCCCTTTCAGGCATGGACCATTGTATGTCTCTCTGCATGATGTTTTTCTTTCTTCCTCTTCCTCTGGCTGGCACCTTACAGCCACCTGTGTGGGGCTGTATCACATGGAGGAAGAGCTGTTCTTGTTTAGTCGCTCAGTCGTGATGGTTGAATGGTGTCACCAACTCAATGAACATGAGTTTGAGCCAACTCAGGACACAATTTAGAGCCCCAGTGGCTAATGTCCAGCTTTTTGTTGCTGCTGTTCTTTAGTCACTCAGTTATGCCTGACTCTTTGTGACTCCATGGACTGCAGCACACCAGGTTTCCCTGTCCTTCAACATCTCCTGAAGTTTGCTAAACTCATGTCCACTGAGTCGGTGATGCCATCCAACCATCTCATCCTCTGTCATCCCCTTCTTTGCCTGCCTTCAATCTTTCCCAGCATCAGGGCTTTTCCAATGAGTCAGCTCTTCGCATCAGGTGGCCAAAGTATTGAAGCTTCAGTATGAGTCCTTCGAATGAATATTCAGGGTTGATTTCCTTTAGGATTGACTGGTTTGATCTTCTTGCTGTCCAAGGAATTCTCAAGAGTCTTCTCCAGCACCACAGTTCAAAGGCATCAATTCTTTGGCACTCAGCCTTTTTTAATGTCCAGCTTTCACATTTGTATATGACTACCGGAAAAACCATAGCTTTGAGGAAGAGCTGGGGTCCCTGAATAAATCTGTGAAGTGGAGCCCTCCCCCTTCATCCTGCTAACAATGGGGGAACAGTAAATTTTCACTGTGTTAAACTACCATACGATTTTCAGATTTATTCTTATTCACCAAGCAGGAACGCTAACCTAATAGACTTCTCTGAATTAGATCAAATAGGTATCAGTTGAGAGGGTAAAATATTTTACATATTACCTAGTAAAATTAGCAAAAATGAATGATTAAACATCAACAGAACTTGAAGGATTTTCTAAGATAATGTAACAGCTGTTTTATTCTTAAAACTTGGTCTACAATTTGGGGTATAATTCCTATTTTATACTTTTTTTCCCCATATTTCAAAGGTTTTATTTATCCATGAGTTTATTTATTTATCATGAGTTACTCTGAAATTTGTGTGCAGATTATCACACACACACACACGCTTGAAGGGAAGGTTTCAAGTCCACCTCTGTTACTTACAGACATATATACATAGGCCAAGCAAATATCTGACTAAAAATACTACTAAATGAACTATGGGGTCTGATGGAAAATAATATTCAAGCCGACAAAGGGTTACAATCAGAGTTGAGGTGTGCCTAGTTGACCAGAAACAGACTGCCAGTTACTTCTCCAGCAATGATGGGCATATTTGGGATCAGTATAGAATTGCAAATCAGGCTCTGGGAAACAATGGCAAACCACGTGCAACTTTCCCACATGGAAAACAGAGAAGCCTTCTGTAGAAAAGGAAGGGAAGTTTGGGAGGGTAAGAGTAGAGTCCGTGGCTCTTCACTGAGTCTGGGCCGGGAAAGAAGTGAAGCCTTTCTTCTTCCTCTCGGGCTCTGCGGTCTTCTCGGGGCACGGAGAGCTCCCCCTTTTGGGAGTTCTCTAGTTTTTTGGTGGGGGGAGAGGAACCTACTACCAAAGAGAAATATGTTCTGCCCTTTTTTATTATCTATCTAAAGCTCTTGAAAAATTTATAAAACCCATAGGTCTCTTGACTTTCATTTTTCAAAAGATAATTTCTCGCTTGGAATGAGTAAGATTTGAAGCTCACACTGTGAGAAGTTCACCGAGACCATTTTTTACTGAATGCTGAGCACTTAGTGGTCCAAGACTACAGTCACTTTCTCTAAGTTAGGTAAGAATGAACTCACTCGCAACTCAGAGAGTCAAATAAGAGTTTAAAGGGTAAATTTTTGCTTCGATTAAGTGTTTTTCAATGAATTACCCACATAAAGGAAACTTTCTTTATGACACTAACTCTGTAGTTAGTGTTACAGTGGCAGAGAGGTCCTCCCCCTCCAATTCCCCTTTCTCCTCTCAAGGTTAAGTATAAAATGGGAACCAAATACTACTTCACAGTAACAGCTCTGGAATTTCTATCAGAGGGTATGATGGCTGGAGTCTAATAGGAAAGGACGTTAGGACAGTGTTTGCATCAGAAGGATGCTATTTTTTTATACTGATATGTAGTTGATTTACAATATTATGTTAGTTTCAGGTGTACAACATCATGATTCAATATTTTACAGATGATATTCCATTTAAAGTTATTATAAAATATTGACTATATTTCTTAGGATCTATAATTGTACCTTATTTATTTACAAGGTTTCTATTTTTGCTTTGAAATTGAAGGAAATGTATAAAACAGCAAAATTTACTAAAGATACTTTTAGTGTTAAACACAGGACTGAGAAAATATCAACTGTTATTAAATATATATTTCTCTCTGAGAGGGTATGAGGTATCAATGGGTAAAATATCCCTTGATATTTTAAGGGATAGGTGAAAAGACTCCACAGCTGCTGTGTTATAGAAATATTTATTGAGCATAAGCCATGTGCTAAGCATGGCTCTAGGCACTAGAGATCAGAGTGGTGAACATAACAAAAACCATGATCTCATGGAACTTACATATGCTGGACATGTGAAAATTACCTAAAATATATAATATGCAATACAAGAAATATATATATTTTCATATATATGTACATATATAGGTATGTATAATGTTTTAAACATATGTGTGTGTGTGTATGTCTACCATGCTATAAGAAAAGTGAAGGACAAGACAGGAAATCTTGAGAGTGAGGCTAGAGAAGAGACATTTTAGAATTTTAGATAGGTCAGCCATGATGGGCTTCAGGAGAAATTCTTTGTATGAAAAACGGCAAATGAGGCCATGCTCTAAGATCTCTGAAATGTCTNGTGTGTGTATGTCTAGCATGCTATAAGAAAAGTGAAGGACAAGACAGGAAATCTTGAGAGTGAGGCTAGAGAAGAGACATTTTAGAATTTTAGATAGGTCAGCCATGATGGGCTTCAGGAGAAATTCTTTGTATGAAAAACGGCAAATGAGGCCATGCTCTAAGATCTCTGAAATGTCTCCTCTTAGTCTCCCAAGGCAATAGAAATAAAATGAAAATTAAACAAATGGTATCCGATCAAACTTATAAGCTTTCGTATAGCAAAGGAAACCATAAACAAAATTAAAGACTACCTATAGACTGGGTGAAAATATTTGCAAATGACATGATCTACAAAGCCTTCATTTCCAAGACAAATGAACAGCTCCTACAATTAAATGACAACAAAAAGCAAACAACCTAGTCAAAAAGTGGGAAGAAGACCTAAATAGACATTTGTCCAAAGAAGACATACAGATGGCCAATAGGCGCACAAAAGGATGCTCAATATCACCAATTATTAGAGAAATATGAATCAGAACTACAGTGATATACCACCTCACATGGGCCAGAATGGCCATTAAAAAGTCTACAAACAATAAATGCTGGAGAGTATATGGAGAAAAGGGAACTGTCTTATAGTGTTGGTGGGAATGTAAATTGGTGCAGCCAGAACGGAAACCAGTATGGAGGTTCCTCAGAAAACTAAAAAGACAGTTGCCATATGATCTAGCAATCCCACTCCTGGGTATATATCCAGAGGAGAAAAAAAATCTATTTTCAAATGATACATGCACCCAAAGTTCAGAGCAGCACTATTTACAATAGCCAAGACATGGCAACAACCTAAATTACCATTGACACAAACGGATAAAGAAAAGGTGATACACACACACCCATCACTCACCCATTAAAAAGAATGAAATAATGCCATTTGCAGCAATGGAGGGACCTAGAGATTATCATACTAAGTGAAGTAAGTTCAAAAGACAGATATACCGACACTTATATGCAAATCTAAAATATAACATGAAAGAACGTATCTACAAAATAAAACTCACAGATACAGAAAACAGACTTATGGTTGCCAAGGTTGGGTAGGGGAGGGAAGAATTGGGAGTCTGGGATTAGCAGATGCAAACTAGTATCCACTGAATGGATAAACAACAAGGTCCTGCTGTACAGCACAGGGAAGTATATTCAATATCCCGTGATAAGCTATAATGAAAAATAATATGAAAAAGAGTATTATGTATAACTGAATCACTTTGCTGTATAGAAGAAATTAAACACAACACTGTAAATCAATTGTACTTCAGTAAAATAAAACAGTAAATGCAATGTCTCCTCTTAGAAATATAAGTTCAAAAAATACGCCTTAAAGAGAAGAGTAAAAACAACTGATGGAATCACAAACCTTCACAGAGGCTGGAATACACTGAAAAGATTATCTAATTCAACTTATTTTATAAAAGAAGAAATTGACAAAACTGATTTTGAAAGGTTAGATGACATGTCCAAAATGACAAAGCCAGTCATGAGTAAATTCAGATTATCTGACTGACGTTTCAGTGTTGTGTCCTCTACAATTTAAATGAAACTTCCCTTTTAAAACGTGATTATCTTTTAGATTATGTTCTAGAAGGAACTGGTGCTTTAAAGCAACATAAATGGCTATTGGCAATATAATATAGTAGAAAGCCTTTGTCTGGGCCCTCAGTTTAGATCTTGATTCTAAAGGAATGACCTTGCTAACCAGACAGATTTGGGATTTTGTTACTTTCCTCCTGGGTTTGCTGAAGAGACTAAATGTATAGTGCTTAGCACATAGTAAGAATTCATGAACTATAATTATGATGAGAGTGTCAGACATCACCTATGTATAGAGGATTATCAGATTATGTCTGAGTGCTGCAAACCAAAACATTGCTCATCCAGTACATTAATATTCACGGTGCCTTCCAAAGGATCTGTGCAAACTGTTCATCTGACCTTAGAATACATGGGAAGATAAGGCACACCAGTCTTGCTGAGAGCACTGGAGGGCTTTTCTCTGCAGGTGGTCAAGCTGTGTTGCAAAAATAAGATCCATTACACGTCAATTCTGAGTCAAAGTACATACCCATCTCATCTTGTCCTGTCAGGTGGAGTGCAAGAGTGGGTCTCAGAGTAGAAGCAGTGAAGCTCCACAAACACCAGCACGTTTCCAAGACAATGGTGTGTGAAATGATGGTGAGGCCTGCAGTCACCAGACTGCTGAAGCAAATGTTTTAATACAGGAACCTATTACGACTTATGAGCGAGCTGCGAGCTCTTTCCATTTAAATGCAGGACAAACAGTATCACATTTTGGGGGACAACAGTGTGTGAAATGATAGTCCCTGTTGAAATAGCTTGAGTGCAGAAGCAAATGCGTTAAGGTAAAAAGCTTATTACAGACTCAGGAGCTATAAGCTTTGCTTCCCTCGGGCAAAAGCCTGCAGATCTCTGGAAACTGCAGGCTCATTCCTGCCATCAGGAGCTTGCGAGCATAACACATGTGCAGGGATTCAGTGAGGTGTGAGGGCCGCTGTCCCACAGAGGCAGACTGTTCCTCCTGTTAGCCTTGTGCTCACCCCCATGGGGCTCCGTGAATAACTGCTTGAGGGATAATCCTCAGTCATGCGCTCAAAAAGTGTTACAAACGCTGGTTTTTCAGAAAAATGTCTTCTTCATGCATGTGCAATGGTGCTTAAAATTTCAACATGCCAATTCCTCTTGAGGCACTTTGCCACTTGGAGTATAAATATGCCTCATCAGAGGAGTCAGACATTAGGCTACTTTCCACACAATGTGAATTAACCCACCAATGTATGGTCATTCACACTTGAGGGATACACTCGTAGCAATAAACCTGCTTTACAGAGGTTCGTTGTGCATGCAAATATACTCTGGAGAGTGGTTTGAGACGGGCCTTCAATATCAGTAAAAGAGGGGTGAACAGGAAAACGATGAGAGATAAAGTACCCTGGAAAGTGGTTTTTTTCCTAGAACCAATTCTTCCCTTTTATTTGGAACATATTACATTTAAGACTCCTTTTCATTTCAAAGATATTAAAATTAGAAATGATATCATTTCTAAAGTTTTTCCTAGAAAAGGACAGAGGTACTTGTAAGATGGGTTTTATGAGATCAAAACTCACTTTTTTTGCTTTAAACAACATTGTATAAAGACTTCTTACAGAGTATAGAGGACAAGATCAAAGTTTTGTCTCACTTTGGCTCAATTTAAGGCTGTTCACATCCTCAGAAGCTCAGGATGTTCCATATTCCTGACTTGGAGGAGTTGCATTCAAGTTAGAAGTCAGCTGTGCTCACTGTAATACTCTATCTCAGACTAATGAAAAGAAAGTTTGAAATCTGACCAAAATTCAATTCTATAATTATGGCAGAACATTAGGACAAAACATTATAAGATGGGAGATGAATTTTCTCCAAATGATCCATGTGTAAAATTGAGATATTTTTGACAGATGGGATTATGTGGCTTATTGTCAGAAACCATTAAGTCTACTGGGGGCTCCCATGGTATCCTCAACACTATGGGAAAACATAGCAAATGAGAAATAATCTCCAACTTTAAGATGTTAACAATATTCTTTAAGAGACAGAAATTAAACATAGGAAACAGATAATAAACAGTATGACTAAGCACTGAATTTGTTAACTTCAGCTGCTGAAACAATCTTCCAGCTTTAAGAGGAGGTTGGGGTGGTGTGGAAAGACCTGGGCATAGAATCCAGGAAGGTGCCTGGTGTCTCAAGAAAACTCTGAAAGTCAAGCAGGCCTTAGACAGAGAAGAGAGCATAAGGCATTCCTCAGTGAGAAATAAATACCATAACCATACATCTACTGATGCTCAAGAGCAACAGGTCCCACCTAGCAAAGAAACACCATATGACATTACGTGAAGGACTTGGACGAGCAATACAACGTCGTTTCAACTAACTGGAACGGTGGATACTGACGAGACAGAGCACAGAGACGGGTCCTTGGCGATTTCAGAGATAGATCACATAAATGAGGGAAGCAGGTTCTATCTGAGAAAATACAGAGGGCTTAGAACTGTTGGCAACTGTGTGAGCCTGGCCTAAAGGCATTCAAATAAAAACAGAAGAGCATCTTACAGGCGATGTAGCTGTAGGCTCACGGCCAAGCTCACGGCCAAACTGCAACAGTATCCTAACTCTTCCATGCTGAGCTTCACCTTACCCAGGATTTTCACACACTCAGCATTAACAGCACTATTTTCTTGAAGACTCAACTTGGGATTCTCAGTGACCCTCTCCCCAACTTACTTCTCTAGACAGCACTCCTGTTTCTCCACATCATCCATTCATATGAATGCTAAAGCCTTCTGTTCCCTGAAATGACCTTGAACTCCTCTACCTCTTCCATTCACTTTCTTCCCTCTATCTCAACTGTCCTTCCCATCAAAGGTCTTCTGATTCTTAAAAGATGTGTTAATTATGACTCAGTTATGACGGACAGAAACCCAACCCAATGAGCTTAAGTGAAATACAGGGAAAGCCTGACTCAGTTCATGTGAAGACTGATCTGCTCTTTATCTTCCAAGCTTTTGCAACTGTTTCCTTTCCTATACTCCTGTGGACTGGCCTCATTCTGTTCTTTTGTGGCCATTCTTCCGTGCATATAAGGGTGCGCTGGGCAGTAAAGGGGAGTATAGAAAACAAAGCATACCCAAACTTATATCATCCAACTTCGTGACCCTGGAAAACAGGGTGCTTTCAGCATGTAGAAATAGTAGTGTCAGAAAAGAACTCTGATTGGCCTCACTTGCATAGTAACCTGTGTGTCATAGCACAGGTCACTATGATAGGCCAGGCATGAGCTGCACGGTTCCCTTTCAGAGGTACCCCATGGAATGGGAAGGCTCCTTTCCATAAAAAAAGTAAAGGAATGCACTAAAAGAAGGTGTAAATACCAAGCTACCACAACCAACGCAACCATCAACCACATTGCCTTGTTCTAATACCTCACTTCAGGAATCAAGGGAGCCTAGTGAAAAGAACACAGACCAGACCTCAGTTTAACAGGGAAACGGAAGTGACAGTAGCCTCCTCTCTCTCACATGCCAAATTTGTTGTCCAAATCAGTGTGTTCAGGGCAGCATCTGGAATATNAGCCAGCTTGAACATCAGGGAGTTCACAGTTCACGTATTGCTGGAGCCAAGCTTGGACAATTTTGAGCATTACTTTGCTAGCGTTTGCGATGAGTGCAATTGTGCGGTAGTTTGAGCATTCTTTGGCATTGCCTTTCTTTGGATTGGAATGAAAACTGACCTTTCCAGTCCTGTTGCCACTGCTGGGTTTTTCCAAATTTGCTGGCATACTGTTTTTAAAACAAGTTGGTTGTTCAAACTACAAGACCAAAACTGATAAATAATTGACTCTCTTTTTTTTCTCTCATTTTAGGTAGAAAATTTGTTTTAGAGCCATTATGTGTCATTGTATCCTATAAGGAAAATTAGCAACAATAAAGGAAAATACTCTGAACTCTTCTCTGGCAGACTAGATCACTGAGATCATCATTAGATTACTAAAACCTGGCTATTTTCCACTAATCTCTGTATTTTGCCTACTTAAATTTCTGCTTTGCTTTTTTTGGAACAGGTTGAAAATCCAATATAATAGGAAGCAACTAAGTTATTGAAGTTATTGACATCATCTTGCTGACAAAGGTCATATAGTCAAGGCTATGGTTTTTCCCAGTAGTCACGTTACAGTTGTGACAGATGGACCATAAAGAAGGCTGAGAGCTACTGAAGAATTTATGCTTTCAAACTATGGAGCTGGAGAAGACTCTTGGAGTCCGTTGGACTGCAAGGAGATCAAATCAGCCAATCTCAAAGGAAATCAACCCTGAATACTCATTGAAAGGAATGATGCCGAAGCTGAGGCTCTGATACTTTAGCCACCTGATGCAAACAGACTATTCATTGGAAAAGACCCTGATGCTGGGAAGGATTGAAGGCAGAAGGAGNTCACATATTCTGTCAATGACTTTAACACTGTGAGACCCCTGAGAGCAGTGGCCTCCCCAGGACTGAGCCCTGGGCTGCATACAGATGTACATAACTGATGAATGGACGATGAAGGGACGACAGTGTGACACGTGGAAGAGCTGGCACACCCTCCATTTACGGGGTAATTCAGCAGAGATACTAGATGGTTGACACGCTTAACAGGGAGAGAGCATTTCTGGACTTTCTCTTCCTCTGTTCTGTGTAAACAAACATTGCTTGCTCTGGACCATGTAGGATCTTCTGCACCTGAGAGAAGCAGCACGGGATCACAGGGACTACCAGAAACAGAGATCAAGGCTGGCCCCACCCATCTCCACCATTCAGACCACCCATCTAGGTTAACTAATCTAGGTCTTTCTCATGTCGCACTTTTATACTTTCACAGAGGAGAAATAAAAATAAGCAAAATTAAAAGCATTATTAAGATAGATGAGAGAAGTGGTAGGGATCCATGCGTCTGGGGAAGGGCAGTCATCTGCATCCTAGTCACAGAACACTGACTCAGACTTGGAAGGAGTTCAGGTGGTGTCCGGTTTAAGGTTACAGCTGAGGCTGGATGCTGAGCCTGTTGGCCTTGGGAGCTGTGGTCAGAGAGAAGACCCCTGTGAGAGGCAGCTGGCAGCGGAGCCTTCAACATGGCAGCAGCCCTCCTCAGGGGCATCATGTGCAGGAGCAACATGTGATGCCCTGGGCCAGTGGGACAGACACACAAGTCTGTCCTGTAAATTCTGGAACACGTCTTCATCTCAGAGGTCTGGCATCAACCCAGATTTCATAGTGAGAGCGTGGCTGACTCAGGACTTCTCATCTCATTACTTCTCGTAAATGATGTCTCCAAGCCGGATTTGGCTATCAGCTATGAGAAGAGAAGCTCTTTCTCACCCTCTTACTACGAGAACTCTCAACCTACCCGCATCTCTAAACCAACTGTCTGCTCCCCTCACTACTGCAAGGCGTCACTACTCATGGTGCTACTTGAAGCAGCCCCTCCAATTGTGCAGGAAACCCTCTTGTCCCCACACCCTCACTCAGTGCTTCAGCTACTCTTTTTTTTTCTACATTGTCAATCCCTGTCTCTCCCCATCAGCACATCCACTTACGGAAAAACTCCCAACTTCAAAACACATCGTCTTGGTTCATGTCCTTTTCCAGCTACACATGGTCTCTCTGCTAACTTGAGAGTAAAGGTCCCTCAACAGTTGTATAGATGTCGTTCCCACTGTGTCTCCTCCCGCCCCTACTATTCTTTCCTCAGCCCACTCCAGTCAAGCTCTGATGTGCCTCAGTTACCAGACGGGGAAACACCTATCTGGTCCTCACTTTCCTCAACCTCTCAGCAGCATTTGATGCTGATGCTGGGGTTTACTCCTGCCTCCAAACGCTTTGTTGCCTGAGCTCCTGGGACACCTCTCTGCCCTGTTTTCCTCCAACACAATGGTTGCTGCTTCTCATTCACTTCTGCTAGGTCCTCTTTTCCTTCCCATTACTAAATGTGGGAAGACCCTAGAGATTAATCCTTGTTTCACTTCACACTCACCCCCTTGACAATCTCATTGAGTTGCATGGCTTTAAATGTGCTCTATGTGTCAAAGTATCCCAAATTTCATCTTCAGTCTCCACTTCTTCGTAAACTCCACACTCATATTTAATTTCTTATTATATACCTAATAAGCATTTCAAATCTGTATTTTCATTCCCATGCCCATCCTCAACTATGCACATTCGTAAGAGTTTTCTTTTTTTTTTTAATGGTTTAAACATTTAATAGTTGTTTAGTTAAGGAGTCATTCATGGTCCACTCTCTCAGAACTGAGATCAGATTTATTAGCAAATCCAACTGGCTTTACCTCAATAAATGTCACTTGTCACAATCTCACCACCATCCAAGTCTCAGCAGTCATCATCTTTTACTTACGCTGTATCAACTTCCTTCTGAGTATTCTGTATCATTCTTAATGTTGCCAAGAATAACTCTTTAGAAGTGTACATCAGAGCATAACAGTTTCCAACTTAAAAGTCCCCGACTAATCCATCATACTTAGAATAAAGACAAAGTAAGGGCAAGGTACTTCTTGCATCCTCATCCAGCAACACACTTTCCTCAGACATGTATGCCCATGATGCCACTTGCTCACCTCAATCCCTGAGTTCCTGGTCAAAATACTACTTAACTTTCCTCCAGAGATCTTAATCCTAATGTCTCATATTATATACCGCTTATGTAATTACTTAAACAATTAAATACTTATGTATTTTTCTAATGTTTATCTTCTTCACAAGAATGTACAATCCATGGAGCAGTAACTGCCTATTTTGTTTGCCATCCTATCTGAATCACCTAAAAGAATCTGTGATACAGAGCCAGGCTTAATGTATTTTTGCTGAATGTATAAATGGCAAATTTTAATCAACCCAGGCTATTATATTTCAGTAACTTGTATTGAACTGAAGTGGTGAGTTAATACTAAACTGTTACAGCAACTGCACTTATAATGGATTCTTTATGATTAATTTGTGCTTATTTCAAAGATGTTTACTGAAGAGGAAAATGCTAAGAGAAAACCAAACTGCATATATGATTCTTCCTTTATGCAAAAATTATTACATATCACACAAAAAATGATTTTTAAAAATTATTTTGTTTTCAGCTGCCATAAGTTTCTGCACTTAATCCCTCAGCCTGCAACATTATTCCCTCCAAATATTTCCATGACATCACACCATCATTTGATATAAATATTTACTGCTCTGAAAAAATAGATATTTTTCTAGCAGTGAAGATTGATTAATGCACATTCTTACAGTAAAAAGCAAGTAACAGGAGAAGACACTAGGAATACATGGAACTCACTATAAAATTACTATACAAAATATATAACCAACTTCTCTAAATCAGTGAATAAGATAAGCAACAAAATAGAAAACTGAGAATAAGTAAATACATTTTACAGAAAAGGAAGTACAAGTGACCTACTAATAAATGAAAATATGCACAGCTTCCTAAGTTTTGGGGAAAAGCAAATTGAAAATCAAATAAGATACAATTCCCAACTAAGATATTGGCAAAAATTAAAAATTTTGATGGTAGTAAATATTGGTGAGGGTATGTAACAACAGAAACTATCAAAATGTAGGCAGGTAAGCAAAGCATTACTGCCTTGGATACTCTTCGCCATGATGCATTAAGATGAAACTTATTCACATTCTGTTTCCAGGCAAATTCACTACTAGGTATGAAAGGCAGAAAAGCTCTTCCCTATGTATACAGGAAGTTAGTATAAAAATACACATACACAAAACCAAAACAGAAAAAAAATCCAAATATCATATAACAGAAGAGAAAAATAAGCTCTATATTAATGTAACAGAACATTGTTTAGCAAGAATATGAATAAATTCTGGCTATACAAATCAATGTATATACATCCCAGAAATACACTGTTGAATCAAGAAGCAACTGTATACAGTATAATTCAATTTTTAGTATTCAAAACAAAAAAGCATTTTTAAGTATACATGCAGAAATGTTAAGAACCAGAAAGGAAGCAAGAGAGTGATAAACAAATTCAGGATAGTGATTCACTCTGGGCTCTCTGGGAGGGGGAAATGTATCAAGGAGGCTTCTGCTCATAAACTATTTGTTCATAAACTAAACAAACATCATAAACGGATGTTTGTTTTGTCTTTCGATTGCACTTACATGTAGTAACATTTTTTGTTCATGTTCTCTATTTCTTAAGGAAAAAAAAAGTACTACCATGACAGAAGCAGGAGGGTAAAAATAACAATGGAGTTAAGTCACAGAAACTGACTTAAAAGTATTCCCTCTCCCACTCCAAGACAGGGCACCCTGAGTAAGTTCTCTCCCTCTCTGAACTTCAGTCACTTTGTTGATAAATAAGGAGAGAAGGAGGGTGGGCAAGGTGAAGGCTGAAATTCCATACTATGACTCAGGGTCTGCTCTATTTCTGACTCTGTAAGTCAGAGGCATGCGAACAATGTGATTTAATGAGAAGAAACCTAAGTTTTATCAAATAATTTCACGAGTATCTGGAAATAGGAAATCAGTGAAAGCGTCATAGAACCATGCTGACTTTGCATAATCATATACAACAAGTAGGATATATGACATACAGCAAGACTACACCACGAACTGAAATGATCAGTTCACTGTCAGAGGCAGCTGC
>SJYW01031268.1:308971-334758 GCA_006410735.1 Raphicerus campestris | reverse complement strand
TTATGTATTTTTCTAATGTTTATCTTCTTCACAAGAATGTACAATCCATGGAGCAGTAACTGCCTATTTTGTTTGCCATCTTATCTGAATCACCTAAAAGAATCTGTGATACAGAGCCAGGCTTAATGTATTTTTGCTGAATGTATAAATGGCAAATTTCAATCAACCCAGGCTATTATATTTCAGTAACTTGTATTGAACTGAAGTGGTGAGTTAATACTAAACTGTTACAGCAACTGCACTTATAATGGATTCTTTATGATTAATTTGTGCTTATTTCAAAGATGTTTACTGAAGAGGAAAATGCTAAGAGAAAACCAAACTGCATATATGATTCTTCCTTTATGCAAAAATTATTACATATCACACAAAAAATGATTTTTAAAAATTATCTTGTTTTCAGCTGCCATAAGTTTCTGCACTTAATCCCTCAGCCTGCAACATTATTCAGATGTGTATAAGAGACAGTAATAGTTGTTTAGTTAAGGAGTCATTCATGGTCCACTCTCTCAGAACTGAGATCAGATTTATTAGCAAATCCAACTGGCTTTACCTCAATAAATGTCACTTGTCACAATCTCACCACCATCCAAGTCTCAGCAGTCATCATCTTTTACTTACGCTGTATCAACTTCCTTCTGAGTATTCTGTATCATTCTTAATGTTGCCAAGAATAACTCTTTAGAAGTGTACATCAGAGCAAAACAGTTTCCAACTTAAAAGTCCCCAACTAATCCATCATACTTAGAATAAAGACAAAGTAAGGGCAAGGTACTTCTTGCATCCTCATCCAGCAACACACTTTCCTCAGACATGTATGCCCATGATGCCACTTGCTCACTTCAATCCCTGAGTTCCTGGTCAAAATACTACTTAACTTTCCTCCAGAGATCTTAATCCTAATGTCTCATATTATATACCGCTTATGTAATTACTTAAACAATTAAATAGTTATGTATTTTTCTAATGTTTATCTTCTTCACAAGAATGTACAATCCATGGAGCAGTAACTGCCTATTTTGTTTGCCATCTTATCTGAATCACCTAAAAGAATCTGTGATACAGAGCCAGGCTTAATGTATTTTTGCTGAATGTATAAATGGCAAATTTCAATCAACCCAGGCTATTATATTTCAGTAACTTGTATTGAACTGAAGTGGTGAGTTAATACTAAACTGTTACAGCAACTGCACTTATAATGGATTCTTTATGATTAATTTGTGCTTATTTCAAAGATGTTTACTGAAGAGGAAAATGCTAAGAGAAAACCAAACTGCATATATGATTCTTCCTTTATGCAAAAATTATTACATATCACACAAAAAATGATTTTTAAAAATTATTTTGTTTTCAGCTGCCATGAGTTTCTGCACTTAATCCCTCAGCCTGCAACATTATTCAGATGTGTATAAGAGACAGTAATAGTTGTTTAGTTAAGGAGTCATTCATGGTCCACTCTCTCAGAACTGAGATCAGATTTATTAGCAAATCCAACTGGCTTTACCTCAATAAATGTCACTTGTCACAATCTCACCACCATCCAAGTCTCAGCAGTCATCATCTTTTACTTACGCTGTATCAACTTCCTTCTGAGTATTCTGTATCATTCTTAATGTTGCCAAGAATAACTCTTTAGAAGTGTACATCAGAGCATAACAGTTTCCAACTTAAAAGTCCCCGACTAATCCATCATACTTAGAATAAAGACAAAGTAAGGGCAAGGTACTTCTTGCATCCTCATCCAGCAACACACTTTCCTCAGACATGTATGCCCATGATGCCACTTGCTCACCTCAATCCCTGAGTTCCTGGTCAAAATACTACTTAACTTTCCTCCAGAGATCTTAATCCTAATGTCTCATATTATATACCGCTTATGTAATTACTTAAACAATTAAATACTTATGTATTTTTCTAATGTTTATCTTCTTCACAAGAATGTACAATCCATGGAGCAGTAACTGCCTATTTTGTTTGCCATCCTATCTGAATCACCTAAAAGAATCTGTGATACAGAGCCAGGCTTAATGTATTTTTGCTGAATGTATAAATGGCAAATTTTAATCAACCCAGGCTATTATATTTCAGTAACTTGTATTGAACTGAAGTGGTGAGTTAATACTAAACTGTTACAGCAATTGCACTTATAATGGATTCTTTATGATTAATTTGTGCTTATTTCAAAGATGTTTACTGAAGAGGAAAATGCTAAGAGAAAACCAAACTGCATATATGATTCTTCCTTTATGCAAAAATTATTACATATCACACAAAAAATGATTTTTAAAAATTATCTTGTTTTCAGCTGCCATAAGTTTCTGCACTTAATCCCTCAGCCTGCAACATTATTCCCTCCAAATATTTCCATGACATCACACCATCATTTGATATAAATATTTACTGCTCTGAAAAAATAGATATTTTTCTAGCAGTGAAGATTGATTAATGCACATTCTTACAGTAAAAAGCAAGTAACAGGAGAAGACACTAGGAATACATGGAACTCACTATAAAATTACTATACAAAATATATAACCAACTTCTCTAAATCAGTGAATAAGATAAGCAACAAAATAGAAAACTGAGAATAAGTAAATACATTTTACAGAAAAGGAAGTACAAGTGACCTACTAATAAATGAAAATATGCACAGCTTCCTAAGTTTTGGGGAAAAGCAAATTGAAAATCAAATAAGATACAATTCCCAACTAAGATATTGGCAAAAATTAAAAATTTTGATGGTAGTAAATACTGGTGAGGGTATGTAACAACAGAAACTATCAAAATGAAGGCAGGTAAGCAAAGCATTACTGCCTTGGATACTCTTCGCCATGATGCATTAAGATGAAACTTATTCACATTCTGTTTCCAGGCAAATTCACTACTAGGTATGAAAGGCAGAAAAGCTCTTCCCTATGTATACAGGAAGTTAGTATAAAAATACACATACACAAAACCAAAACAGAAAAAAAATCCAAATATCATATAACAGAAGAGAAAAATAAGCTCTATATTAATGTAACAGAACATTGTTTAGCAAGAATATGAATAAATTCTGGCTATACAAATCAATGTATATACATCCCAGAAATACACTGTTGAATCAAGAAGCAACTGTATACAGTATAATTCAATTTTTAGTATTCAAAACAAAAAAGCATTTTTAAGTATACATGCAGAAATGTTAAGAACCAGAAAGGAAGCAAGAGAGTGATAAACAAATTCAGGATAGTGATTCACTCTGGGCTCTCTGGGAGGGGGAAATGTATCAAGGAGGCTTCTGCTCATAAACTATTTGTTCATAAACTAAACAAACATCATAAACGGATGTTTGTTTTGTCTTTCGATTGCACTTACATGTAGTAACATTTTTTGTTCATGTTCTCTATTTCTTAAGGAAAAAAAAAGTACTACCATGACAGAAGCAGGAGGGTAAAAATAACAATGGAGTTAAGTCACAGAAACTGACTTAAAAGTATTCCCTCTCCCACTCCAAGACAGGGCACCCTGAGTAAGTTCTCTCCCTCTCTGAACTTCAGTCACTTTGTTGATAAATAAGGAGAGAAGGAGGGTGGGCAAGGTGAAGGCTGAAATTCCATACTATGACTCAGGGTCTGCTCTATTTCTGACTCTGTAAGTCAGAGGCATGCGAACAATGTGATTTAATGAGAAGAAACCTAAGTTTTATCAAATAATTTCACGAGTATCTGGAAATAGGAAATCAGTGAAAGCGTCATAGAACCATGCTGACTTTGCATAATCATATACAACAAGTAGGATATATGACATACAGCAAGACTACACCACGAACTGAAATGATCAGTTCACTGTCAGAGGCAGCTGCGAAAAACATTCCCCCGCCTGATATTCATGCTTTGTGTGATCCCCTCCTGTTGAATGTGAGCTAGATTTAGTGTTTTGCCTGTAATGAATAGAATATGGAAAAAGTTAGAGGCATCATCTCTGAGATTAGGTTCAAAAGACTATGACTTTTGGTTTTGCACCTCTCCCTTTTGGTGCCATCACTCTGCTAAATACACCCTGATGAAGCAGACTGTCTAAAGGAGAGGGCGTGTGGCTGGGAAATGAGCACAGTCTCTGGGCAACAGCCTATGAGGAAGTGAGGACCTCAGTCCACAGGTCTGGAAATAACTAAATTTTATCAGTCAACACTGGAATGGACGCAGAGGTGGAATTCCTCAGATCATCCTTGAAATAAGCAAAGGTATAGAGAAAAGGGAATTGAGGACCTCAGTCCACAGGTCTGGAAATAACTAAATTTTATTAGTCAACATTAGAATGAACGCAGAGGTGAATTCTTCCTCAGATCATCCTTGAGATAAGACAGGGTATAGAGAAAAGGGAATATTTCTACACTGTTGGTGGAAATGTATATTGGTTCAGCCACTATGGATGACAATATGGAGGTTCCTTAAAAAACTAAAAACACCTTTTTGAGAAGCCTGGTACTAGCAGATGTTGGTCCTTTAAGAAAAAACCTGTAACACCTGAATGCTTCTCCACCAAATAGGATTAAAGACCTAAATGTAAGACCAGAAACTATAAAACTCTTAGAGAAAAACAGAGGCAGAACACTATGACATGAATCAAAGCAAGATCCTCTATGTCCCACCTCCTAGAGTAAATAAAAAAAGAAGTAAACAAGTGGGACCTGAGTAAACTTATAAGCTTTTGCACAACAAAGGAAACTGTAAGGAAGGTGAAAAGACAACCCTCAGAATGGGAGAAAACAATAACAAATGAAACATCTGACAAAGGATTAAATTCTAAAATATACAAACAGCTCATACAATTCAATGGCAGAAAAACAAACAACCCAGTCAAAAAGGGGAAAAAGACCTCAACAGACATTTCTCCAAAGAAGACAACAGATGGCTAACATGTGGAAGGATGCTCAACATTGCTCATTATTAGAGAAATGCAAATCAAAACCAATGAGATATTGGTCAGAATGGTCATCATCAAAAAGTCTACAAATAATACATGCTGGAGAGGTGTGGAGAAAAGGGAATGCTCTTGTACTTTTAGTGGGAATGTAAATTGATACAGCCACTATGGAAGACGGTATGCTGCAAAGTCGCTTTAGTCGTGTCCGACTCTGTGTGACCCCATAGACGGCAGCCCACCAGGCTGCCCCATCCCTGGGATTCTCCAGGCAAGAACACTGGAGTGGGTTGCCATTTCCTTCTCCAATACATCAAAGTGAAAAGTGAAAGTGAAGTCGCTCAGTCGTGTCCGACTCTTCACAACCCCATGGACTGCAGCCTACTAGGCACCTCTGTCCATGGGATTTTGCAGGCAAGAGTATTGGAGTGGGTTGCCATCGCCTTCTCTGGGAAGACAGTATGGAGATTCCTTAAAAAACCAGGAATAAAACCACCATATGATCCAGCAATCCCACTCCTAGGTGTATACACTGAGGAAACCAAAATTGAAGACGACACATGTATCCCATTGTTCACTGCAGCACTACTTACAATAGCTAGAACATGGAAGCAACCTAGANATCCAGCAATCCCACTCCTAGGTGTATACACTGAGGAAACCAAAATTGAAGACGACACATGTATCCCATTGTTCACTGCAGCACTACTTACAATAGCTAGAACATGGAAGCAACCTAGATGTCCATCGACAGATGAATGGATAAAGAAGTTGTAGTACAAATACAAAATGGAATATTATTCAGCCATACAAGGAATACCTTTGAGTCAGTTCTAATGAGGTGGATGAAACTAAAACCTATTATAAGGAGTGAAGTGAGTCAGAAAGAGGAAGATAATTATCGTATTCTCTTATTTAACTTATATGCAGAGTACATCATGAGAAATGCTGGGCTGAAAGAAACACAAGCTGGAATCAAGATTGCCGGGNAGATTCCAATCCATGAAAAAAGTGCTACACTTTTTATATAACAGAAAGCAATGGGAATATGACAATATAAATGATTCTGTGAAATAGAGTGGTACTATTTGCTCTAAACAGAAAAAGTGACATGGTCATTTTAAGAAATTTTAATCACTAATACCCAAAAGTTATATTTTTTTATTTTTTAGACAACTAGTAGGCTCTTGTAAGATTTTAAAGGCTTATAACATACATACTATAATTTTAGCTAAATGTGTTCTTTATTAAATATTTTCCCCAGATATTTGACCTCTTAAAAAAGCAAGCTAAGATTTTAAACACAAGAGACACAAATGGTTTCCAGCTTCATGGAACCTACATCTATAAAGGAATTTAACACTGTCACTTGAAAAGCAAAAAAGTTTCAAGAACTGCCAAAAGAAAAGAGGTTTTTTGAAGGCTCATAAGAAAGAAAATTGCAAAGATCAGGGCTGAAAAACTGTAAGAATAGACAAACAGATCAAAGGTACAAAAGAGACAAAATAATTCCCAAATAAATGGGAACATGTAATACGCCTGAGAAGGAAGGAACAGCAAATCAGGGAAGAAAGGAAGATCAGTTCCATAAATGAGGCCAGGGAAATTTGCTCTTCAGATGAAAACTTATTAAAATTAGAACCATAAACATCAAATGAAAAGAATTTATAAAAAGAATGCAAGACAATATATTGAACTAGAAAATACTTTCTTAAACAAGGCACTATACTAAAAGTGCAAACATAACAGTGAACACCAAGTTTCTCTTCATTAAAATTAAAAATTTTATATAAAAATTATAAAATATAATTAAGTGACAAGTGTTATTACTTGTAACATTATGAGGCAACTAAGGTTTGGTGGTAATAAGAAATAAAACTGGATTATTTATCTAGGATAAAAAATATGACAGCAAAAACGTATCTGATACTTAGCATGTTCCAGACATTGTTTCATGCACCTTATATCAAACCCCTTTAATCCTCTTAACAAATTTTAAGTAAAATTATTCTTTCCATTTTGTAAAATAGGCAACTAAATCACAGGTGAAGTGTGTAAGTCATCCAAAGTCACATCCAAATCACATCCATTTCTTAATGGCAGAAATAGGACACATTAAGATCTACAAATCAAACAAGTTAAGATGAATAAACTAATAAGAAGAAAAAAAGAAAGACCCTGGCCATATAATGCACAAGAAAGGAATACTGAGTAGCTAAGATACACATGACGACTTCTCAACTAAAAATGCAAATGAAAACACTAAGATGCAAATTCACACAGATTAAATTGGCAAAATTTTTAAAGCCTGGAAACAGCTAGTGTTGGCAAAAATTTAACAAAAGGGAATTTTATACACAGCTGACATCTAGGAGAGTTTAAATACGTATAAACTCTCCAACCTAAGAACCCTACTTTTGAGATATTCTCAGTTGTAAGAATGAAAGGTAATATATAAATACACTGTAATAAATGGAGCAATCACAATTGTGCAAGCTTCAGAAGGGTAATTCAACCTGAAAAAATGTATAATCTAGATGATAAAAGCACAAAGCACCACCACGCTGTTTATGGTCATACATACATAGACACACGTCTTATACACACACCATAAGGCTCTCTATGAACATGGAGAAATGATCCACATTAACTTCAAGTTAGTGCTTACCTCTACAAAAGGAAAGAGAAGAATATGGGTGAAGTTTTGTTTTCCAAACAGAAAATTTATAAAAATCAAACTTGGAAAAACATTAGTACCTATTGTGTGTACAGTAGATACACAGGAGTCAGTTATACTGCTTTTAGTACTTATTTTTATGTTGTATTTTTCAATTAAGNGAAGCATTGTAGTTGGAAAGATAAATATGTTACCGTCCTGTGAAATCATTTTAAATCAGGTTTCAGCACACTGATGCTTATATTGATTTGCCAAATACTTACAGTAAATTCATACACTAATTTGATAAAGATTGCATATTTATAACATTGTGATTTCAGGGTATATACCTCCATTTATTCAAGTGCATCTCAGTACTCTTCAATCAAATTATATGCTTTCTTTTAACTAGGTCTTGTACCGTCCATGTGTATTTTATTTTTAGGTCTTTCTAATAAAAATTAGAAATGATTTTTTTCAGTTTCTATATGGTTATTGCTAACAGAAAGTGAAAGTATTGTTTCTGTTGTGGGATATACCTTGAAAATTCTTCAATTTCACTTAATTATTATAACAGATTTTTTTAAATTTGGGAAGTATATATATGAGCATATCATCTGTGAGTAACAAAAAATGTCTTCTCCTTCCAAACATCTGTTTCATGTATGCTGTTTGCTTTCTTGCCTTAACCTGAACTTCTAAAATAATGTTGAATAACAGTGATAATGATGACCATACTACAGTTCTAGTTTTAATAGGAACGCCTTTTAGTAGGACATTCACTTTAGGTTTCTATTCAATATCCATCATATTTAGAAAATTTCCTTCTAACTCTATTTTTCTTTGGATTAAAAAAATTTGGAATAAGGATTAAATTTTGGATTACCATATTTAAAATGTAATTTTACGCCTTGTATGGTAAGCTGGTTTCAAGCTCAACCCTCAGGAAACTGAACCAAAAATAATGCTCCAGAAAATTATTCATGTGTTAAATCAATAAATCAAGACTACTACTTCAGTGGCAATTTCTTTTCAGATACAAACATCACAACTTCTACTCTATTAACTTCAACCAAATGCTGCTGCTGCTGCTACGTCGCTTTAGTCTTGTCTGACTCTGTGCGACCCCACAGACAGCAGCCCACCAGGCTCCCCCATCCCCAGGATTCTCCAGGCAAGAACACTGGAGTGGGTTGCCATTTCCTTCTCCAATGCATCAAAGTGAAAAGTGAAAGTGAAGTCACTCAGTCGTGTAAGACTCCTAGCGACCCCATGGACTGCAGCCTTCCAGGCTCCTCCGTCCATGGGATGCTAACTAAATATAATCCTGAAACTTTTTCTTATTATGAGGACAACTCTGTAACTATAGTTTGAAAAACCAAAGAATGGTGCTAGTAGAAAGTCTAGAATATTAACTTTCACAATTTGGGGGAACTGTGATTTCATACAGCCCTTCTGTATTCTATGTTTGACCTGATTTATGATTCTGAGCATTTTTTTTTTATGTTTTACTCCCTTAAACTAGATGCAGACCTAATATTAGGTAACAATTTACTTCTCATGGTGGCACAGATGGCTCCATGACAAGACATTTATCAAAATAAAGCAAATGAAAAAACAAGTAATATTCAGCAACATTTAAATAAGGCTCTCCAAAGTGCTAAGACTTTAAAGCAGACAGCAAAATGAAAATATAGTTATTACATCTGCCTCTGATTCATTTTCAAGTATATTTTGAAGCATGATTAATGGTTTTATAAATACTTTTCTCACTTCATCCATATCAACAAAGGATTTCAAATTAATTCACTATTTCTGACTTTATCCTTAATGGATTTTTAAAGTCCATGGCAACAAATCAATCTATTGCAGATTCCAATCCATGAAAAAAGTGCTACACTTTTTATATAACAGAAAGCAATGGGAATATGACAATATAAATGATACTGTGAAATAGAGTGGTACTATTTGCTCTAAACAGAAAAAGTGACATGGTCATTTTAAGAAATTTTAATCACTAATACCCAAAAGTTATATTTTTTTATTTTTAGACAACTAGTAGGCTCTTGTAAGATTTTAAAGGCTTATAACATACATACTATAATTTTAGCTAAATGTGTTCTTTATTAAATATTTTCCCCAGATATTTGACCTCTTAAAAAAGCAAGCTAAGATTTTAAACACAAGAGACACAAATGGTTTCCAGCTTCATGGAACCTACATCTATAAAGGAATTTAACACTGTCACTTGAAAAGCAAAAAAGTTTCAAGAACTGCCAAAAGAAAAGAGGTTTTTTGAAGGCTCATAAGAAAGAAAATTGCAAAGATCAGGGCTGAAAAACTGTAAGAATAGACAAACAGATCAAAGGTACAAAAGAGACAAAATAATTCCCAAATAAATGGGAACATGTAATACGCCTGAGAAGGAAGGAACAGCAAATCAGGGAAGAAAGGAAGATCAGTTCCATAAATGAGGCCAGGGAAATTTGCTCTTCAGATGAAAACTTATTAAAATTAGAACCATAAACATCAAATGAAAAGAATTTATAAAAAGAATGCAAGACAATATATTGAACTAGAAAATACTTTCTTAAACAAGGCACTATATTAAAAGTGCAAACATAACAGTGAACACCAAGTTTCTCTTCATTAAAATTAAAAATTTTATATAAAAATTATAAAATATAATTAAGTGACAAGTGTTATTACTTGTAACATTATGAGGCAACTAAGGTTTGGTAATAATAAGAAATAAAACTGGATTATTTATCTAGGATAAAAAATATGACATCAAAAACGTATCTGATACTTAGCATGTTCCAGACATTGTTCCATGCACCTTATATCAAACCCCTTTAATCCTCATAACAAATTTTAAGTAAAATTATTCTTTCCATTTTGTAAAATAGGCAACTAAATCACAGGTGAAGTGTGTAAGTCATCCAAAGTCACATCCAAATCACATCCATTTCTTAATGGCAGAAATAGGACACATTAAGATCTACAAATCAAACAAGTTAAGATGAATAAACTAATAAGAAGAAAAAAAGAAAGACCCTGGCCATATAATGCACAAGAAAGGAATACTGAGTGGCTAAGATACACATGACGACTTCTCAACTAAAAATGCAAATGAAAACACTAAGATGCAAATTCACACAGATTAAATTGGCAAAATTTTTAAAGCCTGGAAACAGCTAGTGTTGGCAAAAATTTAACAAAAGGGAATTTTATACACAGCTGACATCTAGGAGAGTTTAAATACGTATAAACTCTCCAACCTAAGAACCCTACTTTTGAGATATTCTCAGTTGTAAGAATGAAAGGTAATATATAAATACACTGTAATAAATGGAGCAATCACAATTGTGCAAGCTTCAGAAGGGTAATTCAACCTGAAAAAATGTATAATCTAGATGATAAAAGCACAAAGCACCACCACGCTGTTTATGGTCATACATACATAGACACACGTCTTATACACACACCATAAGGCTCTCTATGAACATGGAGAAATGATCCACATTAACTTCAAGTTAGTGCTTACCTCTACAAAAGGAAAGAGAAGAATATGGGTGAAGTTTTGTTTTCCAAACAGAAAATTTATAAAAATCAAACTTGGAAAAACATTAGTACCTATTGTGTGTACAGTAGATACACAGGAGTCAGTTATACTGCTTTTAGTACTTATTTTTATGTTGTATTTTTCAATTAAGATTGTTTTCAAATTAATGATACTGTGGAAATAAAAAATATGCTATGAAAGTAAGAATGATGAGGACAGACACAGCCATGAAAGGGTGATGTTTTCAGTTAGTAACTGAAGGAAGACTACTTTTCAGTGAGTCTTGTGGGCAGAANGCTTGTTTTCAAATTATGATACTATGGAAATAAAAAATATGCTATGAAAGTAAGAATGATGAGGACAGACATAGCCATGAAAGGGTGATGTTTTCAGTTAGTAACTGAAGGAAGACTACTTTTCAGTGAGTCTTGTGGGCAGAAAAAAAGAGAATCACTTTCACATTTAAGAAAGGAGAAGCCACAAAGTGCTGACCATTGTTGCCAAGACATGTGCATATTCAGCTGGCCCCAAATTATTCAATATTTGAATATTTTTATCTGGTGCATATAATTTCTATCTCACCACAGTTCCCAAAGATCCTTCACAAGTGCTTTGTGTCTCCCATCAGGTTATGTCATTTATTTTATTTATTTATGTGGTTATGAAAATTTCTGTCTGTAATCCTTGAGAGAGACCTGTATTTGACCCCTGGGTTGGGAAGATCCCCTGGAGAAGGGAAAGGCTGCCCACTCCAGTATTCTGGCCTGGAGAATTCCATGGACTGTATAGTCCATGTGGTCACAAAGAGTCAGACAGGAATGAAGGACTTTTACTTTCACTTTCAATCCTTGCAACAGAACAAAAGGGACAGGAAGATAGAGAGCCAGCTTTGGAACTTAAGAAGACCTCTCATTAGAACCTGGAGAGAAGGAGAAATGAGCAGAGATGGAAAACATCTGAAAAGTGGGGTTCTGAATGAGAACCAAGTATTAGAAAAAGATTAGTGAAAAGTGAACATTGCTCAGTCGTGTCTGACTCTTTGCGACCCCGTGGACTATACAGTCCATGGAATTCTCTGGGACAGAATACTAGAGTGGGTAGCCTTTCCCTTCGGGGATCTTCCCAACCGAGGAATCGAACCCAAGTCTCCCACACTGCAGGCGGATTCTTTACCAGCTGAGTCACAAGGGAAGCCCTTAATATGTAAAATGATAAAATATCTGGAACATGTTAAAATACCACATAGGTCTTTCTTATCTCCATATTGCTAAAAGCATCTTCATCAGCTGTTTGTCCCCGATCTCTTATGTTCTGCTTCCAGATATGAGCATTTTTCCTACTTCAAATCTTAATTCTTCAAGCATGAAGTATTATTTATGTGACTACTGAATACCTTCCTTGACTACGCTATGCACCAGTCCTTCTTGGACTTCTGTGAGTGAAACCTTTCCTAGTCTTCATCTAGAAAAGAACCTTGGGAAGGTTCTTCTTCACATAAACAAGACCCACCTATACAACTTCCCTGAATGTGTAAGAAGCTTTCTTTTCATCAAATTTAGGGTCTCAGCCATTTTCTCCTTAGTCCACTTTTTTTATCTCCTCCTTCAGAAACCTTTTGGTTTTACCATGCTTGAAAGCATGGCAACAGTGTTCAAATACTGAATCAGGCTACATNTCATCAAATTTAGGGTCTCAGCCATTTTCTCCTTAGTCCACTTTCTTTATCTCCTCCTTCAGAAACCTTTTGGTTTTACCATGCTTGAAAGCATGGCAACAGTGTTCAAATACTGAATCAGGCTACATCGCCACTATGTAAGTGATTCAACTGATTTTGTAAAACCCTCTCCTTTTATTAATTGGGAAAAAATGTCCAGCCAACTTTATCTACATGAGAATGGCGAATTTGCTATTTCAATCAAACTGGCTGATCAATCCAGTCAAATAAGTGGTATAATGTTTTTCTCCAGTGAATTAATTAGTTATTTAATCAAACTGAAGAAATTTATAGGTTTCTTGGGTATTTCATGAATAAAACCACAATGAGAATCAACAGTTCAATGTGTCACTTTATAGTCAAAATGCTTTTTTTTCACATTGTAATTAAGTTTCGGCTAAATTTCTTAACCTTGTGAAGCTTTGTTTATACACATTTAAAATTAATATATCTCAAAATGTTCTGGATATTTTGGAGGACTGGTCAAGAGGATTATTGTAAAGTAGTAGGAATGGAGAAGTAAAGTAATGTCATGTAGGCATGGTGGAAGAGCTAAGTTTATTCATAAAGAAACTAATGTGCCTAAATCAAGATTTACAGTGATTTCAAATTTATATACAAATATATTTTTAATGTAAAACATTGGTCTAGATAAAAGTGCCCTCAAAATGAAAAGAATAAAAGTTCCTACCTTCACTGAGTATATTAATTAGGAAACTTTTGTCTTCTACAAATAAAAAAACTATTTGGGATCAAATGTATTTTTAAAAATGTATCATTTCACATAAATGGAGTTTTAAAGAGACCAGTTTTTGGTGCGATTTGATAAGCGAGTTAATTATGACACTGAAGACATTTGGTATTCTTGGTGGTATTCATCCTGATATCTTCAACAGATCTCCACCCTAAAGCAGGTTCCTGTTTTGGTTACAAGGTGGTTAGTAGGACAGTTAAGCCTATAACTTCTCTTGTTGTTAGCTACTACTATTCATGAGTGAATATGTGAATAAGGAAGGAAAATGTAGTGGAGTTACGGAGCTACAGAAACTGAACGGGGAGAAGACAAGAGCACAAAAATACAGAGAAAAAAATTCTGATTATTGAAATTAAGCCTTTATCTTTCATTTAGTGCGGCCAATTGAATATGGATGCTCTAGGCTAAGAATACGTTCTAGGAGGCATGCCAGGTATTGGCTTAGAATAATCATTATCCCCACTGCTACATGAGAAAACATTATGTTTAGTGGAGACTAGACAAAGAAAACTGCTATTGTCTTAGGCAGTGAGAAGAAAAGAAATGAATGTTGGCTAACCAACTGATAATAGCTTCTACATTGATTTTGCAATTTATTTTTGCATGATGATAGGGAAAAAGGCAAGGGTACATACAAACAATTACAAATTAAGACATGATAAAATAAGTGGACAACCTCGTCAGTCAGTCAGAGTTGATATTAGAGTTGAATCACGCCTTCCATTCTTGAAATAAACCCTTAAAATTCTGAGTGATATTATCATTACTTTCAGAAATCCTCACTTTGTGAATGCTAGTTTGTAAAGACTCTGAGTTCATCTGGAATGTTTCATTTTGGTTTTCTTTTTGCATGTACTCACAATGCATGCTAATGTTTTAAACTTAATTGAAGATTTTTCTATGATTTATAGCCATTTTTTCAGAAAAAAGACAAAGGTTTCAATTACTGCAGAGAAATTACCATACATTCAGTGAGGAGAGAATAATGTGTGTTGAGATGATGACTTGTACTCAACACATCAGCTTGTCTGTGTGCTCAGTTTGAATATTTCACGTCAGCAAAAACAAATCAAAGCATGTCATAGATATCAGATCATTTTCACATAGTTGAAATCACTTATATTAAGTCCATAAATGTCAAGGGTATTCAATACAAATGTAAGGTATTAATAAATTTTGTGAAAGGTGTATAAACCAATTATTAAGGAAGCCTAAAAATCCCTCCCCAGCAAAGCATCACTGGAAATACTGGAACGATTATTGTAAATCCAATACTCATGGAAGATTTAGAAACTCCCTTTGCAACTTCTATGGTAATAATTTGATGTGGATGACTAAAAAAAGTCCACAGCTCTGTAAATATCTTCGTTAAGGAAGCAATTCTTGATCTAAAGAATGGGTGTTGAAAAGGGAAATGGGAACACATTCAACATCCTTTGTTTTAAAACACACACACACACACACACACACACACACACACGTAAGTGTGCTTCTGAAAGATTGTTTGAAAGTAAAAACATGCTATCAAGAAAATAGGGAAACTACTTTCAAAAGAAGAAAACAAGCCAATCAACTTGCACAGCAATCAGTTTGCAATGTACAGAGCAGGTGCGCAGCCACGTAGAAAGCACCAACTCTGGTGGAGAAGGAAAGAGGATTACTCATGACAGGTCTCGCACATTTTTCCATGGTGCTGAAGGCCACAGATGGAAACAAGTCTTGAGTGAGACTCACAGCTTAAGACTATGGTTCTTCTCATGGCAGTGTAATGAACTTCATGCGATGATCATGCTGGATGGTTAACATGCCCAAGTTAGCAGTTATACTGTTAGTTCTAGGAGAGTGCCAGATTTAGTTAGACAGTAAACTAATCATCAAAGGAGGATTACTTAGTTTGTGGACTCCATCAAGTGGGCTGTATAACTTTGAAGTAATAAAGTAACTTATAATTAATCAAGTGATTCAGCTGGCTGTGTATAAAGACACACAGATGTCTCAGACTTCACAGTAATTTGGAAACGAGATCATAATAAAAATATGTTCAGCTGTTTGCCCAGAAAATTTAGAAATGAAAGTTACTAAAGCACTGTTGGCTATAAATACACAGGATATGATTTCAACCTCCTTCATGAAAAACATCTCTCTATACGATCTGAGATTCCTTATATTTCACTTATCTCACTAATGCACACTCAAAATATAAGGATATTTAGAAATATTCACATCTTGAAAAATAAAAAAGCTAGAAGGAATCAGGTTAACTAATGAGAACTTTACCCATAACACCTATTTGACAGCATATCTTCCTTGAGAGAATGATAGTTTTGATAAGAATGAAAAGCATGTGAACACTCAAGGTACAAAAGGATTCAGTGGGTCAGTAGAGTATACTTCTAGGATCTACAGACTGGAGAGGGAGATATCAGATGGATTTCCAGGGTCAGTACTGTATCTGTCACTTACAAAGCTAGGAGGCACAAAATGGGAACTCTCAAAGCTAATCTGTCTCAAAAAAATCACTGCTTCCTTCTCTATTAACTGTTCATACCTATGGCTTTATGTATTCAAATGTCATCAAAATTTTATTGAATACCTAGTATGAGCCAGATATCAGAGAGTTATTTTTATAAAGCTTATCTTATGTAATCCTTGAAACAATGGTCAGTGTATAATCCACACTTTGCAGATATGAAAGCTCAGTAATTTATCTAATACCACTAAATGTGAAGTGACAGAAATAGGATGTGAAAGCAGATATTGTGCCTTCAGGGACAATGTCCTTAATAAGTGTTATGTTTTCTCTGGTTTGCTAGTTCCTATTTATTCTGACCTTCTTTCTATGTAGCTNAAGCTCAGTAATTTATCTAATACCACTAAATGTGAAGTGACAGAAATAGGATGTGAAAGCAGATATTGTGCCTTCAGGGACAATGTCCTTAATAAGTGTTATGTTTTCTCTGGTTTGCTAGTTCCTATTTATTCTGACCTTCTTCCTATGTAGCTATTTTCTTTCTGGATACCTCCATTATTCTAGAAATTCCTTTTTGTTTTCTGACCATAATATTTTCTGGCTAAGAACTTTCTTTTTTCTGGCAAAGTGCTGGTAATCTGCTTTTTCAACCTGTCTCCAGCGACACTGCTTGACTTTGGTACACAGCAACAAGTAAGCCTCCAGGATCTTAACCTGAAAGGGAAGGTACACGAAGAGAGAAAGAAAGACAGGGGAGGCTGATGAGGCCAAAATCAGTCTTCTCTTCCTTAAAAAATTTAAACCTAACATTAAATGATACAGAAGATTCTCAAGTTGATGCTATACCATGACCGTCAGATAAACTACTTCACTTCTCTGACACTATCAGTTAACAAATGATACTTGATGATACTCTGGACAAAATGAACACATTCTCTGCTCTCATGGGGCCTACAGTCTACAAAACTGGATAATAATCAAACTTTTGCAGGGCTGCTGTGATGATTAATAAGGGCCCTGTGCTTGTAAGGAGTAGACATTTGTTAAAATTTAGTTTGCTTCCTCTGGGGAGAAATCAAATACTATCTATTCAAATATAGTTAAGCTAAATTCTGCTTCTATGTTGGTATTACAAGTACTTGAGTTATGAAACCAAGGCAACTATTGATTACCTTCCTGTGCTTATAAGCCCAAGCCTAAGTACCAAAGAAGCTGCAGATAAGCAGACTGAAGGGCAAGATGGAACTGCCGCTCAGTGTTTTTCCTGTACAGAGACTGCTGGGCTTTGTGGTTCTTATTGCCCATGGGTTAAGGGCTAGTCTTTTATAAGAAAATCTGGGGACTTCCTCAGCAGTCCAGTGGTTAACACTCCATGTTTCCAGTGTAGGGGGTGCAGATTTGATTCCTGGTCAGGGAACTAAGACACCATGTGCCATGGAGCATGACTCAATTTGTTTTTTTAAAAACAGAAACAAACGTGGCCACAGCTGTGGTATCATGGTGTGTTTCCAACCACATGGAGAAAGACAATGCCAACGGTAGTCTTAAGGTCTGTCTCTGCATGGAATGACATGAACAAAGTCCTATTCCACCATTCTAAAGCTTAAAATTGTATGAGTTAGGCCAGTGATCTTGGATGAAGGAAATATCTTCTGAGAGTGAAGTATGTATTGGCACAAAGGGTGTCATCTCAATTCTCTGAGAGATAGGATTTATCACATACAAACTTGCTTGTAACACTGCTAGTCAACACAGTTCTGCTTCAAGACAGCAAGGTTCTTCCTCATACCCTTTCTTCCAAATGAGGTTGGCAAGTAGATCTCTACTTGGGCATGGAAGTAAGTGGGTGCTATTCATGTGTATGGAGACAAGGAAGGTAACCCCTCTCCTCATGCCACCAAGGGTTCCAGGTAGAAATAAGAGTAACACAGACACTATGCAAACTGACACTTACACCTCAGGGAGTTTATTGATATGTACAACCAAAGTACAGGACAGCAAATCTAGCTACAAGGATGGCTGGCTGCAAAGGTATGTTCAGGACTCTACTTCTACTGTGAGTATGTGTGTGTGTAAAGACAGACAAACACATACGTGTACATATAGGCAAAGAGAAATACTCAAATCCTAAATATGTAATGAGTTTTAATAAATGTATGCAACTGTCTACTCAGAGATCAAAGAGTTGAAATTTATAACACACTAAGGTTATCAGCTGCCCCATTCTTATAGACAAATCCTTTCTAAATTGTGTTGACCTAACAGCACAAATATCAAGAAAAGTTTAAGCTAAGTTTAGAAAACCCCTAAAGAATATCTTTTTAGAGTCCAAACATTTCAACTACTTTTCCAGTGTTTAATTAACCAACACTAATTGCTTTATTAATATATTTAACCCAAGTGCACATATGCCTTATAATCATATTAAACTGTTACTGGTTTTAAGTGTTTACAAGTGAGATAATAAAGGCTAATAAAAGTGGCATTTTGGTATTTAAAGCATTTGAAATTTTAGAACTATTTTTTAAACGTTATCTACGGCTTACGTTTTCTAAGCTTTCTCTAGGTACTTTGCTGAAGATTAATTGTCTATCAAGTTTATGTAAATAGGAGAACTAAAATTCCTGTGCATATTCTTTCGTAAATTAAAAACAATGCTTTCCACCAGTTAGCTCTGTAATAGGGAAATAGACCTTGACCAGACATAATGAGGCATTTGTGTTCGTCATAACTGTAATTTACTATGATTGCTTGAAGAGCCATCAGTTCTTGTTTACTCTGTTAAGTGACAATAAGTGAGGCTAAACTAAATTCAGATCAACACTCCTGGGTCACCTTAGTGAATTTATGGAGCAAACCATAACAGTATTTGAAACAACTGTAATTTTGGTCCTGTTGTGTTGTAGCACAAACTACTACTGGTTTGTCATTTTGTATATCCAGTAATGCTCAAGGTGATCCACGGGCAAGACTGACTGCACAGTCAAACAAGAATTTCTCACTCTTTTGAGATCCTTCAGAAGTCAACTCTGCGGAGCATGCAAATCCTAGATTATAATTATGTGTAAATATATTTAAATATATATTTAAATATATCTTTTTCCTAAAGCTAGTAATAAATGGAAAAATCATTAATAGTGTAGGTGGCTTTTTTTCATCTAGCATAATTCACAGTTTATCCAGAGGGTGAATTTTAAAAAACTATAATCCTGCAAAATAATAGAAAAATAAACTAGAAATCCCTTGATGTTAAAGGTTTTTCTTAAGGATGTCGCCTCTGTCCTAACAGTTTATATAACACATAGATTCACAGGAGGCCAGGCTCATGGGATTTTACCTCCTTGCCCTTCAAACTGAACATTTCTGTTTTTACCTGATGAATTAATTATCTGAGGTTCTGTTGAGAGCAGAGACAAAGCAGGTTGCTGGTTCTGACTACATATCACAAAGCCATTGTACCAAATCCAATTTGTTTTTTAAGAGAAGCTCCAAAACTCTAGTCATATGAAGGTATTTTAAGCTTGCTTGACTGTTTTTTTTTTTTTTTTTTTAAGCCACATGGATCAGAAGTAGCAAATCTAAGAGGAGGCCTTGGAAGTCTAAGAAAAAGTGCAATCACTGATACAAAGCAACAACAAGCAATCACTGAAACGGTCCAGTATTGGCATAAGTAGAGACATATTGACTAAGAGAATAAAACTGAGAATACAAAATAAATCCATATATTTTGACCAATTGATTTTTGACAAGGGTGCCACGTCCGTTCGACAAACGATGCTAGAACAAATGGATTTTAACACGCAAAGGAATAAAGTTCGACTCCCTGATCCGAACTGTATACAAAAATTTAGCGAAAATTTTTGTCCAAGGTAACAATGACCGAAATATGAGTTAAAACCTTAGAGCTGTTAGAAAAAAATGTTAAATGTTTATAACCTTCAATTTTGCAGTGATGACAAAATAATTAGAAGTAAAAGAAGATAAATTAGAACTCATCAAAATTAACAAAATTTTATGCATCAAAGAACATTATCAACAACATAAAAGGATAATCATTGGATTGGGAGAAAATATTTGGAAATCATGTATCTGATAAGGGTTTAATATATAGGATATGTACAAGGAAAAGACAACCCATTCAAAAATAGGCAAAAGACTTAAATAGACATTTCTCCAAAGAACATATACACAAATGACCAAGAACCACNAGAGTTATTTTTATAAAGCTTATCTTATGTAATCCTTGAAACAATGGTCAGTGTATAATCCACACTTTGCAGATATGAAAGCTCAGTAATTTATCTAATACCACTAAATGTGAAGTGACAGAAATAGGATGTGAAAGCAGATATTGTGCCTTCAGGGACAATGTCCTTAATAAGTGTTATGTTTTCTCTGGTTTGCTAGTTCCTATTTATTCTGACCTTCTTCCTATGTAGCTATTTTCTTTCTGGATACCTCCATTATTCTAGAAATTCCTTTTTGTTTTCTGACCATAATATTTTCTGGCTAAGAACTTTCTTTGTTCTGGCAAAGTGCTGGTAATCTGCTTTTTCAACCTGTCTCCAGCGACACTGCTTGACTTTGGTACACAGCAACAAGTAAGCCTCCAGGATCTTAACCTGAAAGGGAAGGTACACGAAGAGAGAAAGAAAGACAGGGGAGGCTGATGAGACCAAAATCAGTCTTCTCTTCCTTAAAAATTTTAAACCTAACATTAAATGATACAGAAGATTCTCAAGTTGATGCTATACCATGACCGTCAGATAAACTACTTCACTTCTCTGACACTGTCAGTTAACAAATGATACTTGATGATACTCTGGACAAAATGAACACATTCTCTGCTCTCATGGGGCCTACAGTCTACAAAACTGGATAATAATCAAACTTTTGCAGGGCTGCTGTGATGATTAATAAGGGCCCTGTGCTTGTAAGGAGTAGACATTTGTTAAAATTTAGTTTGCTTCCTCTGGGGAGAAATCAAATACTATCTATTCAAATATAGTTAAGCTAAATTCTGCTTCTATGTTGGTATTACAAGTACTTGAGTTATGAAACCAAGGCAACTATTGATTACCTTCCTGTGCTTATAAGCCCAAGCCTAAGTACCAAAGAAGCTGCAGATAAGCAGACTGAAGGGCAAGACGGAACTGCCGCTCAGTGTTTTTCCTGTACAGAGACTGCTGGGCTTTGTGGTTCTTATTGCCCATGGGTTAAGGGCTAGTCTTTTATAAGAAAATCTGGGGACTTCCTCAGCAGTCCAGTGGTTAACACTCCATGTTTCCAGTGTAGGGGGTGCAGATTTGATTCCTGGTCAGGGAACTAAGACACCATGTGCCATGGAGCATGACTCAATTTGTTTTTTTAAAAACAGAAACAAACGTGGCCACAGCTGTGGTATCATGGTGTGTTTCCAACCACATGGAGAAAGACAATGCCAACGGTAGTCTTAAGGTCTGTCTCTGCATGGAATGACATGAACAAAGTCCTATTCCACCATTCTAAAGCTTAAAATTGTATGAGTTAGGCCAGTGATCTTGGATGAAGGAAATATCTTCTGAGAGTGAAGTATGTATTGGCACAAAGGGTGTCATCTCAATTCTCTGAGAGACAGGATTTATTACATACAAACTTGCTTCTAACACTGCTAGTCAACACAGTTCTGCTTCAAGATAGCAAGGTTCTTCCTCATACCCTTTCTTCCAAATGAGGTTGGCAAGTAGATCTCTACTTGGGCATGGAAGTAAGTGGGTGCTATTCATGTGTATGGAGACAAGGAAGGTAACCCCTCTCCTCATGCCACCAAGGGTTCCAGGTAGAAATAAGAGTAACACAGACACTATGCAAACTGACACTTACACCTCAGGGAGTTTATTGATATGTACAACCAAAGTACAGGACAGCAAATCTAGCTACAAGGATGGCTGGCTGCAAAGGTATGTTCAGGACTCTACTTCTACTGTGAGTATGTGTGTGTGTAAAGACAGACAAACACATACGTGTACATATAGGCAAAGAGAAATACTCAAATCCTAAATATGTAATGAGTTTTAATAAATGTATGCAACTGTCTACTCAGAGATCAAAGAGTTGAAATTTATAACACACTAAGGTTATCAGCTGCCCCATTCTTATAGACAAATCCTTTCTAAATTGTGTTGACCTAACAGCACAAATATCAAGAAAAGTTTAAGCTAAGTTTAGAAAACCCCTAAAGAATATCTTTTTAGAGTCCAAACATTTCAACTACTTTTCCAGTGTTTAATTAACCAACACTAATTGCTTTATTAATATATTTAACCCAAGTGCACATATGCCTTATAATATTAAACTGTTACTGGTTTTAAGTGTTTACAAGTGAGATAATAAAGGCTAATAAAAGTGGCATTTTGGTATTTAAAGCATTTGAAATTTTAGAACTATTTTTTAAACGTTATCTACGGCTTACGTTTTCTAAGCTTTCTCTAGGTACTTTGCTGAAGATTAATTGTCTATCAAGTTTATGTAAATAGGAGAACTAAGATTCCTGTGCATATTCTTTCGTAAATTAAAAACAATGCTTTCCACCAGTTAGCTCTGTAATAGGGAAATACACCTTGACCAGACATAATGAGGCATTTGTGTTCGTCATAACTGTAATTTACTATGATTGCTTGAAGAGCCATCAGTTCTTGTTTACTCTGTTAAGTGACAATAAGTGAGGCTAAACTAAATTCAGACCAACACTCCTGGGTCACCTTAGTGAATTTATGGAGCATACCATAACAGTATTTGAAACAACTGTAATTTTGGTCCTGTTGTGTTGTAGCACAAACTACTACTGGTTTGTCATTTTGTATATCCAGTAATGCTCAAGGTGATCCACGGGCAAGACTGACTGTACAGTCAAACAAGAATTTCTCACTCTTTTGAGATCCTTCAGAAGTCAACTCTGCGGAGCATGCAAATCCTAGATTATAATTATGTGTAAATATATTTAAATATATATTTAAATATATCTTTTTCCTAAAGCTAGTAATAAATGGAAAAATCATTAATAGTGTAGGTGGCTTTTTTTCATCTAGCATAATTCACAGTTTATCCAGAGGGTGAATTTTAAAAAACTATAATCCTGCAAAATAATAGAAAAATAAACTAGAAATCCCTTGATGTTAAAGGTTTTTCTTAAGGATGTCGCCTCTGTCCTAACAGTTTATATAACACATAGATTCACAGGAGGCCAGGCTCATGGGATTTTACCTCCTTGCCCTTCAAACTGAACATTTCTGTTTTTACCTGATGAATTAATTATCTGAGGTTCTGTTGAGAGCAGAGACAAAGCAGGTTGCTGGTTCTGACTACATATCACAAAGCCATTGTACCAAATCCAATTTGTTTTTTAAGAGAAGCTCCAAAACTCTAGTCATATGAAGGTATTTTAAGCTTGCTTGACTGTTTTTTTTTTTTTTAAGCCACATGGATCAGAAGTAGCAAATCTAAGAGGAGGCCTTGGAAGTCTAAGAAAAAGTGCAATCACTGATACAAAGCAACAACAAGCAATCACTGAAACGGTCCAGTATTGGCATAAGTAGAGACATATTGACTAAGAGAATAAAACTGAGAATACAAAATAAATCCATATATTTTGACCAATTGATTTTTGACAAGGGTGCCACGTCCGTTCGACAAACGATGCTAGAACAAATGGATTTTAACACGCAAAGGAATAAAGTTCGACTCCCTGATCCGAACTGTATACAAAAATTTAGCGAAAATTTTTGTCCAAGGTAACAATGACCTAAATATGAGTTAAAACCTTAGAGCTGTTAGAAAAAAATGTTAAATGTTTATAACCTTCAATTTTGCAGTGATGACAAAATAATTAGAAGTAAAAGAAGATAAATTAGGACTCATCAAAATTAACAAAATTTTATGCATCAAAGAACATTATCAACAACATAAAAGGATAATCATTGGATTGGGAGAAAATATTTGGAAATCATGTATCTGATAAGGGTTTAATATATAGGATATGTACAAGGAAAAGACAACCCATTCAAAAATAGGCAAAAGACTTAAATAGACATTTCTCCAAAGAACATATACACAAATGACCAAGAACCACTTGAATAAAATATTCAATTAGTCATTCAGTTCCCTGCTGGCTCGGACAGTAAAAGTGTCTGCCTACAACTTGGGAGACCCGGGTTTGATCCCTGGGTTGGGAAGATCCCCTGAAGAAGGAAATGGCAACCCACTCTAGTACTCTTGTCTTGAAAATTCCATGGACAGAAGAGCCTTGTAGGCTACAGTCCATGGGGTCGCAAAGAGTCAGACACGACTGAGCGACTTCACTTTCACTTTCTTTCAGTTCAGTCGCTCAGTCATGTCTGACTCTCTGCGACCTCATCAACTGCAGCATGCCAGGGCTCCCTGTCCATCATCCATTCCCGGAGTCCACCCAAACCCATGACCATCAAGTCAGTGATGCCATCCAGCCATCTCATCCTCTGTTGTCCACTTCTCCTCCTGCCCTCAATCTTTCCCACCATCAGGGTCTTTTCCAATAACTCAGTTCTTCACATCACATGGCCAAAGAGTGGAGTTTCAGCTTCAACATCAGTCCCTCCAATGAACACCCAGGACTGATCTCCTTTAGGATGGACTGGTTGGATCTCCTTGCAATGCAAGGGACTCTCAAGAGTCTTCTCCAACACCACAGGTCAAATTCATCAATTCTTCGGCACTCAGCTTTCTTCACAGTCCAACTCTCACTCTCACATCCGTACACGACCACAGGAAAAACCATAGCCTTGACTAGACCGACCTTTGTTGGCCATCTCTGCTTTGAATAAGCTGTCTAGGGTGGTCTTAACTTTCCTTCTAAGGAGTAAGCATCTTTTAATTTCATGGCTGCAATCACCATCTGCAGTGATTTTGGAGCCCCCCAAAATAAAGTCAGCCACTGTCATGGCCGAGAGGAGCCACTCCATGATCGAGGTCAGGGGTGGGGCAGCGGCCAGGAGGAGACACCTCGCGTCCAAGGTCATGGGTGGCTGGGAGAAGCCACCTCGTGACCGAGGCCAGGGGCAGTGACCCTGAAGAGCCACCCCGACCCCAAGGCTAGGGACGGCAGCTGGAAGGAGCCACCCACGCCTGAGGCCAGGGCCAGCGGCCGGGAAAAGCTACTCGAGGAGCGGTGGGAGGGCCTAGAGGAGCTATCCCACGTTGAAGGTCAGGAACAGTGGCAGTAAGGAGATACCCCTCGTCCAAGGTAAGGAGCCACTGTGCTTTGCTGGAGCAGCCCTGAATAGATAAACCACAGCCAAGGTAAGAGAAACCCGAGTAAGATGGTAGGTATAGCAAGAGGGCATCAAAGGGCAGACACACTAAAACCATACTCACAGAAAACTAGTCAATCTAATAACACTAGGACCACAGCTTTGTCTAACTCAATGAAACCAAGCCATGCCTGTGGGGCAACACAAGACAGTTGAGTCATGATGGAGAGGTCTGACAGAATGTGGTCCACTGAGAAGGGAATGGCAAGCCACTTCAGTATTCTTGCCTTGAGAATCCCATCAACAGTATGAAAAGACAATATGATAGGATACCAAAAGAGGAACTCCCCAGGTCATTAGGTGCCCAATATGCTACTGGAGATCAGAGGAGAAATAAACACAGAAAGAATGAAGGGATGGAGCCAAAGCAAAAACAATACCCAGTTGTGCATGTGACTGG